>JAIXND010000654.1:117517408-117582049 GCA_023646645.1 Varanus salvator macromaculatus | reverse complement strand
TCCTTCCTTCCTTCCTTCCTTCCTTCCTTCCTTCCTTCCTTCCTTCCTTCGGCCCTGAACCTCTCAGCAATCAGATGGCCCTGGGTTCTAGTTATGAGGGTGGAAAATGCCTCCCTCTTGACTTTTTCCACACCGTGCAAATTTTACATACCTCTGGCCCATCTCCCCTTCCTTTTTTTTCTAAGCAAAGCAAACCCAGCTGCTGTAACCTTTCCTCATGGGAGGAACTGCAGCCCCTTAAGCATTTTAGTTGCCCTTATCTGCACTTTTTGCAACCCGGCAAGATTTTTCTACTCCAACTTTAAGAAAAAGAACTACTACTCTGCTTTTAAATCAGTCCCAGGCAGTTTGTTTCAGAGTAAACAGATGCATCATACGATAGGCAGGGAACTGCCTTCAGCAAAGCATAACAGCAAATGCAGCAGGCAAATCAGGAAGTGCATTATACAAAGACAGTGTGAGCTAGTGGTTAGAGTTTTGCCTGGGTCTTGGGAGATCTGGGTTCTAGTCCCTACTCGGCCATGAAGCTCTCGGAATGACTGTGAGTCAGTCCATCAACCTAGTCTGCCTCACAGAGTTGTCATGAGGATCAAATGGCAAGGAAGTAGAGGATTGTGTTTGCTGCTGGAAAGAATACTTTGAATAAATGAATAGGCCAGGTCTTTGGTCTTTCCAGTTCCATTTGGCCTGCACTGGCTGGCAGGAACTTTCGGGGGTTTATGGAGAGGGGTCTTTTCCGGTCACACCTGGAGGGGCCAAGGATGGAATCTTAGACCTTCTCTTCCGCATATTTTTTTTTCTCAGGGAATTCCCTCCTTAGGGTAAGAACAGATCTGCAGAGCTTCTGTAGTTCAGGAAGGGAACCCATTTTTAAAGATGTACCTTTGCAAGAGGACAAAGAGGATTGGATGCCTGCCCTGCGCATTCTGAAGATGGAGTGTGTATCTGCCGGTGTTGACAACGAAATCCTTTGCAGCACACGGGCATCCGTCTCACAAATTTAACCTTTTAAGTGGTGGTTTTACTGCACACTGGTCAGTCTTAAATTATAACAGCAGTTATTATTATTATTATTATGCAATTGTATTATTAGAGTTCTTTTCCTTAAAGGAGCAATAGATCACACTCTTCCCCCTCGCCCCTTGTCTCTGCCACTCTCTTCAGAATTAAAGTTTATTTTGTGTCCATCTCTTTCTTGGTGTAACCCAGCCAATCGGCACTTTGAGTCATTGAAATATCACTTCTGGAGCAAGGGGACATATTTCAGTGGAACGCTTTCATTTCATGCGAGAAGCAATTTCAAATGACAGGCCTTTCTGACCAGCAAAAGATGCCTATAATTATTCCTAACCTTCTGTAGAACATTTTCAAAACCTGATGCTAATGCATAATTGCTCTAATTCCCTATTCAATATTCCAGCAAGTGGGTACAGATTTCTTTGAATAATAACAATAACAATATAAAAATTCTTTTGTTAACTGCAATTTATTCTGTTTGGTTGGCTTTAATTATTTGAAGTGAATAGTTAAATATTGCTTGGCCTTTTTTTTTCTTTTTAATTCCTTTATTACCTTCAGAATTTATGCTGAATATCAAGGAGGAAATAAAAGTATCTGTCAGCTTTATTCAGCAGAAATGATCAGTCCCAGATAAAGCAAATAAACTGCCTTCTCTTAAAAGCGTACAACACAGGCCTTGTTTCTCTCCAAAATGTTAACAAAATCATGCCCTATCAAGCCATCAAAATCAGTGGCTAAATCACAGAACTGGGGGCTCTCTGTCCCCTCTGATAATTTCTGCCACATTCCCAAATCATGGAACATCATTGGCATGGAGAAATGTGAGCTTTTTACCCAAAGAGGAGCTCTGCAGAGAAAAGGCAGTGCAGACTTCCAATCCCTCTGGGGCCAGTTTACATCCGCAAGGCCCGCAACAGTTGGAGATTTGGAAGGGAAGACGCTCCTTATGCAGACTTCCAGCAACATGTGCCCAGGAAGACTCCGGAAGTCCAGGCAACTGCACAACTGCCTGCTCAGGACCCAACCGCACAACATTTTGCAATGGACAGAGAGGGCTTTGCATTGCTTTGCAAAAATGCATGCTCTTTCAGCAGCTCAGCTCAGGGAAAGCAGAGAAAACCGAGTGGGGGGTGGGGGATGCTGGGGTCTCTGGGCGTTGAAAAGGTGGCAGCACCGTCATTCCCGTGTGGCGTAGTGGTTAAGAGCCTGGGACTGGGACTCAGGCGATCTGGGTTCGAGTCCCCGCTCAGCCATGGAGCCGACTGGGTGACTCTGGGCCAGTCACAGACTCTCAGCCCAAACTACAGGGTTGTTGTTGTGGAGATAAGATGGAGGAGGAGAATGATGTCAGCTGCCTTGAGCCCTTTGTAGGAAAAAGGCAGAATATGAATCAGAAGAATAAATACATAAATAAATTCCTGCAAGCCCTGGTTCCACGACAGCTGAGGCCAAGATCAGGAAGTGGTACGCTGGAGCCCACACACAACAAGGTTTAAACCAGTCCTTTAAGCTGGTGCTAGAAATGCACCAACAGCCGTCAGAGGTCACAACAGGTTGGAGTTGCGTGCATCCTGAAGGCATCCACAACCAATCTCCAGGTGTCCATATTCTGCTCCCTCTGAGGCTGCCCAGTTGTCCTCAAGGGCAGTCCCATGTGGAGCACATTACAGTAGTCCAGCCTGGAGGCAACAGAACATCCAGAGGAACTCAAAGGCCCTCGTGGCCTATGCCTCCCCCTTAGCTTCTCTCCAGGAGCATCCCCAGGATGGTGCGCTTGGTCATTCAAGGGGAGTGCAAACCCCTCAGTTCCTCTGTCTGACTGACCAGTTTCCCCACCTGCAGTGCCTCCATCTTGTTTGGACTAAGCCTTGACTCCTTTCCCCCCTCCATCCCCAAACACCTCCAGGCACCAGTTCCTGCCTTTGGCATCTCCAGCCCCAGGAGAACCAGAACTGAGCCACCGGTGCTTCGATGGCCCTTCAGCCCAAACCTTTGAACCAGGTTCAGATAAAACCTGGGGGAATCCATCCCTCTTCCGCTTGCAGGCTTTCCTCTCATGGCCAGGCCAGTCTTGGAAAGCGAGCTGAGCCAAGAGGAGGCCCACAAACTCTCCTGGAATGAAGGTTGTACAATCATCAATCTTCTTCCACAGCAGGTGCAGCACTATAAGTGGTTATGGCGGGTGGCACGGAAGGTGGACATGATCCCTGGTGTGGGCACCATCCCCAGGAGCCTGGACTCGGGGCTGCCGCAAGCAGGCGGAGGGATTCCCAGGCCCAGGAAGCATTCCTCCACCTCCCTACCTTTGAATGGCGTCCCCCACAGTTCCATGGAGAGGTTGAGACGTATGGGCACCCCTGTTCCACTGAAAGGCAGAGCCTCGTGGCCCCTCCGAGGCCAGTGGCCCCAGGATGCAGCCGAATTCCCCCACATGCCCAATACATGCATGTAACAATCTGGCAGTTGGGGAAGTACAACACAATCTCCGCAGCAGCACAATCTCTGATCGGTGAAATGTTCCTGAGTGATCCTGAGTGCTACAGAGGATGCATTGCGCGCCCTCATTTCTGGGAAATCGGGGTGTGGGAACCCCATCTGCATGACCTAAGGAGCGCCACTGGCTTTTCAAAATAATTGCTACTTTGAATTTTACAGTCTTTCTTCTTCTTGCCCTCTGAAAATCTACTTCTCACTGCACACAGCCATGGATTCACTCTCGGTGTATACTGGTTCTTGCAAGAAACAGCTTCTGTTTTCCTAATCAAGGCATTTTGCCCATGAGGCAAACCCACTTCAGAGAGAGGGGGGGGGAGGGAGGGAGGGGGGGGGGAGAAGTGCTTGAGGGACCATGCTTTCCGATCATTCTCCAGGCTGTAATTGCTTGTAATTCTTACGCTTCGATTTCAGAGACTTCCAGGGAGCCCTGATTCAATCTCAGTGTGGGCTGGTTTGCTTTTTTCACACCAATTGACTTTTGAAGTAATTAGGACTGTGCTGCTGAGCTTTCCGCAAAACAGAACAGAATGATGCCTGCACACACAAGATGTAAGATGGCCAAAGTCCATGAACTGTTAATTTTGGGGAGACGGGGCTTTCCGGTTCCAAAGTGAGCGTCCCGGCGTTATTAGTACTGAGAAAGCTTGGGGCACTTCAGCATTAGACTGCTGTCCATGGTGCTGAAAGCAATTCCAGTCACAAACTTGATCCAAATACTTGTCCCTCATCAGGAAGTTTTCCATGATCCCCACAGACCACGGTGGCTTATTCAACCCACGGTGGATTGTGCTGCTCTCTGGTAGCCATTTTGAAAATTCATCCCCTAGTGTATGATTACCATGGCTTGTTGTGTCATCCAAACTGGGGCAGAAGGGTTTGCTTGAGGGTTAAACAGCCCTCAAATAACCCTGAGAGAGATCATGGGTTATTTGAGGGCAGTTTAACCCTCAAACAAGCCCTGCCACCCAGGTTCAGGTGACACCACAACCATGGAAAACCACAGCTGGGCTGTAATGACCTGAATAAATAATTCAAAATGGCTGCCAGCACATGCCTTAAAAAATCCACGGTGTGCTGTGGGGGCCATGCGAAGCCTCACCTGAGCCATGCCCAGAGCAGATAACTCAAGTCCCAGTGGGGTGGCGCATTTGGTCAAAGTCATTCCTAACAACCTCTTATACTTCTGCTTCCTCAATTGCGCCATATCAACAAAGCTGTCACAAGAAGAGTCGAACCTGTTCCGTGTTGCTCTGGGGGGGGGGGGTCAGACTAGACCCCAACCTGTGGGAATTGCAAGAAGGAAATTCCTAAGACTAAACTTTCTGATTTTAGGAGCTGACCAGCAATAAATTAGAAATGGTGAGCTGTCTTTCCATGCAGGTTTTTAGGAAAAGGCGGAATTGCTTTAGCTGCCTCCTGCAGTGTAATGCTTTGTGCAGGAGCTGTTAGTGGATGGCTGCCAAATTCCCTTCTCCCCAGATGATCCTCAGACCTACAACGAGGTGTGCAGGGCTCTCTCGACCTCTGGGCCCCTCCTCTATGCACAATCCCTGCACTGCCCTTTGTCCATGTGCTGCCTGCGCCGTTCCGGTGGGGCGAATCCCGACAACTGGCAGGCATAAGGTGCTCCATTTCTTAATTGCACTATCCCCCTCCCGCGACACAGAAAAGACAGAATGCCTATTGAGCAAGCCACTTAATGAGCAGCCGTTGCGATCTGTTGAGGGAAGGGACAGAGGTAAAAAATGAAAGAGGCAGAGAAAATGAAGTTGACCATGTAGAAAGCAGGGAGGGGTGTATTTTATCCTCTGCTGTTTGGTGGTGGTTGCTTCTGAAGGCATGAGCATGTATTGCTGTGCTCAGTGGGCATGCAGCTCATGGGGCAGAGGGAGATGGCCCCGTCGGGTACCAGATCTTGTGGGGGGAAGGGTCATAAGAGCATAATAAGAGCTGTGCTGGATTGGACCAAGGGTCCGTCGAGCGTTCCCCCAGGCACCCAGAGCAAACTCACAAACAGGAGATGATTGCAACTCTGCTCTCCTACCCATGTTCCCCAGCATCTTGCCTCTGATGCTGGAGGTAACATAGAGCCATTGGGACTAGCAGCATGGGACGCCTGCTCCTGCACGCATTTGTCCAGGCTCCGAATGCCACCCAGATTGGTGGCCATCATGACATCTTGTGAAAGTCTGTAGTTACACCATGCATTATCTGGAAGAGTCTCCCACCAGTCCAACCTCATGGGACGAGCCGAGTGGATTCTAGTATTGCGCGAGAGGTCACACAACCGTTCCCCTGTCCACCTTTTAAACACCGTGCCTCATTTCGTCATGGTCTTCTCATTTCCCTGAGTTGGTGTTCCAGGGGCGAGATGTTTGGAGTTGCTGGCCTGGGGGAGGGTGCAGGGGGCTGCCATCTTCCCCCAAAGAACCAGTGGGAACGACCTCTGACAAGGCAAAGAGGTTGCGGCTCCAACTACATGATCCCACAGTCTCCATCCATGTGGAAGATCCAAAGTGTCTTCTTCAGCAACCAGCGTCGAAATGAGGTCGTCTTGTCCGAGGGAAACAGTTGCACAAGGCTGTTCCGGGACTAGTGGATGGGCTTCCTTGCCAGCCTGGGTAAGAGCGGGCCTCCCCTCCTCCAAGCCCCTGGAGCACTGAGCCCCCGCTACTAGCAAGCTAGGAAAACCATTTGCAGGCCAGTCAGTTTTGTGGGCTCATTTGCCAGTAGCCTGCACCATGTCCGCACCTCCACCCTGGCCACCTTTTTTCTGAAGACAGTTTGACAAAACGAGTATTTTCCTTGCAAACTTTCATGGTTGGATCCTTCTGTGCTGCCTGCCTGTCTGCATAAACACACTGCAAATTGGGAATGAATTTCAGAGATTGTAATATTTGGAGGCTTACACACACACACACACACACACACACTTTATCCAGAAGGAAAAGGGAGCAAAACCTTTTATGTCCTTAAATTAGTCAGATTCTGGCACCATTTTCAAGTCCTTTGAGGATTCCCATACGGATGATGAAAGTTCTCTGGCGCTGCATCTTATGTGAGATGAAAAGCTGCTTTGAACTTCTAAGTACTTCCAAAGTCCTGCAGCAGGAGAAATCACAGTGCTGCCCAGAAGAATATTATTTCCATATTCACAAAAGGACATATGAATATCAGAATTATTAGACATCCCCTTTCTGTTCTGCTGATGTGACTGTTAGCCCCGAAGAGGATGCGTGCATCTTGATCCGGTGTCAATCCACTTTGACCCTTCTGCCTTGGGTCACTCTGCTAGGAGACCAACCTAGCAAGAGAGCCTGGCTTGTTCTCAGCTCCTCTGACACTCCCAAGCACCCCACACTCTAAGCATGCTAAGAGGGAGGCTTCCAGGAAGCGGAAAAGGGGAAACGGAATCCCTTCCTGAGACCTTGTTTCTCTCTCTTTGGCCACCCTGCATCCGAGTCCTCAACAGCACCACAAGTGTCGTATCAGAGCTGGGGAACCACCACAAGTCTTTGCCTTTCATGTTTCCCCAAAGTAGATGCCTGCTGACCATTCCTGTTAGAGTTACCACATTCATTGGCCATGTAATGGAGCATTTTTTGCTGTTTTGGAAGGTGTATTAACTACCATGTCTTCCGAGCTGGTGTTGTGAGAGAGATCAGCCTTTTTCTCCTGTGGTAAAAGCGTGGGAATTGATACATGAAGCCGCACCTTCTGTCTTTGCAGTGTTCCCGTTTTCTTTCCTCACCCCTATGCCATTGCCAACATTGCACAGCTCTCCTGCTTGTGGCATTTTGTCACCTGGAAAGTTGTCTATTTTCATAAAGATGCAAGGAGATCCCCTTGCATTTTTATGGAGAGATGTTGGAAAATTGCACTGTGCAGAAAGTGCAAGCCAAAACAAATGACAGCATAACTGATGATTGCAGGGGATGATAGTGTCTGTGGTTATTTCCCACACTCTCTCTCCCCCCCAGCCCCCACCATCCATGTAAGCTTCATGGTGAGTGTGGTCGAGACTCTGGCTCTCCCAAATGTTAGTCCTGCAGTCTTAAAACAAGCAGACATCGTCTCTCTTTCCGCAAGTAAAATGGAAGGCAAGTACTCTCCCGACGTGGAATAGAAATGGGATCGCCGACAGCACTCTGAAATGGTATAGACTTTTCTACTGGACCCATGGAAGTATTCACCACCTTGTTCCCAGCTTGTTCTGCTGCATGCGGAGGCCTCATACTGGCTGGCAAGCTGAGTCGTGGGAGCCCTTTCCCTGTTGCTGGTACATTAAGTAACTCAGCAAGCAGATTCAGTGGTGACAAATCGCCCCGTACACTCACAATGACCCCGTGGGAGTCAGCCCCGAATGGCCTGTGAACACCATCCTAAGGAAAATTCCCCCCTTCACCAAATCCTTTTCGACTTTCAGTCCCCTCTCACCGGCCCCTTATTTTTTATATCTGAAAATTCAAGTCAGCTATCCAAGAGAAGTACATTTTTGGAAAGCTGAGGAGTAGTTGAGTCAAAAGCCCACAGAGAATTAGTTAGAAACCAGATGACTCGTTCAGCAAAACAAGAGTCGGGAGAAATCTTATTTGCTAATTGTCTTAATGATTTGCAGAATAAATCAGTTGCATGACAGGTTGTTCTGAGCCTTGCAAGCAGTCAGATATCAAAGAAATAAATATGCAGGACACCCCGGGGGTGAGAAACCTGGATTGCTAATGCCGACATCAGTAACACTAATCCTGCCTAATCGAGAGCACTCAATGAGCTACATCCTCTGGCCCATTTTGGTCCTTTGCTTATGGAAAACTAGGATTCATGTTTGGAAATAAGGGTTGTCTTTATGAAACTTCAATTATGTTATGTAGATAACGGAAATTACTAAACCGCAGAGAAACATTTTGTCTTTTGGGCAGATGCTGTGTATGAATGCTGAACAAGATTAACATTAGATTAACATTGGGAACACCGTAATCTGTTCTGAATGACTAATATTGCTCTTTGGGCGGGGGGGGGGAGAGAGGGAGAGAGGGAGGGAGGGAGAGAGAATATTTCTACTCCTCTGTTGTTCGGCATTTGGGAACACGAACGGCTCCTCTCTTTCCATCTACGGATTTCTCAAGGTGTGCTCGAGGTGCATTCATTTATCATCTTGAGCAGGGACTGCAAGATTTAAATAATTTCCTTCCCCAACCTAGAGCCGTGCAGATGTTTGGGTTACAGCTTCCTGGGGCTGGGACCAATGGGCACAGAAGTCCAATTCTTCTGAAGAAGAACAGGTTAAGGATGGCTGTGCTGTAACAGTTGTCGAAAGGAAGGAGTTTGGATTTGAGATTTATGTAGTCACATCTCCATGCTAGACATAAAATATGTCATCGGCTTGAAAAACCTGCCAGGTGGGCCATCGATCACATCACAACTAACTTGGAACTCTTTCTAGGTAGAGGCTGTGCTGGCTGAAGATTATGGGAGTTATAGTCCAACACATCTGGAAAGCACATTTTTAGAGGAACTGTGAGTTGGTGGTGTGCCAGCTCTGCCGAGGATTGGAAAGGCGCTTGTTCTATGTGGGTGAAGCAGGACAACGGGAGAACCCCTGGAGGCTTCTAGAGACATAAATGAGTTTGCACAATCATGGGGGGAAATACACCACAGCAGCAGATTGTGAGCCCCTCGTTAGCATAATAACCCTCGCAGGATCCCAGTTGCTGAGACAGCTGAACCCAACAAAACTAGGCAATGGGATGGTTTACCATAGTGCAGTGCTGACAATTCCTCCCACATTTCTTCTGACCGTCCACATCCAACTTCATTGGAAAGAAACTCAAAGGAGAAAATAAAACCAGATATTCAGACTTTTTCAGATCAGGAAGGCCACCCGGGAGACCAGAATATCGGAGAGTTGTGCATGCACAAGTAGCTCAGCTGCTTCACGGTAATTAGGCAAGGTCAAATGCCACCAAAAGAAATTCAAGATGAATTATAAAATGTCCCGAGAATAACCCTGCAGGGGAAGATGAAGGATGACAGAACAGGGAAGGCACTTGTTCCGGCTGCTAGAACGGAACAGGGCTCCCAGTCCAGTAATTCTGCTTGGCCTCATACCCACCGCTTCCTTAGAGATCAGTGGCAAGCATTTCCTAGGCCTTGCATTGCTCTTGGGACAAGAAAAGCATCCCTTCAATAACCTCCAGCTATTTTCCCTTTCAGCCATACTGATCTTGGCTTCCTAACACACAGACCTTGCTGCAAGACATGCCACTTGTCACTTCGGAGAGGGGCCAACTCTTAGGCCGCTGCCGGAAGGCGTTCTGCCTTGGTTTCTCCAAAGGAAGAGGAGGGAAGTACGGCAAACAAATTTAGCCGCAGAGACTGAAAGGGGAAACCATCTGCCGATAAGGCAGACAGCAGTGTGGGACACAGTCCCCGAGGCATGAATATAGAAGCCGGCAGGGCGGTTTCAGGAGCGGTAAGCCGCACAATCCCCAGCCTCATACTTATGGAAGAGTTCCTTCCCCCTTGGCAGCAAAAGCGGCAGCTTGTTGGAAAGATAGGAATCGAGAGGGATTACTGCCAAGCAAACCTGAGTTTCCAAAGCACATCTGCCTGGTTCGCTGTGTTTTATGTAGGCAGCGGTGGGCCATTTCATGCCTGGGGCACGTGCTTTATTTCACTAAAATCTTCACCAACCGGAGCCTGCTGCAGAAGATGCAGAATGACAGGATTCAGGATGCGGCACTTGCTCCGAGTACCAACACCGAGTTCCTCCACGCTGCGATCTACTCCCAGTCCAGTAAATCCTGCTCTGCCCACCTCTGCCTTGGAGATCGGTAGCAAAGCTTTCCCTCTGTCTACCACTGCTTCTCGGACCTATACAATACACACACTGATTTCCTATCAATCATGACTGATTTTGGTTGCATCGATAGGCAAAGAGCTTTGTGTGTGTTCTCAAATGGTAGCACATTCACACATGCACTGACCGGCTCATTGCTGAGGGTTACTTTTGAGCATCTTGCCCTGCATCACTTTCAGGAGGCACTTGTAGGACAATGGGCTCGATGGAAACAGTCCAGCGGTTTGAATGTCGGCTTTTAATAACTGAATTATTTTGTATTTAGTCCACTCATTCTCCACCCACATTCCTCAGACTTATCTTTTATTATCTTAAAAATGACAACTGGGCCAGAAACAAAATGAGGTGTGGACAAATGCGGTAATATTATAATGGGGGAAGAGCCAGTGCGGTGCAGTTGGCAAGAGCGTGGGACTGGGACTTGGGTGATCGAGGTCCTGGTCCCCATTCAGCCATGGAGGCCACTGGGTGACTTTGGGCCAGCCACAGACTCTCAGCCCAGCCTACCTCACAGGGTTGTTGGTGTGAGATTAGATGAGAGGAGGAAGAGAATTGTTAAGTCACCCTGAGCTCCCTGAAAGGATAAAAAGCTGGGATATAAATATGACAACCAGAACATTTAATAAATCTCATTCAAATTTAGTTGAAACTGGCCAAAAGCAAAGTTAACCATTATTCCTGGGATAATGGATTAACCAAGATACATTAAAAGTATGTACCTTATTATTTCACCAGTTCACTAGCAATTCCATTAAGAAACCTGCAAACACCCTACACTTCCAGACTAGTCCATTTAATATCAGATCCCTCAACTTAGGTCTTAGATCTTGCTCAGGAATTCTGCTCTCGGTCTGAAAGATGGGCAACACCCCTCATGGAACACTCATGGCAAGGCTAAGGGGATGCTCAGGGCAAAATTTTTTGAGATACCATCTTCTTGGTACCAGCTGTTGCCCAGAAGGGATGTTCTATGAATTTCTAAAGACATTGCCCAAATGGATTGAACAAACCGGTAATTCCTTCAACTGATTGCACTGCGTCTGATTATTTTAAGACAGGCCTTCTTGGGATTGTGCGTAATTCAGTCTTTCACATGCAAGCTCAGAATTTGGTATCTAGAATGAGATTCAGCCTACTGAAAAGGCTCCCTGACTATCAAAGGGGACTGATGATACGCCACTGCAGAAACAAAAGACCACTAGCAGCTACATACCACAGGTTCCCTGGCTGAGCAAAACGACAATATTGGAAAACTAGAAATGCATCTTCCATAACCCAAGACACCCTTCATTTTCACTCAAATATTCCAAACAGGTTTTCAGACCTGGACAATTAAGACATCGCATCAAAAAAATTGCTTTCCACCCCAGTGAGGTAAAATGCCATAATCTTTTAGTGTGACATACCCTGCTCTCACTCTTCCCAGCCCAGCAGAAAAGGCAGTTTTAACCAAGAGCTGTTCTCTCTGGGACTTAATTGGAGGGGAGGGGGGAGACTATAATTTAAGCCCAACAGTATTGATGGTCTGGCATAGAAACAGGAGGTGAAGGAGCGAGAAAATACACAGTCCAAGGGACAAGTCACACAGGGAGTCTAGTCTTCAGACATCTGCTCCCAGAGTCAAAATGTGAGACTCCAAAGTGAGTTTTAACAAGCAAGCTCCTAACCTGAGGATACACTTGGCAGGAAGATCCGTTTTCGGCATGTCATATCCCAGAACAGGATGTTTACTGGAATGTTTCCGGTATCGGTGCAAAGCAGCCAGTCAAGCACTGGATTTAGAGTGGATACACACTTCTTCTGACTGGGGCTCAGTCAGAAGATGCTGTGTGGGGATGCTGTGTGGACTCAACAGGTGTTGCCAGTCTGGATTTTCTCCCTTTCCTACGATTGTGGGCAATATATTCCTTGAGCTGCTAGATTTACAGACCAGCAGCGTACCCTGCTGGAAGTTTGGAAAAGTACATCTAAAGGCAGGCTGCATTGCTTGAGGGGGAAACCTGAAAAAAAGCCTGTGGCTCCCAGCATGCCCCAAGCCAACAGACCCTGGACTGTGTGCTAAACCTTTCTGTGTACTAACAGTGGCCCCCCATGGAATTATTATATTGCTGAGAAGCATTTGAGATTAACATTCCCTGAACATAGCCAAAGCAGCCTGCCCTTCCAAATGCAACTTCTTTCTCAAAAATGGTTTGTTAGTCACCTGGATGCTTGCCAAATCCATATATAGATTTTTAAAGTATAATTTGCCCATAAGCTGTGCACCCAGTGCCAAAGGTCCTGTTAGTTCAGCAGAAAATTAAAAGTAGGCACTATTAGGCAAGAAAGATTCCAATTTGGGGGAAGAACTTACAACAGAGAGGTCACTGGCTCAAAGAATGTGGTAAATTTGAGTATTTGTCACCAAGTCAACTAGCTGTTTCCAAATATGTGAAATAGATGTTGGAAATGTAAACATAAAGTGGGTATTTTATCATATGTAGTGGACTTGTGATAATGCAAAAAAGTACTGGATTAAAATACATAGATGGAGAAAATACTACAAAAACCCTTTGCTTTTAAACCCGAAGTTTTCTTGTTAAGCATTATACTGGAAGAGGTTAACAGACAGGAAATGTATTTGATGTTGCATCTAATCACAGCGGCAAGGATTGCATTCACCCAATATTGGAAAAGTGAAGAGCTGCCCACTGATGGATTGATTGTAAGAAAGATCTTAGACTGTGCAGAAATGGACAGACTGACTTTGTCGTTGAAGGAGAAAGAGGATACTGATTTCTATCGAACTTGGGACTCTTTATAATTGGCTGGAGAAACGGGACTTGGCATAAATTTAGAGATGTTTTTTAAACTATGATAAATTAATTTGAATTTGACATGTTAAAAAATATGTAGTAGGAGGTTGACCCAGTGAATCCAATGTTTGATGTTTGGTGGGGGGGGGGGTTCTTTTTTTAGTGTTAGTTTTAAAATCTTAATTATTTATATATAGAGAGAGAGTGTGGTGAATTTGGGAAAGGTTGAGTCCAATGCAGTGAGCAGCAAAGATAAGGGGAACTAAGATTCCCAGACCAGCTCACTAAAGCATCACCTGCAACAAGTCTTGATTTCCTGTCTATACAAATGGTGGTTAAATTGATCTCCCTCCACAAATTTGCAGAAAGGGGTGAATGGATAAAACATGCCCGACGCTCCCCCTGCTTCTTAACAGTGCAGAGAGAAGGAACGTACCGTATTTTTTGCTCTGTAAGACTCACTTTTTTCCCCCCTCAAAAGTAAGGGGAAATGTCTGTGCGTCTTATAGAGCGAATACGTGTGTGCAGTAAGTCTGTCAGATGTGCAGCCCATGGGGAAGTGATGGGGAATGTGCCTGTGATGATGTGCCCCTTTGATTCAGAATATTTTTCTTCTTGTTTTCCTCCTCTAAAAACGAGGTGCGTCTTAGGGTCAGGCACGTCTTATAGAGCAAAAATACGGCAACTGGAAATATGCAGGCTGAGAATCTGCCCTGCCAGCAGCAGCCAGGACCCCCTATAGAAAGGGAGGCCTAAACTAGACAGTGAGGACAAACCCACGTAGCCAAGGTTTTATTCATTTTAATGATGACTATTGGATGTCCAAATTAGGCAGCATGGAGGGGAGGGAGAATAGCCAGGCAGTCCCTGGGTGCGCAAACAATGCAGATTTGAATACACATGATAAATGTCATATTAACAACAACAGTAAAAAGGTGACTTCCTGGTGAGGTTTCCTTTCTGGTTGTCCGCTTTATTCCTCTAATGTCTCCTTTTTGCCAGTCTCTTGTCCCTCAAAGAGCGGGTATTTGGCCTCCACGTCAGCCCAAGTTATGTTCCCGTTGGCAAGGTCTCGAACTATGGCAGGAAGCTCAGAGATCTGGAAGCAAGCACAGAAAGCACTATCAGACATAGCTGGGCATGATTTGCACAGCAGAAATCAATACAAAGCCAGAGAAATCCTACAGGTCAGTTGCAAGTAGGGAGCTGGAATGTTCCATCTTGCCCCTTGAGACATGCAGAACACAATAAGCACAGATCAGAGTACAGAGAAGGTTCTTGTACCTTTATCCCAAGGCTCTCCACCTTTAGTTACTTAGTACTTGGCTTTTTCCCAGCTTCCTTGGAGTCTCACTGAATTAGGGTAATAATTCCGAAGGCTAGCAAGGAATAGGAGCCCTTGCAGAATCTCCAGGAAGCTGTGCAGCTAAAGCGAGCCTCTCCTTCTCCTGCAACTGTGTCTTCTTTCTACCTGTACAGGTGACCATCTTTTCTTCCTCCTCTGTGGATCATTCTTTTAGCTCCCTCTGTCCATAATGTCATGGGCACATCCCAGCCACAAAAGAGGCCAAGCTTCAGCATATGTTGAACTTTCAGAGTCACCCACATATTTTTTCCTCAAGTTGCTTGCTCTGCCACCCACCCCAAAGATATGGCCCACATGCAGTGGCAACACATTGAGTTAATCAATTGGCCCAACTAGAGACTGTAGCATGACGTGTGAACCTGGACATGAAGGGTTATCTGTGGGTTAAACAACCCAAAGGTAATCTAGAGCTTGTTCTTCAGTTAAATTTGGGCCATTTAAAACAAAGTGTCCCGATTCACACGTCACATGCAACAACTTCTCATCAGCAGCTTGTATGAGCACACAACCTGGACGACAGTGGGTTAATTAACATTCAATCTGCTGCTATTATGCGTGAACAGGGCCGGCGTGTCGTGTCGTACCTCAGCTCTTATCTGCCGCATCGAGTCCCGGTCTCTTAAGGTGGCAGTGTGGGGTGTCCTGTTGACAGTGTCAAAGTCGATCGTGATCCCAAAAGCCACACCAATCTCATCTGTTCGGGCGTAACGCCGGCCGATGGACCCGGATGAGTCATCTACCTTGTGGGAGACCCCATTTCTGGTGAGAGCGTCGGCTGATACAAGAGCGGTGGGAAAGCAGAGGTGAGAACAATACTTATCTGTTTGGCTGGCTTTAGAGAATTGAACAAGGAATAGCCACAGAACTTTGCTTCTGGAAGCCTCCACTCATACAAGTTCGACACAAGTTAATTGTATTTGAAGTTGGGACTATCTGTGAGCAGCAGCCTTCCCCGCATCCCAGGCTTAAGGCAAAATATATCTTTTAAAGCTGGGGTGGGCAGAAGGTAGATCTGGATGCGCTTGCAGATGGCTAAGAAATTTGCAGTGGATCATTAGGTGTTACTCACTCCCAAATGTTTCACAAGAGCAGCAGCAAAGGTACTGCAAAAATATGCTGCGGAAACAAAAACAGACCGGAATGACCAGGAGTGGGTTTGTGTGTGCAAGGAGAGCGAGTTCTATTCAGTTCTGGTCCTCAAGAGAAATTCCTAGGTTCACCGATCTTACTGTTTTGAATGTACCATTTAAAATGCACTAAGATCCAGTTGGTGGATCTCAGGATTCTAGTAAAGCAATGACAATGACAATGACAGGCCCACAAGCCTGTGCCCACTCATTTTACAGCACACAAACAAACAGTGTAAGGAAAAACTACATTCTACAAGAAGCTAAAACAGTAAAAGATGCAACACAGAAGATCACAATCCATATTCATTCCTAATACGAAAGGGATAATAAAAGTGCATTGATAGTGAAAGGGAAACAAGCATAAACAACAGAATTCCTAGCCTTTTTTTAATCATGCAGGCACGCACGATGCAAGGTTGGTCACAAGAAATATGCACCACTAGGAATTTGGAACTGTTCCTGAAATTCTGCTGCCAAGCAAGCATTGCATGGAGAAGACATTTTCCCTATTTTCCCACAGTCCATCAGCACAGTTCACAATCTGCTCACACAGGGGGCCGACAGCATTAGATCTACTCACATAGTTCCTTCACATATGGTATGAAATCTTGGTTCTGGCTCAAGGGAAGGACGGAGCATTTGAATGGTGCCACAACAGCAGGGAAACTGAAGTACTGGAGCAAAAATAAAAGAAACAGATGCTCAGAATAGGTGAAGCTGACAGCTCAGTTGTGTGTGCGTGTAAAAATGATCACAGCTTACCAAAGGAGAGGAAGAGATTTTATTTGGATTTTATGAGAGTTAGAAGTGAGCACAGGGTAGCTCAGTTCTACTCTATAAAAGCTATGAATTTTGTTACTAGAAGATCAAACTTAACCATCAGTTTAAGCTAATAACGCCCATGCTTCATTTTGATCGTGCAATTTAGATAGCAGCATGCTTTTCACAGACGTCAAATTCCTCCAATCTGCCAAAGCACTTTTCCAGGAATGGGAAAAGCGGGCTGAAACTCAATACTGAAAGGGATAACGGCTCCTCAGGGGCAGATACAGCTGCTGAAGGTGGGAGAAGGCAGGGTTGGAACAGGTCAGGAGGAGGAGCAGCAGCCTAGAACTTAGGCTGGGTGAGTACACCCTCTTCTGCTCACCCGCTGTATAATAATCTATACCTAAAGCAAAGTGAAATCTTACCGTTCGCTGTTCGTCCCCCTCCCGGATGCGGAATGTGTGCTCAAATACTGTATACATGATTCTTCCAATACCAAATGAAGGCTCGATCACATTGGGGATGATCTCCTCCACTGGGGAAATAAAAGGCAGTAACAGAAGGGCAGGAAACGCGTTTTCCAGGACCAACCCGGGCTGATGTCCAACTGCGTGAGCTTTAGCATTTAAAAGGACTCGGTCAGCAGCGTAAGTGCTGCAGCAGCAGCCCGTGCAGAGGCTGAAGGGTTATGCCCAAGCTAGCAGGGCCCCGGATAGCTGAAGCTCCACCATGGGAAAGAACGATTCAGTCCAGTCACGCCACATGACTGGCTTGCTTGGTCACAGTCCACATGACTGGCTTGCTTGGTCACAAGTGAGCAATTTCAGTGGTTGTCACATTTTCAAGGAAAGAAACTGAGCCACGGCTACCTATCCCACAGTTAATGGGAAAACTCCCACTGATTTTGAGGGACATCTCCCAACAGTGAATTTTTAACAAACAGCAGGGGAAGTGAGACTTACCATGTAAAGTTTTCTGGAATCTCTTCACCGTGACCATATCCTTGGTTAATTGAAAAGTTTTCCCTTCAGTTTCAATAGAAAATTCCCTGTAAAAAGGAAAAAGGGCTTCAAAATCAGAGCCAGCCTTCTCTGTGGAGGGAAACCCACCACTGAGTTTGGGAGAATTTAATGGAGAAGAGGTAAAGAACAGCCAAACAGAGCAATAACCACCACTGAAAAAGGGGTCCAGCCAAGTTGGAAGTCATCCTGAGCAGAGGTGACACGGACACACCCCAAAAAGATAAAAAGTGAGCAAATCAAAGACCAGCAGCCAAAGCAAGGCAGGTACCAGCAACTGAGTCCTGACTGGGTTTCCTCTTCTTCAAGGCAAGCCCCTGGGGGAGATTAAATGTGTGCCCTTCCGCAAATGTCTGGAAGGACGGCTTTAGGCAGCTTCATGTCTTCTCCACAAGTGTGGACATTCTTAAGCTAAAATCAAAATGCTCAGTACATTTAAGTACTGCAGCCATGATATCTGATTAGGGCAATTATACAAATGAGATAAATATTCCACTGCTGCTCTCTTAGCTATTTGTATATTGGAAGGAATTTGGAATATTCTGTTTATTTTCAGACACTCCCAGAGAATTTTTCAAGGCTTGCAAGAGCAGCTTTTTCAATGCGTGGCTGATGCAGCTCCCTTTCGCTCATGTATTTTTCAAGAGAAGCTGTTCAACCTTTTTATCCTTCCCAAAATTTTGGAATGCTAGCAGAGGATAAATATAGTACTGGTCCCTTATAGGCCAAGAGGAAATTCCAACTCATGAGAAACAGGTATTTCTACATAGTGGAGCGTTGTGACACAAATTGCATTTTGCTAGCTGTATTATTCAGAGCATCTAGCCATGCCAAGCTCAGAAAGTGAACCAAGCTACACTCCCGATGGTTACGAAGGCAGCTGTGTGTTATCTGTGCCTCAGCCTGAGCACCATAGCACAAACGCAAGAGAAACAGCACAGCACCTCTTCTCCCAGGATCAGCTCACCCTTTTTCATTCAGTAGTTTTTCCATCTCGCTGATGTAGCACTCATCGCAGATGGAGAGGTATTCCAGCACCAGCTTGGCATCCTTCTTGTAAGCCTTGCCAACAGCTCCCTTATTGGCTTCAAACTGAACAACATTCACTGTTTTGTGCAGCTGACATTAAGGAATCCAAAGGCAAGTGGAGCATGTTTTCCATATTACATCATGCACGGCAAGTTAACGCCAGCTCTGCTGCCCTGCCGATATCGTTCCTTTAACCGCATCTTCTGAATTCCTACTTGCACTCTGTCTTCCGCACAGAATGCCACTCACAGAGGAAGGACCCTGGGTTTTTACACATGGGCTCAAGCTCCTTCCACATAAAGCCACGCCAAGCTCTAGTTCAGACACAGTCTGACAATGAAGGCAGCTCAGCGCATTCCACCTGCAGCGCAGCATCGCTCAGGAGCGACTTGAGTGGACATGGCTGCTCAGTAGAAGGCAAATGCAATTCGTGGTGGGATGCCATCCACCCAAAGTCAAGGCCACAAGGAGAGGGAGAGACAATAAGGCCTTCCCGGGACACATGATGTTGAACTACGGCACGGCTAGCATGGATCTATTCTGGTGGCAACACTTGCAGAAATTTCCTTACATTATTTTGCCAGTTTTGAAAAATTAGCTCAGAAATGGAAAGCTGAAGAGCTTCTTCTTCCGGAGCAATTCTTGGCATTCAATTTATTCTCCAAGTTGTCCATCTGTCATTTATTTTATCTCCTAGTATGCACACTGATGAGCCTGGACCTCAAGAGGCTTCCTTACCCATGGCCTCACATACACTTTCCACCGATCTGCAGCTTGTCTAGCCATCTGGAGCTGGCCAGCTGACCAGTCCCTTCCTGCAATCCTCGAAACATCCAGCGGATGCCACTGGGCCAGACAACGCTCTTGGTTCAGCCTGTATTCCAATAGGAGCAAGTCACTGGAATGCCATGGGGAATTGATGCATAAGCTAACCTGAGCAAGGGGGTCATGACAACCTCTGAAACCTCGATTCCAGGCTTACAGCGGCCTCGGGGGAAATTTGTGGCTGGCTGATGGCTTCAAGGCAGCTTCTTAACTGAGTCCCATGAGAGCACAACCTGCAGAGGGGGGGCCCGTCTCTCGCACACTGCAGTCAGCTCAGATGGATGCGTCCGATTCCAAGGGCGTGGCAGAGGAGCAGGAGGACAGGGCTTGGCCATTTCGGGGTTCCCTGGGGGAGTTTCTCAGGCAGAGTGTGAGAACTGGCCCCCCGTGGAAAGAGAGGAAGACTTTTCAGGGTTGGAGCAGGTGGAGATGCAGGGAGAGCTCCTTGACGCGATCGGGAGGGGACAGGCAAAGCGGCGGACTCATTGCAAAGTGCCCAGCACTCCGGGTGCAAGCAGACGCTTTCCTGAAAGGGAGGGAAGCTGGGGAAGCTCCAGTGTGGATGCAGCTCTTCACATGTACTGATGCCTCTCCCAGCTCTCAAGGAGAAGGCTGCCCTGACTTGAGAGTCTTCTACGGCCAGTTAAGTTTTAGTCAAAAACCGGATTTCTAAGATTTCACTTGAAGTGGAACGAGGGAAAAGCCCTGCTCACAACGCAATCCTATGTGAGTCTAGACAGGGAAGAAGCCCACAGCCCTCCCACTCAGGCAGAAATCCATGGTGTGGATCTAAAGATCTTCTGCTCCTGCCAAAAGACGTCTTCCTCGTGAAATGACCCTTTCGTTTCCGAAAGGATATGGGCTCCTTCAGGGGTTTCTCCGCTACGAGAGGGACTTTGGTGGCTCTGGCATGGCAGGAGAGGTCATAGCAGGAGCGGTCAGCACAGCCAACAATCTCGATCCACCCCTGGAAAATCGAAGGAAGACGTCTCATCTCTGCAGACAGCAATGTTTGATGGATCCTGATGCGCCTCCACCCTCCGGAGGCTCACTAGATCCCTTGCAAGCCCCAGAATATGGACAGCAGAGCCCCCTAGGCTTACCCTCCTCTCCCACTGCATCCGGTTCAACCCCTCCCACGACATGGACAAAAGCCTCCCCTCCCCCACAAACAAGCAAGCCTATCAAGGCACTTACATAGGATGTTCTGGACTCTGCATCCCAGCAGTCGCAGGCGTAATGTGCCATCTCGTTCTCCATGTGCTGCCGGAAGCGCAGTTTGCTGGGAGAGATGCCAACTTTGACTAGGTAGAGGTAGATGCGGCCGATGAAGTAACCCAGCACCGAGTTATTGATTACCCCCTTGAAGAAGAAAGAGAAGGCACAGCAAGGCTCACCAATGGCTTCCTCCGGAAAATGCACTCTGGCGTATGAAGTAGAAATACACACAAAAGATTCCACAGGATTCCGATTTGGAAGTACGTTTGCGGTTCAAAAAATCAAGCCTACATTTACAACTCATTCACACTGCTGGTCCGTTGCTTGGCAGAAGGGCCTGCATGGAACCTCAGCCATGATGAAAACACGACAGATTGCAACGGCAAGCGCCTATCCCAGCAAGTCTTCCCCCAGTACACCCCCAAAGGTTTTGTGCGTGGAAGGCGCCACGAATCCAGAAATCCCTAGCTCACTGGAGTACAGTTCCCAGGGTGCCCTGGGGAAGGTACCATCACAGTTAAAACTGGCTTAAGCCTGTGCAGGCAGCAAAGTCCACGGAGTTGCCTCCAGCCTGCCTTCTTTCTTACTACATGAACGCTTGCGTTACCTGCTCAACGGCATCCCCCAGGCGCATGACATGAGCTGACTGCCCACTGGTCTGAGCTTTGGAGGAATACAGGAGAATGTGGAGGTCTGCTACACTCTGGAACTTGGGGTGATGTTTCTCACTGGGATCCACGAAGTGTTCGATTTCTGCCATTGTAAATTCCCTAAAACCACAAGCCAGGATCTACATTTAACAGCTATTCTGTCTGTCATTTTAAAACCTTCCAAAAAGCAAAAGAACCCATGTGCTTTGCACAGCCCCACAGACACAAGCTAAACTTATCATTTAGAAGGCACGACACACAAGGAAAAAATGGTGGAAGGAGGAAGAAATAAACCAGCTCAAACAGCTCATTCTACAGTTATACGATGTTTAAGGCTGGGGGGAGGAATTTAAGTAATCCCCAGCATACAAAGGGGATAATACGAAGTAGTGCACCCCCCCCCGCAAACTCCAGCCATGCTCCTGCTTTGCGTTTGCTTTCACTGCCTATGCGCTACAATTTGCAAGTATCTGCTCTCCGTAAAAGCGCAAGGGGGTTTGGAGGGAACAGGACAGTGAAATGCAGCAGCAGGGCCCCGGCCACGGACAGGAGCCTGTCGGTGCCTCCCAGGGCTGTGATGCAGGGTGAGCAGTACAATACGCTTTTGCATCTTCATGACACACTTAAAGTAAACAAGACTTGGCCTGAGGGTTGGACACCAGCACCAAATGCAAGCACTTGCAGCAAGGGGGTCAGGAGAGGATCAAGATTTCTGGAAAGCGGTACAAGGAAAGGATTTCTTTTCTTGCATCCGAAAAGCTCCATGCAGTATGAAAAGGCCATTTTTAAGCCTTACTTGCCCCATCGCACATTTATCACTCTACACTCAGCCTAATTCACCCTCCTTACATATCAAGAGAGAGGCACGTATTCAGGAAAGCAGCATGCCACTGTTGAATTCACAAGAGTGCAAAGACAGTCCGTGTTGGACAGCAATGCATGTTTGAACTACCGTATTTTTCGCTCTGTAAGATGCGCCTGACCATGAGACGCACCTCGTTTTTAGAGGAGGAAAACAAGAAAAAAAATATTCTGAATCAAAGGGGCACATCATCACAGGCACATTCCCCATCACTTCCCCATGGGCTGCACATCTGACAGACTCACTGCACACACATATTCGCTCTATAAGATGCGCAGACATTTCCCCTTACTTTTGAGGGGGGGGAAGTGCATCTTAAAAATACGGTATATACATTTCCTGACATCAACTTAAGACTACACAACGGGTCCCTTAGAAAGCAGCACGCCCATCTTGAGCAGCGGAAGAGGGTGACCGTGAGGAAGAGGGGCTTAGAAAATACTGTCACCAACATGACTGTGGCCAGGACAAGGCTGTGCTCTGCTCTGCTCAGGAAAGAGGATCGCTTCCCCAGCTTCTCTGCATGGGAGGGAGCTCACAGTACCTGACTCTGATGAGGCCTGAGCGAGGAGAGATTTCATTTCTGAAGGAATTCCCGATCTGAGCAGCAGCGAAAGGCAGTTTGCCTTGGTTAAATTCCAAAAGGCGTTTGAAGTTCAGGAAGATCCCCTGTGCTGTTTCTGGCCTCAGGTAACTGAAAAGCACACGAACAATACAGCTGTAGCAAAGGCTATGAAGCAAGAAAGCAAGCCTGCTGGTGGCGGGTCGGCCTGGTTTCCCCGACTGCAGCTTTGGCACAACTTGTTCCACAAAAGGGATATGCAGCATCTGAACGGTTGGCCCACTTGGGTTCAGCCAGCATCCCCTCCCAGGCTGCTCCTCTGCCTCGCACTGGCTCCCCTGACTGGGATGAAGGGCCAAGGTCCTGAACCTCAAGGCCTCCCTGGCAGGCTGCCCCCAGTTCATCTTTCCTTGTCCCTGATTTGGTACACGAAGGAAAGTAGCAATAAGCATCGTTCAGCTATCAGCTGATTTTCATGGAGGGCGCGACCCCTCCAGACTGGCATCCTATAGAAGGACGCCTTCATCCTCAAAGGCTTCCAAATGGCCAGCGCCCTGCCGGGCTGCTGCCAACAAGGCAGGAGGAGGGGAGGAGGCCAAGTGCAGCTCTGCATACACTCTCCCCTTTTTCCTCCAGATAAGCAACTGAGCGCACACAAAGGAGGTGTGTGATCAGGGGCGAGAGCAGGGCTGAAGAGGCCACGGGGCTTCTTGGTATCCCTGAGTCCCACTGAAAGGCCTCTTCTGGACCTCTGCAAGCGTCCTCCAAGGCTGCCTTTGCAACCTGAGAAAGCAGCCGCACAGTTTTCTCTGCAGCTGCTGCGAGAGGCCGAGGAAGAAAGCAGATTTCAGAGTTGCCCTCCCAAAGCAGCAGCAGCAGCATCCAGAGCTTCAGGAAGGGGAATCTGACAAGTCGTACAGTCCTTGGGATGCGTTCCAGGGGCTGCCTGTTTGCACTCTTAATCATCCGACTCTACTGGCATGCTTGGACAACAGCTGGAAGTATCGCGGCTCTTCTTCTCATCAGTCTCATCAGCATATAATCACACTCTTGCACACCTCCCTGTTCCTCTACCCCTCTTCCCTTCAGCCTCACAGCTAGGATGCAGAATAGCTGCCCGTAAATGGAGCAAAAACTCTACAACCTCTTCCAGAAGATGAGGGGGGCTGACTGGACAAAAACGGATGAACGGATAATCCAAGCCCTCCTCACCAAGCCACAGAAAATTGAAGAAAAGATGTCGATGCTTAATATACCCTGGCATGTTTCCTCCTGGCCCAATAGAGGTCTGGAACATAAGGTTGAACGACACAGGAGGAGTGAGGTCATTTCCGGTAATGGGGGACTTCACATTGTAATTCACAAACAGATCTGCAAGCTCTTCCTGACTGTAGTTGTCCAACTAGGAACAAAACGAGAAAGATATGTAAATTAACACAGGAAGTTACAGCAGGGCACTCTCTATGCAACCTCTTCTGCGCTTCAAAAGACATGAGCCTCTTCAGAGCAAACTGCATGATGCTGCAATGGCAAAGCCCACGGGATGGTTGTCCCAGTGTTCTAATGGGGAAGGAAAAGGACCAATTTTCTCAGACAGCATCCAATGAGAGTTGTCCTGGTCTAAAGCAGAGGTGCTCCATGAGAAACGAGGGACAAACAAACAAGGGACACGCTGCTCTCCGTGCCTGAACAATGCAAGGGAAGATACACCTGGAAAGTAAATTAAAACAAGGCCCACACCACAATCCTGTGGAATCTCCACATGTCCCAAGAGCAAAGGCTCCAGCTTTTGGGGCAGACTAGATTATTTCCTTGCCCACTCCTTAGAAAATTAGCCACCTTCGCACCCCTCAGCGCTTGCCCCTTTCCTGTGAATTTAATTTGCACCAGTGCCCAGGACAAGCAGGCAAAGTGAGCAGAAACTGCCGTTCCTTCTCCTTGTTCCTGTCACCATCTGCTTTGGCGAGCTAACATTTAGCAAGAATGAGTGGAAGTAGCAGGCAGACAGGCTGAGTCTCTGGGGGCTTGCCTGGCCCTCCAGGCCCAGCTCCTCTCATCTCAGCAGCACTGCGGCGTCCGTGCTCAACGCCTAGATCAGCAAAGGGAGTTTTTGCTATCTACACATCACAGCCCAAGGGACAAATGAATCTACCACTGAGATGTGACATGCAGGAAGTTCTCGTTATCTTACTTCATCCTGGGAAGATACAGCACTAGAAGGCACCCACCTCCACCTCAACTTGCCAGACCACCTACTGACCTGCGTTAGCACATTCTCCATTTCAGTCTTTTTCTCCACTGTGCATTTCTTGTCAGACATCAGCTTCTGCAAATGAGCTGCAAGGAGGGGAAGGAAGGGAAGAGGTGCTCAGGTGCAAACTGGAGAACAAGAGTGGTGGTTTTCAAGCGGGTCAGAGGAGATCAGCAGCGGCACACAAGCTTCCCCAGGAGAGGGTCGACCCACCACCACTCGCCTTTTGCTGCGAAGCAGAGCCGCAGGACATGCTCCAGGCCAAACTCTCAGCTCAAAGAGGTGCCATTGAGGCCCGAAAGCACAGACCGGCGCACGCTACAATATCCCTGGATATTCACAGAGAATGCACTGGTATTTCCTCAGTACAAAGGGCGACATGGAAAGTGGGGGTCAAGCCTGGAAGTCCCTGAACCAGGGGAACGTGATCACTGAAGAGGATCCATGGCCCATGCAGGTCAGGGGGATTTAATGAGGGTTAAAAATATATCTGTAGGAAACAGCTTACATCCCCATCAAGACCGCATGCCTCGTGTTGCCATTTTAATTCTTCCCTTCTAATTGACACTAACAAACGGAGGCACCCCACTGGAATGCTTCCTCAGAAAGAGCTTCCTTCACTCAGAGTCCTCCTTGGTATGCTCTAGAAGATTCAGAGTGCTGCAGAAAAGAGCCGTCTCAGGCAATCCCAGGCCCACAGCACACGGCAACACACTTTGTTTCTTTGATTACTGGAAGCAAATCATGGAGCTTTTATAAAAGGAGCTGATGGCTAAGAAGCAAGGCTGCAGGTGCAGCTCTGTAGGAGAAATAATTCATGGATAATAAATGCAATTAAGTAGACGCCATGCTATCATGACAGGTGTCTACCTATATCTAAGTCCATAAAGATGATGCTTGTTGCAAAGGACTCCATCCTTTTGCACTCAGCTGTCACTCCTCGTATCTCTACTTGGGACATACTTTATAAATAGAAACTTATACATCATATTTGAAGCATTTATTATTAGCAAGCAAGTGTAATTAGGACAACTCCTGAAAGAAATTGACACCATGGTATTTGCTGGAAAAGGTTACGAGCAGAAAAGGAAAAGGGACCAAGTAGGAAGCACATGATACCAGCGCAGATTTCTGACAGCAGAGCGTATTCCCTGCTGGAAGCATCCCCACCGACGACTGCGGCGGCAGGAGCAGAAGCGACGGAGAGGGACAGAGGTCTTGGCAAGAGGCAGTCGGCCGGCGGCAAAGGAGAAACAAGGTACAAGCGAGGGTCAGATCCCAGCCGAATAGGGCAGGGCAGGGCAGAAAGAGGGGGAATGCCAAAGGTCAGATCCGAGGCAGATCTGTGGTAGGCCGAGGCACAGTCCTCCACAGGTCAAGGGCAGGTTCGGGAACAGGCAGCAGCCAAGCTGTGGAAGACGACACTGCAGGGCCGGAGGCAGAAGCCAATCCAGAATGTGCCGCCGCCGCTGCCTCAAAGACGCGTGTGGCTGTGGGAAACCAGGCCGGGCTGAGCAGCCTTCCGCAGCTCCCCCTGTGCCTACCAACTTGTTTCCAGGGTCGCAGCAGTTCCAACCTCTGCAAGCTGGATCTGCCCTGCAGTGCTTCCCAGGTGAATCAGGCTTCCGACTCTGAGCCACCAGGGGGCGCTGCACTGCGCCTCACACCCCCCACAGCCCGCCTTTTGACACTGTCTTAATGAAGGCTGATGCACAAAGCAACTTGAGGCATCAAAGTAATCGGAAGTACCACAGAAACGGGCTTTCCATACAGAAGCTGACAGAGCAGAATCCTGCAAGGGATTAACCAAAAAGGAATAACCCACGTCAGGACACCCTCTCCCTCTTCCAAGAGCTAGAACTGAAGGGCAGCGAAAGCCAAAACTGTGAAACTCACCAATCCCGATCAAACAAAGCAAGGGAAGCTCAGGACACCCAGGGTCAAATGCAAGCAGGGCTTCATGAATACAATACACATACAGGTCCACCACCTCAACAGATTATTTCTGGGAAAAACCTACCTCTCTCTGTTCTATTTTTACAAAGAGGCAATCTGGCAGCCCTGACTTCTGTTGGCTTTAACATCTTGCAAATATGAAGCTTCAAGAAATGTCAGTTTCCCAATATATACTTACGCTGACGTGACTTTTGCAGGATTGACCTAAAAAACTTCTGAGAGATGTGTTGGATTATCTCCTGCACAGGCAGGATAACCTACATGAAACGCTTCAGCCAGCCCTGATTCTGCCGCAGTGCATACCTTTGAGAAGATGGTCGGCTCGAAAACACTCCCCGTTTTTCACATCCTTCACCATGAAGTCTGCAAATTTATCTACATGGCCAGAGGTCCTACAATGGCAAACAGCATTATCATTCGAAACACGTCGCTCAGCAACTTGCAGCAGAAAAGCAACATTTAAAAAGTCACAGAATTGACATCACAACAGACGGGTACAGTAGCAAATTAGTCAGTCTCCATTGTGCCTGCGTAGATGATCTTGTACGTGCACTATATTTCTGTTCATGAAATTCCTCAATAGCACGGTTAGCTCGGTTCTCAAATTGCTAACTCATGCACCACTTTCAATGAACCAGGGCATTTCCTTTGTAGCTTTTGAAAATAATCTCCTTGGTCCAACTAATTAACTTCTAGAAACTTGCTCTTACTTCTAGAAAGTTCGAGCCCTCGCTTATGTCTCGGCAAAGACACGCAGACAGCAATGAGCCAAAGTTCTGGTGGTGAGCTACTCTGTGTTTCAGAGGTACAGGTAGGACTAGGGTGCTGCAGGAAAGTGATCAAATATCAAAGAGATTACAGAAATCAAGACAGAAAGCGTAAGTGAAGATAGAAAACAGAAGCACTAGAAAGAAGGCAGGGCAATTCAGTGTGCAGTTCCACGCATTCATTTCCACATTTTTATGGCAGAAGTTACCAGGTATAGAACAGACAATGTAAGAATTATGGAAATAGCTTTTCAGATTGTGAAAATGCCCTGCTTAGCTGGACACCATCATTAATGTCACCAGGAAAATTCACAGCTAGCCCATATTTGAACTTGGGACTTCCAAAGTTTGAGGTTCTCATTCTCAACTCACATGGTTAGTGACATCAGGTGGGAAGGGTAGAATAGAAAAGGAATTGCTGCAGCCCTTGAAGAAGCAGCTAACAGTTTTAGGGTAATACTGAGATCTTAGGGTTTCAACTTTATCGTGATCCTGTAGTTCACAAGTTTTAAGCCCTGTAGCTTGCCAGTTATTTGTGTGTGTGAGGAGAAGGCATGTCCGTGAGTGTTTGTTCATTTGCTGAGCATTCCATGCGAACAAACCCTCTGAAGTGCCACTCCTGAATGTGCAGGCACAGAAACGATGACGTGCTTACTTCAGAACGGGCTCCGGCGTTAGCATGGTGCAGTCGATCTCCAGGATCTGCTCTTCCTGGATGAAGTGCTGCCTCCAGGCCTGAATGAGGTTGTTCTTCAGAGCACATCCAACTGGGCCAAAATCATACAGGCCACTCACACCTGTGTGTGTGAGAGAGAGACAGACTGTGAACACACTCAATTCCAGGTAGGACCAGAACTCCACCCAAAACTTCATCACTTCCAGGAACACTCTATGCTGAAACACAATTCTGCCACAATTCTGCCTCTCCCTCCTTGGCATGCACCCGACTGGGCCCTAAATACAGCAGCTCACAGCTAGAATGAGGTTACAGATCCATGTGTAGCAAAGGTGGCTCCAGACAAGAGCCAGCTTCAAACACTGCAATGGGGGCATCACATGCTCAGGCTTTCCCCCTTATAGCTTTAGAGTCTCAGGGCGAAGGAACACCTCTCTCCTCCGCTCCAAGCAGCTCATGGGTTTTGTTTTTCCATTTACAGAATCTGTTATCTTACTGGCCCAACTGGCATTAAACCAGGACTCTAATGAATCCTGACTTCCCATAAACAAGCTGCGTGTGCATGGCCTACTGACTCCCACTTGGTTCTTCCTGCTAGTGGAAGCAGCTCAGCTAACCGGAAACTGAAAGCTTACCGTGAGCTCTGAACCAAGATGGCTGATTCACTATGCTCTTTCCAAGCCAGAATATGTAAAACTAGGAACAAACCTTGATATACAATCCTGACTTGTAAACAATGCAACAAACCAAGATCCCCAATCTGGATGTTATTGTAAGTTTTTAAATGCAAGTTAGTTCAGCTGTTCACACTCAAAGAAGAAAATAAGTGGAAGCAAGCAGGCTGGAGATGTGAGCATACAACCATCGGGTCCAACCTCCAGCTCAGTGCAGGACTCCAAGTCACATCATCCCTCTCCAATGGCTGTCCAACTGCGTCTTGAATGCCTCCAGTGTGGGAGAGCTCCCTGCCTCCCTAGGTCATGGGTTCCATTGTCCTATTGCTCTAATGGTCAGGAAGATTTTGCTGACTCTGGCTTCCTGTAACTTGAGCTGGTTACTCGATGTCCTGCACTCCAGCAAGATTCGAGAAGAGATCCTGGGCTTTCTCTGAGTGACCACCTTTCAAGTACCTGAACAGTCCTATCATCTTCTCCCTCAGTCTTCTCTTCTGAAGGCTAAACATACCCAGTTCTTCCTGTCTCTCCTCACGGAGCTTTGTTTCCAGTCCCCAGATCATCCTTGCTGCCCTCCTCTGAATCCTTGCCAGCTTGTCTTCACCTTTCTTAAACTGTGGTGACCAAAACTGGATACAGGACTGCAGGTGATTAGTGTTAAATGGAGGGGAACCACTGCCTCATGTGATTTGGATGTTATACCTCTGTTAATGCCGCCCAAAATGATATTTTTTTTGTAGCCACATCACAGTGTTGACTCATCTTCAGCTTGCACTCTACAACAATTCCAAGATCCTTCCTGCTTGTAGCATTGCTGAGCCAAGTATTCCCCATGTTGTAATGAAGCATTTGGTTTCTTTTTTCTAGGTGTAGAAGTTGGCATTTGTCCTTATTAAATTCCTCCCTGCTGATCCAGTCCAGGTCTTGCAACCTATCAAGATCATTTTGAATTTTGTTTCTGTCGTCCTTGCCCCTTATTTAACTCTTTTTGGGGGCATTGTCAGAGAACCGAGAACCTAAAAAAAGCCCTGCTGGATCAGACCCCAAGTTCCACCTAGTCCAGCACTCGGTATGCATGCTGGTAAACCAGCTGCCCACAGGATCCCTCTAGCGGGGGGGAGGGGGTGCAAGACCCCTCCTGCCCAGTTCATCAGCAACTAATGCATGCAGGCAGGCCACCTCTGGTAAAGGAGGACGCACAGCAAAGCTACTGGCCACTGATAGCCTCCTCCCTCATGAACCCGCCCAGCTAATTGGAAAGAGCTCTTCTCCCCATCCTGTACGGGACCCAAGGGAAAGCTTTCCATCTTTTCCTGAGCCAGAAATATCGTGTTCTTATTTTATACCCAAGGTGGGGTACGCAGATTGCTGGCTGGCTTGCTGCAGTAAATCTGCTCAGCACTACTGTGACAAAACAAAACAGGTTACCTGTGGTTGTAAGTCCTATCTCGACTCATATGAGAGCAAACACTTCCAATCATATTTCTCTATCTTGGAGGTCTGCTGACCAGTTCAGGTAGCTGAACACTTCACCTTGATTCAGCCAAGGTAAAAGGCAAAACAATCATTCACAAACACGAAGCTCTTGCCAATCCCTGAGGCCAACCTATTTCAACTGTTCTGAAAATTCTGCTCTCTAAATTAAATGGTTTGTAGATCAGAAATCTATGCAATTGGAACAATTTCTCCCTGCCACTGAAAGAATGAATTAATTGGCTTAATTAAAAAAAAAAAAAAAAAGACAGTGTGGAGCAGCAGTTAAAAGCACAAGGCTGGGACTCAGGCATTCTGGGTTCTAGTCCCTGCTCAGCCAACTGGATCAGTCCAATTCCCAGTCCAACCTGCCTCACAGGGTTGTTTTTGTGGGACTAAGTTTGACAGCAGGAGGATGAGTGTTATATAAATTGCTTTGAGTTCTTTGTAAAAAAAAGGTGGGATATAAATCTAATTAAAAAGGACTATTTCTTGCCGATAATAATTCAAAAAGCAGAACTATTAAATTCTGTCTTACGGCACAAAATACTGCAAAACCTTTTATAGATGCTCATGTTTCATTTCACTTTTAGCATGATCTCAGGACTTCTATTTTGTTTTATTGCTTGTCTTATGTTTAAAGTTGCAAACAGACCCGGCTTTGCACTGGTTGGAAAAGCCCCTACTTCAACACAGCAAAGCCCTCAGGCAAGGTCACACAGCTGACAGAGTTGTATATAGTGCTCCCTGTACCTCCCTGACGGCAAGGGGAGGGGACAACCATGTAACTTCAGCCCTCACACAGCTCTCCTCCGGTTTTGAACCACACCAGTTGCAAACTGTGCATGCCTAGGGACGTCTGCCACCTACTGACTGACAGCAGCACTGCAGGCTTTAAAACAGAGATGCATTTACATTTATTTAAATATATTAATACATATTTAACACCCATTCACCCAAGGTGCACACTAATGGGGTCCTCTTAGTAAAAAAAAAAAAAAAAAGTCCAAGTTTCAGGTGCCTAGGTCTCATGGCTGTTGTGACAAACACACATCCTTTCTTTCTTATAGAAGACTGACCAGTGTATCCTGCACCCTGCCTTTTATTAGGCTCGACAGCAGCAAAATATGAGCAGGACAGGAAGCCATGCAATGAATAACTCACAACTGCTATTGTAATTATTGTGTACCTCCATAAATCGCAAACGCTTGGTCATAGAAAAATCTTCGTTTCAGCGTGTCTTCCATTTTAGATCTGTCAACAATATCATCCTTAGGCTGCAAAGACAGTTCCTGAAAAACAGAGGAAATGTTCAGCAAAGCCAGGTCTTTCCCATTTGGAAAGTTACCTTTGCTCCATTTTACGCTTCACTGGACCAGCCAACAACGCAGAAGCGCAGGACACCCCACGTTAAGTCCCCGTTACGCACAACTGCGGGTTGCGTGGCATTCTGCTGCCTCAGAACAGTGAGGGTGAGATGGACCTTACAGGCAGAGGAGATGGCAATGGAGTCTGTGTTGGTGCTTAAGAGACATGAATAACACGGGAAGCAGTGTGCAGCAGTTTACGCACCACGACAAGCAACCAACACAGTCCCAGAGTCTCTCCCTGCCGGGACTGCTTGCTGTGCCATCCGAACCCAGACAACACAAGCCTTCCGGGTAGACAGTGCTGCTCTTCCCAAGCAGCTACCCAAAGGACGCAGCTGACAGCGGCCCCGGTTTGATGCAGCTGCCAGAGGTGTCCCAATTCCTCTTGCCCTAGAAATCTTCTTTCACGCATGAGTGGGAAGGGAAAGCATCAGCTGGCAGCGGTGCCCCCACCTGGGACAACCCTCCCCAGCTGGCTGCCCTCCTGATCAGCTGTGCTCCTCAGTCCCACTCCTGCCTGAGACAAAACCCCTCAGAGACAACCCACAGTGGCTGAGCTCACAGGCAGAACCAAAACACAGTTATGTGGACAAGCCAATGTGAGCCCAGGCCTTGTGCATGCTCCCTCCGCACCAGTGCAATCACACGATGCTCCACTTTCATTTTAGACTAAGCTTAGATTGCAAATACATCCTAAGCTGAAGAAAATATGATTAACCTTAAATACGGTTAGAAGACACCGGGCACGGTTTACAAAGTTTGCAGGCTTTCCATATCTGCAGTTAAGATTAATGTTACACCTCAGTTGTACCTTGTGGTCAATCCTAAAGAGAAGCAGAAGCGTCTCTCTCCTAAGCAACTGTGCTGCGAAAGGGAAAGTGGTTCAGCCTCACACTGCTAAACGATGGCTTAAAGTTACTGGCAAACAGGTCCACTGACTCCAGCAGAAGAGGAAAAACCAAAATGCACCAGAAATGATTCCAAGGCTCACCTTTGCTTCTAGGGCTCTCTTCCGAGCCTTGAGCTCAGCTACCGCCTTGTCTACATCCACCTGAGGTGCCTTCTCCTCCTTCAACTTTCGAACAAGTTCTCCCTGGAAGAATTGCAAACAGTTCAGATACAGCTTCTGTTCTACAACATCCTATGAAAAGTGGAGGCAGAACTCACAGCATAGGTATGGATTTGAGGGGGCAACCTGACCCATAGTTGCCCGAGGGAGAGGGGTGTCTCTCTTAAAGAAATACGGGCAGTATCTTAAGTTATTATTTTCTGAAAGATGTGAAGGTGAGCAAAAACTGCCAGAGGAGGGTTATTAAAGCACTTTCAGTAAAAATCATGCAACTTTTAAAAACAAACACACACCAATGCAGTTCACTGAAAAAATCCTGCTGAGGACTTCAGAGATTGGTTCCACAGGTACCAATGGACAGATTTTCAAGAATGCAGTTGGGATTAACAGTCCACGCTACCACCAACTTCATTTCCTTGTATTCCCAACAGTCCTGGAATCTTTCGTGCATGCCAGCTTTCAGGTTCAATTCATGCCCTACGCATATATAGCCTTGAAACTCTGTCACCAAATTCCTTAACTCAAGTTCAGATTGTACATGTGGCACTTTACAGTCCATACCTACTCGGAAGGCAGAGTGAGACATCACAATAACACAATTTCCAGATGGCATACACCAGTCTTCCAAAGTATATGCCCTCTAGAAGTGTCAGACTACAATTCCCATCATGCTTATGCAGGATAGGGGATGGGAGTTACAGTCCAGCACATCTGGAGGGCACCAGGTTGAACAGGCTGGTGTGCTCAAAGAAACATCTACATGTTTGGTGGGGGGGGCACATAAGGTGCCCACAGGTAACAGAGCCAGGACTGTTCACCACCTGAGCCTAGGGAGAGTTGGTGCCAGTAGCCAAGATCGTTCAGGGCTCGATGGACCAACGCACTGAGACTGCCCAAATGTATATGTTTTAAGTTGCTGTGAGCCGCCCCGAGGCTGTTGCGAGGGGCGGCATACAAATATGTATGTATGTATATAAATAAATAAATAAATAAATAAATAAAAAAAATTACCTCCCAGTTTAAAGGACTGACTCAGTTATTTCCCTAGTTTCACACTTCTCCATTTAGCCACCTTATCCTCCTCCTACTAATCGTTTCCTTACTTGAAGGACTTCCTTCATACTGCTTAAAATAATAATGGTTTTACAGTGATGGGCTTGTTTTCATCCTCTTGTACCACAGAAAGTGATGCACAGGAGAGCAAAAGCTAGAGAAGAGCAAACATTCAAGCATTTATTCCCTGCTAGTAAGACAGATGGATGGGGGAGGCCGGGGTGGGGGGGGGGGGGAGACAGCTCCATATGTACAAGGATTTCCTGGTTTTACAAGATCTAATTAAGAGAGGGATGCAAAGCAGGCCAGGCCAGAGAGTTAATGGGGAGAGGGGTGGATCTGCTGATTCTGCAGCAGACAGCAGAACCACCAGCATCGCTCTAGCTGTGAAACTTTCACTCTAAGTCACTGCAGTTGCACGCTAACGTGGCAGGAGGGAGGGAACTGAACGATTTAAAAAAAAAAATCCAACATACTGGAAACCAAGAAAGGAGAAGGGGCCTGCTGAAAGAAAAATCCTAATAAAGCAGTTGCTGCTGACACCAAAAGAGAGGCACTGTAAATTTGTGTGGCTGTTACCCACTGAGAAAGCGAAAAACTGTTCGGAAAAGGCGGGCAGCACAGCGTGCAAGTGCCGTTTCAAATGACAAAGGAGATCCCCGTTCACACGGGAGGGTATTCTAGCAGGACAGATTTGCTCGAGGGGACCTGGCTGAAGAAAGTGCGAGAGAGCAGCCCTGATGTGGCAGTTTTCACTGCAGCTTTGTCCCTTATGACAGGGGAAGGGATCCACCCTCTCACACAGCAGCTTATTGCATCAGGCACTGCTGCAGGAGCAAAACATTAACCCGCCCGGCCTGACTGATCTCTCGATCAAGGAGATCTCTCCAGAGGTGTAATTAAAGTGCTCCTTCCTTTTTCTAACGAAGGACTCGTTCGTTTGGAGAGCACACCAGTTTGGGTACCCATATGGCACCTCTCCATTTGCCAGATTTCAGCCTCCTCTTTTGGATAATTTTACATTATGCTGCAGATTCTGCACCTCTCCCACACCAAGCCTTACTCTGTGCATTTGCCTCTTCTTCCAGAAAGGAAAAGCTAGAATATTTCTTTTAAAAGACACCCTGTGCTTGTGTTCCTGAACTACAGAGGGGTTTTTTCCTCTTTTTTAATGGTAGCTTCTGACCCTTGTGTCAAGACAGTCTAATTTTATTTGCTAAGAATGCCCTAAAAACAAGTAATTTAGGATTATGTACAATGATTCAGAAAAAAAATCAGAAGTCTATTATAATTAAGACACTCCTCATCTTGTTGTGTAAAGGACAACAATCTGCATTCTTATTATATGACTAGCTCAGCAAGAATATCATGAATATAATGGAGAACTTAACACAAATTAAACCATCCACTTAAAAACTTGTCAAATACACAGATATATAGGTTTAAAATATGAGTCATTTGCTCAGCTGTCAAATATGATACAGTCAGACAGGTCCAACCCCATATGCAGTCCTATAAGCCAAGATTCATAGGATAAGATATAAAAGACCCTTGCAGGAATCAAATAGTTCAAAAGTCAAGAGGGGTGAAGGGAAGAAAAGCTCTTCTTTCAATAGGAAAGCCCCACACAAAAAGTTCTTTTAGTGAAATGTACTGGCTCTGCGCATGAAGGAAACAGGCGCATGGCTCTGGTGGAAGTTTAAATATATCCCAAAGGCCCAATCCTTATGGAAGTGGGAAAGACCATGGAAGATGCAGATCAATGAATGAGAAAGCACAGCAGTGATATCTAGGGATCACCACAAAGGACAAATTAAAAGTCCCATTTTGCGTAATGCATCCAAAGGGAATCTAAACTAGAAGGCTAAAGTTGCATAGAACTCACTTTGCATGTGAGTAAGCCCCATGAAATTCAATGGGACTTACTCATCTCTTGCACTGTATGTACACTTAGAAACAGGTTTAGAACTGCATTGCAAGAGTTGTCCAGAGTTGAAAGTGATACTGCACATGGCCTCTACCCTTTACAGGAAGAGGGCTTACATTTTATTTCACTTGTTTATTTCATAACAAGAAAAGAGCATCTTGTACACATTATCCACCTACTACAGCATGACAACCAAAGAAATGCAAAGAGCTGAAAGATACCAGATCAAAGGCTGTACTTGGGGAGCAGGAAAAAAGAGAGTTTCGGTTCTAGGCAGAACAGAGGGCCAAACTACTGTTCAGCTTAGTATATTGAGAAGTTCCCCAGACCATGAGACTGGTTTAAAGACAGAAAAAGGGACCTCTCACAATTATAATGGGAGAGCCACAAAAACATTATGGGATTTTGCTATATAAAAGAGAATGCCACAGGAAAAACTGGCTTGTACAGGTAAAGGGAACCTTGCATGACCTTTGGTACCATGGGAGCATAAAAACATAGAAACAGAGCGAGTCAGAAGGGGCCTCCCGGGCCATCTAGTCTGACCTCCAGGGGAAAAACTACACAGAAATAGTGAAGCACAGTCCCCATGTAGATTTAAATCTAAAGGGTATGGAAAGCCCAGATGACTCTAACGTCAGACATAAAGAGCAAAAATTTGGGGGATGCTAATGGATCTGTTAGCTATAATTTTGGAGGTCTGTGTGTAGTCTACAGATAAAAACCCCTAACTGCAGGTAAAAGATCCTTTAGAATGTCCAATCTAAGATCCCTATAAATATCTCCTAATCCTACAGCCACCATACTAATGGTGGAAGAGTGATGCACAGATCTAAATGTAGAAAACAGACGATAGCAAAGCTTTGTACCAACTCATAGATTAAGTGTTTCAGGTTTTAAGGGAACAGCAGCATATGCAAATCAAGCCCTACAAGGGCAATTATAGGGGAGGGAATCCTCTGAAACACGAAGATCTAGCAATCTTATGATTACGGCCTAAGGGTGAAGTCCTATGCCGGTTAAGACAGAGGAAAGCCCTATAATTCCCAGAGAAATGCCGGGAACAGTAGGGCTTCCCCCCCCCGCTCCACGTGGAAACTTGCATGAGAATGAGTCCCGAAGGTATTTTCAGGGTGTCCTTCAAGGTCCGAGATCCAGACGGGCTAGAAAGAGCTCACAGATGGGGAACTTCAAAGCCTTTCTTTCCCACCGCTGCCACTCCCCCGTAAGTCCCGCAAGAACTACGTCCTGACCCACCTCAGAGGGTTGTTGTGAGGATAAAAATGGAGGATCATGTAGGCTGCCTTGGGTCCCTTGGGAATCAAGGCATGCCGATGATAAGCATGTGAAATCGTAACCCCGCGTCGAGAGACCCCAGATCCTGCAGCGGCGGATCCGGCCCTCGCGGTGGAGCGGGCGCCGGGGCACAGGGCTCGGGCGGGTTGGGGATGCGGACGGGCGGACCTCACCTGCTGCCGCACCGCCTGCCGGAGCGGGGCCAGGAGCGCCTCGGCGGCGGGGCCGTCCATGCTGGGCTCTGCGGGGAGGGCGGCGAGGTCGGGTCTCCCGGCGAGCGCGGTGGCCCGAGGTCGCGGCGGGGCGGCTGCCTGGCTCTCCGGCCGGGGGTGGCTCCGGCCCGCCGTGTGCAGCGGCGCGGCGGGGCGAGGCGGGCGGCGGAGAAGGGCAGCGGCGGCGGGCGTGTGGCAGCGGCGGCGGATGCTGCTGAGGCGGCCGAGCGAGGCGGCGCGGAAGACGCTAAGGGGCCACGGCATGGAGCAGCAGAGGAGGAGCCCAGGCGCGGCGGCGGCGGCCAGGCCCAGCCCCCCGCATGATGAAATCCCGGCCGGCGCGGCCTCTTCCCTGCTCGGCCCCGCCCCGCCGGGGAGCCGCACTCCGCCAGGCGGCCCACGCGGCCCACGCGGCGCGGCACTGCGAGGCGCGCTCGACGGGGCGGAGCCCAGCCGGCGAGCGTGCCGGCTCCGGCTTCTCTCCCTCAGCCGCAGATTCCACACAGCCCAGGAGGAAGAGGCGGGGACGGGCCTAATCCACGCAGGCCTGGCCTTGCCTGGCGCCGGAGTAGGCCGCGCCGGTTGCTAAGGCAACAGCGTTGTCTATCCCGCCGTCTCCTAGAGCGGCCGCTTGGGGGCGCCCGAAGCCCAAGCGGAGGCGCGGCTGCCCGCGCATGCTCAGTGCTTGCTGTGAGGGTCACGCGAGCTCCTGGCAACGCCGGAGGTCCGCCCGGTTGGCGGGCGTGCCGCAGAACCGAGTGAAGGATGAACTGAGCGGTTCTCGGTGCGGAAGGAAGGAAGGAAGGAAGAGGAGGCGTCCCTTTGAATGCTTCCTCCGCCGCGTGAAAAGTGACTCCGTTCTCTGCAAGCGGGAAAGCAGTCGTGTCGAGGCGGAGAGAGAGTATTTCTCGAGATGCTTGATTTCTGTTTGCGGGGAGGCGAGTTTTCACAACAGCATTGGCTGCCTGCGATCCGAAGCGGTGCATTTTTGCGGAGCAGCTCAAAGCTTCGCCACTATCCCACTTCAGGGGTTGGATCGGGACCCCAGTGCTGGGCACGGGAGGATGTGAGCTGTCCCTTGAACAGTTTGCGGTCGCAGATTGTCCCGATCCCAAACTGAGGATTGGCACGGAGCTGCTACTGATCCTGCAAAGCTTGTGGAAGAGAGCTCAGATGCGTGTCCCGCCTAATTCTGGAGGACTTCTTCGGTCAGGGTAAACGCTTGCAGTGCTGGAGCTCCTGTTTATAACCTGCATTCTCTTCTTTATATTAAAAGCAGCTCACGCGCTGATTCAGAACTCCATCATGCAATGCAGGCATCCAAAGACAGAACACCAATAAAATCCCACAATTAGGTTTATGGGGCATCACTACCCATGAATGTGATTTATGGGGCATCCCGACCCACCTACCAATAGGTATTTGGACTCCGAGCCTTTCTTCCGACTGCAGAGTCAAACCTTGGGCCACTTTAGCCAACGGCCCTCGCCAGCTAAAACCCAAGCTTTTGCTTTCAACTAAGCATACTAACAGTCTTGCAAAGCGGTGCTGCCCTTTTAATTTCCAAGGGAAAGCAGGAGTGCCATCAAGGGAAAGGTGTCTCCGCCTCTCTTTGATGCTTTGGCCTCTCTTTTGATTTCCCAAGGCAGATGTGGGGCAAACAAGTAAACTTGAAAGCCTCGTTTTCCCTTCATCCCCTTGCTGGAACAAGGGGAAGCTGCCTGCTTAAATTCTTGAACCAGCGGACGATACTCTTGCTTTGGTTCTTAGAAAAACCACGAGTCCCTTCTGCTTTCCTGCTTCACTTATTTTTGCAAAAACATGCATGGAGAGCCAGTGTGGTAAGGTGATGACAGCACTGGACTGGGAGATGTGGGTTCTAGTCCCCGCTCAGACATGAAGCTCACTTGAGTGACTTTGGGCCAGTCACAAACTCTCAGCCCAACCTACCTCACAGGGTTGTTGTGAGAATAAAAAGGAGATGCGTAAGCTGCCTTGAGTTTCTAACAAGAGGAAGAAACGCAAGATAGACATTGTAGTCCAACACAACTGCAAGGCATCAAGTTGGCAAAGCATCGAGGTGCAATTCTTTGCATATTCAGACAGAAAAGGTCTTGCAACTCAGCATCCATCCTGGCTGAAGAATGCTAGTAGTTTGTTGTTGTTAGTCGCGAAGTCGTGTCCGACCCATCGCGACCCCATGGGCAACACTCCTCCAGGCCTTCCTGTCCTCCACCATCCCCCGGAGTCCACTCAAGCTCACACCAACCGCCTCAGTGACCCCATCCAGCCACCTCATCCTCTGACGTCCCCTTCTTCTTTTGCCATCTATTGTTCCCAGCATTAGGCTCTTCTCCAGGGAGTCCTTCCTTCTCATTAGGTGGCCAAAGTATTTGAGTTTCCTCTTCAGGATCTGGCCTGCTAAAGAGCAGTCAGGGTTGATCTCTTCTAGGACTGACCGGTTTGATCACCTTGCAGTCCAAGGGACTCGCAGGAGTCTCCTCCAGCACCACAATTCAAAGGCCTCAATCCTTTTGCGCTCGGCCTTCCTTATGGTCCAGCTTTCACAGCCATACATTGCAACTGGGAAAACCATAGCCTTGACTATACGCACTTTTGTTGGCAGGGTGATGTCTCTGCTTTTTAGTATGCCGTCTATTTATTTATTTTATTTATTTACAGATTTATAGGCCGCCCCTTGCCACAAGCCTCGGGGTGGCTCACAACCTCAAAAAACCTTGTAGGCAGAAACATAATACAATAATTAAAAATGCCTACAGTCTAGATTTGCCATAGCTCTCCTCCCAAGGAGCAAGCGTCTTTTAATTTCTTGGCTGCAGTCCCCGTCTGCAGTGATCTTGGAGCCCAGGAAAATAAAATCTGTCACTAGCTAGTAGTTATAGGACCTTTTTTATTTTATTATTTTGAAGTTAGACTTTTTGCTGCCTAAACATGCATGGGATGTGCTCTTTCCAAATTGTTCCCTCGGAGAGGAAGTTGTCAGATTCTCCTCCTGCAATGAGTGGCAGAAAATTCCTGCCTGCACAACTCAAGCTTGTCTGGGTCCCAAATATGGCTTTTCCCCAGAGGGCGACTCCGCAGCTTGGGCCACTGGTTGCTTCATTACAGCCTCACAAGCTGAGAAACTTGCTCTCCACAGCTGCCTGACTGACGCACACGTTTCTCCACGTACCCAATTTGTTCCTTGCGTGGGTGGGTGGTTTGCATGCTTCAGAAAATGAGCAGAAAAGGACAGCAACCTCGCAAGCTCCTGAAAGCACCAGGAAAGGATAAATGTAGGTAGAAGGAGTGATTATTTCAGGCTTCGCCAGCCCTAAGTAATAATCTGGAAGGGAAGCAATCTGTCACTGAGATGGCTAAAAGCACAGGGCAGATTCTCGGAAGGTGAAACTCACACGGCTCTCTCCCCGTGCTCCCACCCAGTCACTGAGGGCATCCGGTGGCAGGTTGCTAGTGGTTCCACAGGGAGTCCACCTCCCAACAGGAGTCTGTCCTTCAAATGTGACAGCCCCCTCTCTCTGGAAGTCCGAGCCGTCCTGAACCGACCATCCACGGTTTTAATTTTGCCTTTCCACACATTGCCTTATTCTTTTGTCTCTTGTTCCTGCTTCAGAATCACCATACCAGAATATGGGGCAGGATATAAATCGTGCAAATACATAAATAAATAGCTCAGTCTTATAATTATCATAACATTTATATCCCACCTTTCTTCCTCTTGCAAGGAACCCAAGGCCACGTACAAGGTTCTCCTGCCCTCCAGCTTATCCTCACAACAACCCTGTGGGGTAGGCTAGGCTAAGAGTCGGCAGGCTGGTCCAAAGTCACCCAATGGGCTTCGTGGCACGTGGGGGCTCCTCAGGCCCAGCCCCATGCTCGTAACTGGCAGTGCACAGAAGACCTAGGTTCAGTCTCTGCTCTCCAGGCTAAGGAGCCCCACTTTCTGGAACCCCCAAAGCTGCTGTGCTATGACTAGCTGCCCTCAAAATGTTTTGAACTGCAGCTCGCGCCAGCCTCAGCCAGAGACCCAGAGTGCAGAGAGTTGTGTACCAAAGCAGGCCCTGGGATGGGGAAAACGCTGAATGAGATGGGCCCGCGGTTGCATCTGGGGCACACCTGCCTTCTCTGAGTCATCACCAGGCAACAGCCGGGCATACGAGAGGGCAGGATGCAGGGCCTTAGACACCTGGACAGCGGTACCCAAGTGCCATGGAAATGTGCAGTGGCATAAAAGAACCAGCCTGGATCGTAGCAAAGAGCGGCCCAAGGCAGCATCCTGGTACCCACAGAGCCCATCCAGGTTTTTATGGGAGGACTAACAGTGTGGCGTAGTATTGGACTGGGTTCCAGTCCCGCTGGACCAGTGCTGGCGAGCCTATGGCACGTGTGCCACAGCGGGTACGCAGAGCCCTGTCTGTCGGCACACGAGCCAAGTCGCCCCAGCATCGCCCCAGCGGCCGAGCATTGGATGACAGCGCGCACAGGGGCCATGCGCATGCTCGGAAAGGAGCAGTGGCGCCAGGCGGTGACATCACAAGTTGAACTCATTAGCCGCGACTCGTCCAAGCTTTCACGTGGCCTGTCAGTGCACTGCCAAGGATATAAATATTTGCTTGGACTGGCTGTGAGCTGTTTTTTCTGAACTAAAACCTCACTGTTCAGGTTTTATTGTAGTGTTTGCACATTGCGATAAATAAGTGGGTTTTGGGTTACAGTTTGGTGGGCACTTGGTCTCTAAAAGGTTCACCATCACTGCCCTAGACCATGAAACTCACTGAGTGACTTTGAGCCAGGCACTGACTCTTGGCCTAACCCACCTTATAGGGTTATTATGAGATAAATGGAGAGGAGAAAGAGCATATGGGGCAAAGTAAAGATTATATAAGCCACCTTGGTGGGTTCCTTACAGGAAAAATGGTGGGATGTAAATATAAGAAGTACCGTATTTTTCGCTCTATGAGACGTGCCTGACCATAAGACGCACCTAGTTTTTAGAGGAGGAAAACAAGAAAAAAATATACTGACTCAAATGGGCACATCATCACAGGCACATTCCCCACCACTTCCCCATGGGCTGCACATCTGACAGACTTCCTGCACACACATATTCGCTCTATAAGACGCACAGACATTTCCCCTTACTTTTGAGGGGGAAAAAAGTGAGCCTTATAGAGCAAAAAATACTGTAAATTTGCTGCTGCAAGGGGCGGCATATAAATATTTAAATAAATAAAATAAATACATGGGAGGACTGCCTGCAGGGCTTGTGGGAAACCTCCCCCTCCTCCTCCCTCTCCCCCTCCCCTTCTCCCTCCCCCTCTTCTTCCTCCTCCTCCTCCTCTTCCTCTTCTCTGTATAGAGGGAGTCCCTTTTGCACCCAAAGGGCCCTAATTCAACTTTGGAGATGCACCTGGGCTGATTCTGGAGGTGAGCAGAGCCAAAGACAAACAGTCCAGGCTCCAGGGCCAATTATACGAGCATGTTTTAGCTTCATGCGTTTGTTGCTGGCGACCAGGATGAACCCAAGTCCTTTCAGACCTTTAGAAGTAGAGAGAGGAGGAAAGCCATGAAAAAGCAGGAGACCACCAGACAGTTGGGGGTGATGGGACTAGGGGAGTAGGGCAGGACCATGTGGAAGACCTGAGAGTAAACCCTGGAAGATCAGAGCTACCCTTCTTGAATTTGTCTAATCCCCTTTGGAAGGCATCTAAGCTGTAAAACTTTCCCTCGAAGCAAGACAAAGTTGCATCTGTTGTGCTTCAAGGAACATCTTGAGAAGGCCGGACTCCCAGGAGAAGACCCTCATTCCAGGGGAAGTTGAAGGCAGAAGAAGAGAAAACCCCAGTGCAAGATGGATGGACTCCATCAAGGAAGTCACAGCCTTGAATCTCATGGTTCCGACATTTCGGAGAGCTTCCCTTCAACAACTACATGCTACGAAAGTGATCGCCACGTACAGCAGAATGTGCTGTGTCCAGGCATGATTTCTTTGGGTGTCCCGTATCCCCCTGCCAAGCGATCTTGGATAATCCTGATTCTCCCGCTGGAGAAGCCACATCTTCTCCACCACGCAGAATTCTTTAAGCCCCCGTCATGCCAGCGCTCGGAGCTGAGCAGCGATTGAGCCTTTGGGCAGATGGCTACACTGGCTGGAGAAATGAGAGTACGGAGCTTGTGCCCCACAATTACATCCTAGTAAACAAAATCAGGATATGTAATAGTACCTTAGGAAGCAGCAGGACCATATCTGGCATCCATGCATCTTGTTATCAAGTGGCACACTGTCCTTTGAGTTCTAGCTTGGAATGTGCAGAGGATGGGAATTTGGGTGATGCAAAATTGGAGGCTAGCATTGCTCGGGAGATGTAAAACACGGGTGGCAAAATTTAGCAGAGGGACCGCATTTGAGACGTACGGCATCAAGGAATGCCAAATTTAGCCACACCAGGATCTGCCAGTAAATTTTACCATTGGCCTGCAGTCCATCTGGGCAGCTTTCCCTGTGAGTTTCTTGTCAAAAGGGTCCGTTGCACCTCTGTTACCAGGATATGTCGTTTGGATTTTGCATAAACAAGGAAGGAAGGGTTGTGGTGTGCTTCCAAGGTGCACGGTTGTCTCCATCTGCTCATCCTGATTCAAAGCATAAGGCCTCACAGCACGTGCTGTTAGGGAAATGCTCGGGGAAAGGGTGCCGTTAAACAAATCTGTAAGCTTAACCCAGGTGACACTGGCACAGTTCCTTTTGCATCCCTGATTGCGATACCGTTGCAATCATACGACACAGACTGCGGCGGGATTTACTGGCACCACGCAGTTAAAGCCATACATCACTGCCACTGTACACTGCAAGCCTGAAGTGGTACGGGATAGATCGTGGCATACAGATGTGTACGAAGGGAGGATGGTTTAATTATCTCGTTGCGCTTGTCGTTCTAAGAAATGGCAGCGTTTTAAAGAGTCCAAAAGTATAGTCCTGTGCACATTTGTTGTCGTTTCGTCCATCAACTGGGACAGCCCTCTTGTAAATAAACGGATGAGGCTTCTTTCTCAGAATTACGTTGTTAGCCGCCCCGAGGCTGGTTTGCAAGGGGGCGGCATACAAATTTGTTAGATAGATAGATAGATCCATCTTGTAGCTGGCCTTCCTCTTCTTTTTCTGCCTTAGACTTTCCCTGGCGTGATTGTCTTCTCCAGGGAGTCTTGCCTTCTCACGATGTGTTTGAAGTATGGGAGCTTCGGTTTTGTCATATTGGCTTCCGGGGAAGCTCTGGCTTGATTTGGTTTTATTCATTCACTTATTCATCTTTCTGTCGGTCCGGGGTATTTGCAAAGCTATTCCGCGTTGCTGCCTCTCATGCACCCATGCCTGCCTTCCTTGCATTTTGGAAGGAAGGAAGGGTCATTCCTTAGGACGTTCCTTCATAGGGTCGCCCCAAGTTTGAGACGACTTGGTGACACATAACAGCAGACCCCCCTCCCCCGCAACCATATTTACTTATTTAGGGGCAATCCTGCCCACATCTAGCCAGAAACTAAGGCCTGCAGCTGCCTGCACACCCCAACTTGCTTCTGTCCAAACACACGAAGGATTCTGCCCTAAAGCGCTTCGTAACCTGCCGTTGGTCCTGCTCACTGGTTGTGTGGCGGGAATCTCAAGCACTCTTGTCCCTGCGGCAGCTTTCCACTTTCCAGAAGCTTATTTGCCTGAGATGATCCCCATTGTCTGGTCCCTGACCCTGGTGAATCTTTGTTGCTATTTTGTCATGTGAAGAAATGTTGGAAATATTTTCCTGGCTTAAATTGCACTCCTCCAGGCCCCCCTGTCCTCCACCATCCCCCGGAGTCCACTCAAGCTCACACCAACTGCGTCAGTGACTCCATCCAGCCACTTCATCCTCTGCCGTCCCCTTCTTCTTTTGCCATCTATTGTTCCCAGCATTAGACTCTTCTCCAGGGAGTCCTTCCTTCTCGTTAGGTGGCCAAAGTATTTGAGTTTCATTTTCATTATCTGGCCTTCTAAAGAGCAGTCAGGGTTGATCTCCTCTAGGGCTGACCGGTTTGATCGCCTTGCGGTCCAAGGGACTCGCAGGAGTCTCCTCCAGCACCACAATTCAAAGGCCTCAATCCTTTTGCGCTCGGCCTTCCTTATGGTCCAGCTTTCACAGCCATACATTGCAACTGGGAAAACCATATCCTTGACTATACTCACTTTTGTCGGCAGGGTGATGTCTCTGCTTTTTAGTATGCTGTCTAGATTTGCCATCGCTCTCCTCCCCAGGAGCAAGCGTCTTTTAATTTCTTGGCTGCAGTCCCCATCTGCGGTGATCTTGGAGCCCAAGAAAACAAAATCTGTCACTACCTCCATTTCTCAGGTGTCAATACCCTGCTAGAAATTCAGGTGCAACCTTGTGCCACTTAATGACATTGAAATTGGTAGGGCCAACTTCCAAGTAAACACAGATAGGATCCAGCTGTGAAACTCCACTACACCTGCATGCTAAGGAACCCCCTTTGAAGCCCCTCTCTGGAGAGTCAGTGTTGCCAATTTGCAGCTATTATGAAAGTGCAACTTGATCCGCTGAGAAATTAAGCATTCTATCAAGCAAGAGTCTTCAATTTCTACAAGTGAACTGTTGTGGCCGGTTTACTGCCCTCCCTGCTCCAGAAAAGGCCATGGCAGAACATTCTCTTGCCAACAAAGGTGCGATCTTAAACATAGCAACTCCAACTGAACACAGTGCCATGCATTTTGAAAACAAACATTCTCAAAGTTGTGCTGTGCATTAAAATAAGTGGAGAAAGGCCTTCTGTCAAAGCCCGAGCCAGACACCACACAAGAAATTATCTGATTCATGGAAAGTATGATGTTTTAAGGCAGTTTTTCTTGTTACCTGGTGCAGAGCTTGGAGTAAGGTGTGAATTTTCTGTGACATGACCCTCCTCTACTTCATGTTGCCTATCAAGGCAGCAGCGCTCTTGCTGCCATGTTATGCAGACATGTTGTGTGCCTAAACACTTTGTGCATTGCCGCAGTAGTGCAGGAGCAACTAATGGGCTTAGCTGCAACCGCAAGGCTCTGGTCCTCATGAAAAGCAGTTTGCAGGCCAAATCGGACTGGGAGCCAGGACCCAAGCAAGAGAGCCCAGGACCAGGCAGGGGCCCGCAAGGGGCCAGGAGCTCAGAGCTGGGCCAGGGGCTGTCCAGAGGTTGAACGCCAGGCAGGACAAGGCAGGAAAGAGCAGTTAAACGGGGAAGGTGTGGGGAAGCACCGGCACCTGGCTGAGGAAGGCGGGCAGGGTCTGGGATCGGGGCGAGGCGAGGCGAGGCGAGGGTTGGGCAGGCGGGGCGCAGCAATGCAGGGCCACACGAGTCCAGCAGACGCGGAGCAGCACAGCACGTCAGGAAGGCCTTTGCTGCCCAGGTGAAGGCCGCAGAGCCTGTCTCACGCAGCTCTTCCCGCAGGTCTCCCGGCTGGGGCTCTGGGGAGCCAGAGCGCCTCCTCCGGCACTCGCTGCCTCCGCTGCTCTGGGTCTGGCAGCAGATGGCGCTGTGGAGCCGTTCAGCCCCCTAGGTACTCCCCTGGGGAAGCCAAGCCAGGGGAGGCTGCGTCAGTTCCTTGGTCCACCAGTGGGGCCTCTTCCGTGGGATGGCCGTGGCCTCGTGGCCTCCGGTTGCCCATCCCTTCCCTGACAAATGCAGGGTTGCTCTCTGCCGCAGCTGGGTGGTCCTGAGGAGCCGAGCGCGACTGCAGGGCCACAAGATCCTGTGCTCGTCGCGGGGCACGCGCAGGGCTTCCTGGCAGAATCGCCGTATCCCAGTCAGCAGGAGATTTGTGGCGAAGGCAGCAGCTTTGCCTGTCCCTTCATCCCCCCAACGACAAATGGAGCCGCTGCCTCCCAGCAGCCCGACAGGAGGGTGGGTCTGTGGGAGGAGAGAATTCGGCCATCTCCAGAACCTCGGAAAATTCCTCTGCATCTCAGCTCCCTGCTTTCGTTTGCATCCAAAATAATAATTCATCACCAGGCGAGGTTATGTAACTGTTGACAAGAAACACCCACTAGATGGCGCAGCTCCGCCTTCTCCCGCTTCCCTTGGCATGCCCTTCCCACTGCCCCCCCCCCCGCCGTCATGCAAGCCCCATTCCCCTTTAATGAGGCCCCCACAGCTTCCTATGCTCCCTCTGGCCTGGCTTTATTTCCCGCCTTTCGCAGAATCCGCCAAACTTTCCATGCCGAGGCACCTCACAAGAAGAGCCGTCCTTGCGACACCAGCAAAACAAATAGGAGCTCTTTCTTGTAGCCGTAACGGGTCAGGCTGCAGCAGACCAGCAGCCAAGGGGGTCCGGCGACTGTATGCCTTCCTCGGCTGTCCTTCCAGAAGGCCTTGTGGCACAAAGGCACCAAAGCATGCAAGACGTCGGCCCAAACCTTGCTGCGGCACAGAAGAACCCCAGAGGGCCGAGGCAAGGGAAAAAACAGAGCAAGGGAGCATTCGGTGCTGCTGGCCCGGTGGCCTGATGGCCCCTTCCAACTCTGCTATTCTGTGATTCTGTGAGATGTTGTGGAAGGATCAGAGCACTCGGCTGGTGGAATCCAAGGGTCAAAAGCCGCCCTGGCCCAGTGGCTAGCGTGCTGGCCTTGGACTCGGGAGAGCCGGGTTCTAGTCCTCACTCAGCCATGAAGCTCACAGGGTGACTTTGGGCCACTCTCGGACTCTCAGCCTACCCCGTCTTGCTGGGTTGTGGTAAGGATAACATGGATGGAAGGAGAGCCAGGTACACTGTCTTAGACACCTTGGAAGGCAAGGGAAGGAAGGAAAGAAAGAGAACGAGCAAACAATCATAGAATCGGAGAATAGTAGAGTTGGAAGGGGCCATGAAGGCCGTATGAGGCGAGACTGAGGGAACTGGGTCTCTTCAGCCTGGAGAAGAGGAGACTCAGAGGGGATATGTTGGTGACATGCAGGTATGTGAGGGGGTGTCACACGGAGGTGGGTAGAGACCTGTTCTCCCTGCAGAGGAAGGCAGGATGTGCTCCAACAGAGCAAAGCTCAGGGAACCCAGGTCCCATTTGGATGCCAGGAAGCACTTCCTGACAGTCAGGACCCCGAGGGCGTGGAATGGGCTTCCACGAGAGGTTGTTGAGGCCCCATCAGTGCGGGTGTTCAAGGACAGGCTGGACGTGCACATGGTGGGCATGTCGTGAGCGGAGCCAGCTGGAGCCGGAGGTCAGACTAGATGGCCTGGGAGGCCCCTTCTGACTCGCTCTGTTTCTGTGTTTCTATGCGTCCAACCCCCTGTTGTTGCAGGACACCAAGTTACACCAGAAGTTCATGGCCTCCAAGGTAAAAGGAGTCCTTGAAGGGGGCGCTTTCCTGGGACCCATTACAACCAGCATGAGCAGCACTGTAACCCTCCCAGTCAGCAAACTGGGACCTACATGTGCGGCTGTGCTGGGGGCAGAAGCTGTCTCCAGGGCAAGGATATGCCATGCAGTCTCTGCCCTGATCCCCTCCCTGTGTTTAGGACATGGGAGACGCCCCCCCCCCCCGCCCCTTTATGGCTTGAAGAACGGGGTGGGCTGACATGTCACAAGGAAGCAATTTTTCCCCCGCCATCCTCGCTCACGTTCCTCCGAGGCCCCCTTGTCCGTCAGCTGCGAAGGGCGCCATTCACACCCTGGGGGTTGCGTTCCCGGTGGGTAAAGCTCCGCAGCTTGCACACCCATGCCGCATGGGGCCAGTCCATGTGACACTCATGCACACTCCCAAAAGCGGTCACACGCAGGGCTGGCGTCAAAGGCTGGCATAGCTGAGCCCTTGCGGAGGGACTAGCCCTCTTCAGGAGGCGGGGGGCTAACAAGGGCCCCCTGGACATGCTGGGCCTACGTGTCCACCCCCTCCAGCTCTGCTGGGAAAGAGCAGAGGTACCTGCCAGGACACCTGCCGGATCACTACCTGGAAATCTGTGGATGAAGACGAGGAATGGCAGAAGAGATAAACAGCAGTGGCAAGGGAGCAGGCCGAGTGGGGGGTCTGAGGGCACTCCAAAGCCCCCGCCCAGCACTGCTGGTCCAGCCCACCCCATTTCTTCCGTCAGCCCCCATTTCCCAGCAAAATGCAGCAGTTCAAGTGGGAGCAAGCCTGAAAAGCCCTTTCAACCTATTCTGCCCTCCCTAATTTGGAGATTGTAGGGCAAAGATTTCTTCCCAGGTTTCATTTTCAAGCAATGTGGAATGAGAACCATCCCAGTGGGGCAGCCATGTTAGATCTGTGGCAAGAAAAAGGTTTGCAGGATGTTGACGATCTTCAAATTTATTATGGCAAAAGCTCACGTGATCTAGAGGCCATGGGTCTTGAAGATGCCCAAAACACATGAGATCTTTTGCTGCTCCTGCCGGAATGATTTGGCAACGCAGTTTTCTCTGGACCAAGGACGAGAACATCTCAAGAGCTTCTGCAAAGATAGGCAGTGCTAACGAAGTAGATATTGAGGGGCCTTTGAAAAGAGAGTTATTAAGAAGCAGAGAGTTTGTGCCACAGAGATAATGCTGAGAGAACGGGAGGGCTCACTGGAAAGTTGGCCAAACGAGTGGATGCTTAAAAGAGAAATGAAGATGTGAGGAAGCAAGATCAAGGAGAGCATGAACAGTGAGAAGACATGGAGATTAAATATGGAGAGGCAAAGGAAGCTGGCAGATAGAGCTGAAGCCAAGTTGGCCATGGAAGTGCTGCGTGGATGTCAATGGCCCAAGTTCTCTGCCTTCCCTCTGAATATCGGCCGTAGGGTTGGGGTTGAGCCATGGGGCCCCTGCGGGTTTCGTCTTTCGGGAGCAGCAGTCTAGAAGGGAAGCACACGCATGGGGCAGGCGTGGGGAGCCTGAGACCTGGTCTTGCAAACCTCCTGTAGCTCGTGGTTTAGATCAGGAGTCATGGAGGCTGGAACTGAGGACGTTCGTCTCTGAGCCGCACCAAGGCCACTCCTTGGACCATCTGCCCAAGCTGTAGAGTGTTCTCAGTCCCCAGGCAAGCCTTGCCCAACCACGAAGACAGGTGCTTGTCCCCCAGACCAGAACAGGTGCTTCCTGCTTGGGCTGGGAACTGACCGAGGCAACCGTGCCTGGCACTGCTGTGTCTTTGGTCTGGGGGACAAGACTCCCTCAGTGGCCCCTCCCTTATGGAGCCTGCCTCCTTACCATCATCACGTCTGGACATCTGCCCACCCTGCTTCTGGCCGTCTTGCTTGCTCTGAGCTTTTGGGATCAGGCCTGGGATGCATGAAATTAGGCTGACGTGGCTACACATGACCTGGTGGGACAAGATGCCTCTCAGGCCAGGTCCTCAAGTGAAGCGCCAGGGTTAGGGCTGATGGAAATGGCCCAAGGCAAGCAGAGCCAGGGCTTACCCAGAGACTGTGGCCTGAAGGCACATTAGGCATCCCTTAGGTTGAAGCTAAGCAGGTTCTGGGCTGGCCTGAGCTTGGAGGGGAGACCACCTGGGTAGTACATGCCGCCACCTGAAGTTCCACAAGGGGAGAAAGGTGAGATAGAAAATTAATTAATTAATGGGCCAAAGGGGAAGGCAAACTCGGGAGCAAGTTGGGCAGTGCGGAGGAGCCTCCTGCAGCTCTCTGCTGGGCTTTGTGATTGAACTGGCCCTAATCCTGCAAAGACCCACAGGTCTGGTGCTCATCCTGCAAATACTTACAAGGTAAACCAGGCTGCTTTCTCCACCACAGCACCAGGGGGCGCTGCATGGCTTTGCCAACCCTGACTTTGCCCGCCACTGGTTTAAAGCCACAGGAGTCGTGGCGATGCGGAGGCACCGTGGCCTGACGGTGGCATGATGCCATGAGCGAGAGGCTTGTGCAGTCAGGAGGAATGATTTGGATTAGGGTTGCACATAGACTCTGGCAGAGGGGGGCAGTCCAAGAGGTGTCCATTGCGTGCTGAGCCTTGAGAATCCATTTGCTGCAGTCGTGTGGAAATTCCTCAAAGTTTCACCTGCGAGCGCACTTTGGCTCCTCCCCAAGGACTTTTGCAATGCACAACCCTATTGTTCACACACATCACAGCAACTTTAAATTCTGCAGGTTTTTACAGCAAAACATCCCAACAATTGGCAATTGGGTTTTTTTCTTTCTCTCTTTCTTTTTTAATGTATATTTTGCCCAGTGCATTAAAACTAATTTAACCCCCTTAGAAAAACTCCAGCATTTATGAGGCTTGGCTCTGGTCCCATTGAAATGGCTTGGGTTTAAGTGTCAATTTTAATATATAGGCTTGAGTCAGCTTGCTAAAAATAGCATTATGGACACTTTTACTGCCACCCAGGGGTTATCAAGCAGGATAAAAATGTGGACCTCTAATTTCAGGAAAGCCAATGCCTTGGAAGAATGACTCTCCCCTTCCACAAATTAATTTCCTCTGCAGAATTAATTGCTTTAATGCTACTGTAGTCAATAAAAGTTATACAGCTGTCAATACAACTGGAGGCCCTTGGCTGTTGGAAGAGCGGAGGGGTTCCCATTGGATATTCCCATACAAACCGCTAGAAAAAAGAACGGCTCAAGGACGAAGTCCAAGGTCATTTTCTGTCGGGACCGTTCCATAGCCAACGGGGTGATCTGATGCCCCCCAGGCAGCATAGACGGCTGTAACAATTTTTGGAGACCCATCTGCAAAGTTGGAACGTCTTAGGGGGCAGGAGGGCATATAGGGAAAAAGCTGTTCCTTCAGGTATCCTGGTCCCAAGCCGTTTAGGGCTTTATAGGTCAACACCAGCTCCTTAAATTGTGCCCGGACTTCAATGGGGAGCCACTGAAGCTGACAGAGGACCGATGTTATGTGAGAATAGTGACTGGCCCCCGACAGCAATCTGGCAGCTCTGTTTTGGACCAAATGAAGTACCCAGCCTGTCTTCAAGGGCAGCCCCACTGCCGTACACGGCCGCTTCATCTGGCTAGCCCTTCGCTCCTGACTGCTTCATGGAATCAGGAGTCGTACCAGGTTCGGCTGGCTCCTGGCACCCCCTTCTGGCAGTTGCAGGGTTGATGTTTCCTGGCCCGGGGGACATAAATCCACTTGCTGCAGGATTGTAGATCAACGGGATTTCCCAGGGGCTGCTCAAAGGCCGCTCCACATGCAGCCTGCTTCGGCAAGCCAGATTGGATGCAAAGGAGGCATGGGGTTCCTTCGTCACAGCAGCCAGATAGATTTGTGGCTCAACAAGAAGGCTGCAATGCTGAAGAGGAGGGGGGTGTGGGGGCTACTTGTCAGTGCCCCCCCAGACAGGATGTGGCCCCTGGCAGGGCCGAATCATGACGCCTGGCCTGGCCGTCCTGCCCCACATTAAGAAAGAGGCATGTTAACTCCTGTGGTTTCCCGAATAGGCACTCCATAGGGCTGAATGGGGTAGTGTTCAGGCAGGGACTATGCATTAAATTGGCCCACGTTGGCCCTTGAATAGCATTTTTCTCGTAATCGTGGGTTTTCCTGCAACAAAGAATCTCAGGATACAAGAATACAGGCAAGTGCCTTCTCTTCTCTTGTATCTGCAAACCGATGGTTTTCCTTCCTTGATTCCTGCCTCTTCTTTTTTTCACTCAGGTATGATCAGCCATAAGCTCAGGGCTTGTCTTTCTTCCCAGTGAAATTGAAATAGCTCAGGGACAGGGATGGGTGGCCTTTCAAAAGCAGGGGGTGGCAAGATGCGGGGAGGTGACGGTGAACCCCTTGCGTGGGTTTCTTTCATCCATATCCCTATTTGTGATGAGCATTCAGTTCCTTTTAACTTAGTATTCTCGGGAGAATTTACATGACAAGCATTTCAATCTGACAAGCACCACGTTAAAAATAGGCTCTTCCACATGGCGAATGCAGCTTTCTTCTGCTCTGCTATTATGGATTTGGAGCAAGGGGCTGATGCAGAAGGGATGGAGCCTGGCTAGCAGGATTTTGTTCCAGCATGCGTACATTTTGCAGGGTGCAGAGCTCACCATCCAGGATGATGGTCCGGCGTCCCCCTGTCTGAGAAAGGGCCATTCAGTGAAGGAGGGTGGCCCCAGGGTTAGCGGTGTGGTACGCCCACTCTGGGACTGCAGGTGGTGCGGTGGTTTAAACCGCTGTGCTGCTGGGCTGGTTGATCGAAAGGTCGCCAGTTCGAATCTGCACAACGGGGTGAGCTCCCGTGCGCCGTCCCAGCTCCTGCCAACCTTGTCTTTCGAAAGCCTGCAAATGCAAGTAGATGAAAAGGTACCACTTCAGTGGGCAGGTAACAGCATTCTGTGCACTTCAGTGTTTAGCCATGCCGGCCACATGAGCACGGAGACTGTCTGGGGACAAACACTGGCTCCCTTGGCTAGGAAATGGAGATGAGCACCGCCCCCTAGAGTCAGGCATGACTGGACGTAACGTCAAGGGGAAACCTTTACCTTTACCTTTATGCCCACTCTGAGGTTTTGTTTGAAGGTATCTGTTGTGCTGAACCGTTTGACCGAGCCTCCCCCAAGCCCCTTCTGCCCCAGACACAACCTCTGGACCCTGCCTCAAGAGTCTCAGAAGGTGGCAGCTAGGGGAAGAGCCTCTTCAGTGGCGGCCCCCGTCTTTAGAACAACCTCTCAGCTACAGCTTGCCTTGCACCAAATTTGCCATTTTTCCAGTGCCAGGTTAAGACAGCCCTCTTTGCAGAGACCTCTAAAGACCTTCCTGGTAATCACGATTAGCCAGGTGCCTTTCTTTTATTCTTTTTTATTGTTGTTATTTTGTCTTTTTATTTTCTTCTAATGTTTTGTGCTATTTTAAATCAACTTTTAATTCTTTTAATGTTTTTATCAATTGCATTTTGTTCTCCTTATAGTTGGCTGCAAACCACCCAGAGAGCTTTGGCTACAGGCAGAATAGAAATAGAAATTATGATAATAATAATATAATAATAATAATAGCAGCAGCACCAGCAGCAGCGATAACAGCAATAATGAAGGTGCAGCACCATGGAGAGCTCCTTAAACGTTCAAGCTGCGAGCCAGAAGGGATCTTCAAGCAGCAGCCCCCACGCAGCATACAGTCAGTCCGTGGCTTCCTTCTGAATGAATTTGCACCGGAGTAAATGGCGGCCGTGTGTTCCCAGGCACAGAAGTGTCACGGTCAAAGTCTCCAGTCGATCCGAGTTCCCTAGAATGCTCCATCTCACTCGTATCGCGTCTTATTCCGAATTTTGCTAAATGTCCTTTTGATGTACCAGGAGCCCCGACAACCAAGCCATACAAACCCCAAATGCCCAGCTCATAAATCACGCCATCTCCTGGTCTACAGAGACAGCAGTAAATAATGCAACGAGGCTTCCAGGCCTGCAGAAGCAGCTGAGGCTGAGAAAAATTCTGAGGGAACCTGGAAAGAGGGAGAAGAAATTAATGAGTGAAATGAAACTTTCTTGCCCGAAGACCCAGGAATTTTATTGAGGGCCAAAGTGAAGGAGAAAGGGAGATACTGCAACCTTCTTTTTATTTAAAACACAGTGTTGTTGTTTCCTAAAACATTTTGAAAGCTACTGCCTTCTACCAGAAAGAGTGATGCCTTGTATTATCTGCGCTTCACATTAAATCCAGCCCAATTACCATATTTTTTGCTCCATAAGACTCACTTTTTCCCCCCTCAAAAGTAAGGGGAAATGTCTGTGCATCTTACAGAGCGCATATGTGTGTGCAGTAAGTCTGTCAGATGTGCAGCCCATGGGGAAGTGATGGGGAATGTGCCTGTGATGATGTGCCCCTTTGATTCAGAATATATTTTTTTTCTTGTTTTCCTCCTCTAAAAACTAGGTGCGTCTTATGGTCAGGCGCGTCTTATAGAGTGAAAAATTGCTGTTGTATATCTTAGCCTTCAAGCTCTCTATTGAAAGGTGTTGACTACCAGGTGCATAGATGGAGCAGGTTGTGTATCTGGGATTCATTCACTTTGAAGGGAGATGCACTTGTCATCCCGCAGTCCACGTGGATCTCCACATTAGGGTTGGGAACAGCCCTTCTGAAATCTGTCCCTCCAGGATGTGCAATCTTCATCCCCATCTCAGCCCAGCCCTGCAAAGTGAGCCAAGCCTGCAAATGCTTGCAAACCCGCAGTTGCCCAACCGGCAACCTTCCCCATCCACTACGGTCTCCAACAATGGTGGGGAGGAAGGTTGGTCACCACGAATGGTGCTTGGCACATACAGAGCCTCTTCCTGGCCTGCTGCTTGTGCAGTACCTGGGACTCGATTCCTGGTGATCACCCCATGAATGCTGGGTACTCTCACCAGGAACTCAAGACTCTGGACTGCTGCAAAGTGGACCGGAGTCCAGGGATCCAAGCACAGGGAATCCGATGGATTCCCACCCTCAGACAGATTCCTTGCAGTCCCTACCCCTTGTCAGCCTGCTGGTCAGGTTTCTGGTTCGAGCGCCAGGAGTGGATTCACTAAAATGGGGGGTTTGGCCTTGATGGAGAAAACACAGCTGACCTCTCCATATACAACGACTGCGTTCAGACAACATGATAACCGCACTGCTGGTTGCTAAAGGAGGAGACAAAGCCAGCTGAAGGAAGAGAGGCAGTCCCACAGCATCCAGCACGGGGAGGTGAGGCCTGAGCACGAAATGTACAGCTGAAGAATCAGCTGCCAGCTGCCGCTTAGGAGAAATGCAAGAAAAGCCAGAGAATGCATTGGAAGCAACTGGGGTGGCATCAGTGCCGATGTCGAGGCAGGGACTGCGGCTGCATGCTGAGGAAGAGATGTTTCTGAAAGGAGTGTGCGTAGGGGGGCAGGACGCCCTCGCTCCCCTCTACTCAGCACTGGTTCAGCCCCATCTTGAGTGCAGCATCCAGTTCTGGGAGCCACAGTTCAAGAAGGATGCAGACAAGCTGGAAAGGGTTCAGGGGAGGGGAACAAGGATGATCTGGGGACTGGAAACACAGCCCTGTGCGGAGAGACTGGAAGAACTGGGCACATTTAGTCTCACGAAGAGAAGGCTGAGGGGTGGTGTTAGAAGTCCTTGAAAGGCTGTCACAAGAGGAAGTCCAGGATCTCTTCTTGATCATCCCAGAGTGCAAGGCACGGAATAACAGGCTTAAGTTACAGCAAGCCAAATTCCAGCTGGACATCAGAAAAATCCTCCTTATGATTAGCACAAAAGGACAGTGGAATCCATGACCTAAGGAGGTGGCGGGCTCTCCCACACTGGAGGCATTCAAGATGCAGCTGGACTGCCATCTGTCAAGGATGCTTTGACCTGGGCTGTTGCATTGAGCAGAGGGTTGGATCCGATGGCCGTCTTGGCCCCCTCCAGCTCTACCACTCTACGATTCCACGACTCTATGATTCTAAGAAGAGCTTTATAATAGTCCAAATGGTGGAAGCATCCATTGCATAACTTAGAAGACTCCCTCGAATCAGAGGACTGGTCGTCTCGCACATAAGGAGAGCAGTTCTCTTGAGTCAGCTTGGGCGGATTCGCCCAAGCAAATTATTCATTCCGTGATGACAGGAAAAGTGTGTGGTGAGTTACCCACTGAGCACTGTCAGCTTAAACATGAAGGCAGTTTTTTCTCTCCTTCTGTGCGTGTTTGTATGTACAAGGGAGCTGGTAGTCACCACCCAATATCCGGGGATGGATCTTTACACATCCAGCGCCACTGGGATTCCTTTCCTCGTGGCTGCTCACTGGTTACGACCCATCATTCCGTGAGCCCATGTGGTGTCGTGGTGAAGAGTGCTGGATTGGGACTCTCAGGAGTCCTAGTCCTAGTCTCTGTTCAGTCCTGAAATTCACTGGGTGATGTTGGACTCTCAGCCTAACCAACCTTCCAGGGATGTTGCTGTGAGGGTAACATGGAGAGGAGAACCTTGGAAGCCACTTTGGGTGCCTTGCAAGAGAAAGGAAGGCAGGGTATAAATGCAAAATTCTGATGTGAGCTGTAGGGCATGGGGGGATAGGGGCTCATGATCTCCTTGAGGAAGGTGCAGGCTAGACATAACCCTTCCACTTTTCTGTGGGAAGAAACACACGGTTTCCCAGTGGGCCACAACTAGGAAAGGGGTGTTATAAAGCAAGCCGCAGGCACTTTGACATCCGCTCTGAGCAAATGGCTACTGATCTCCTTCTCTCCCTCCAGTACATCTGCTCAGAACCTCCCAAGTTGCATTTCACCCCACAGCGAGAAAGAGGTAGGAAACCGGGTCTTTCCCCCCCGTGCATATTTCAAAGGGTTGCTTTCCTACGCATTTTTGAACAGATCAGCAAGAAAGAAAAGGGCTTCAGCAGCCCCTTTCTACTGCCTCTTCTTTTCTCTTAAAGACAGAACCCCAACCGGCCGGGTCTTCACCTGCCTTTTGGGCAATACCTGGTTGATCCTTTACTGTAAGGATTACGGAGGCGAGGCTAATGAGGTATTTGCGGCACGACCTACATGATAAGCATGATGCTGCTGGAAAGGTGAGCCTCCGTTGCGTTTTCCGCCCGGGCCCCAGACTTCTGCATGCAAAGCGTGTTTTGCTGTTCAGAGAACATGGTAACTCAAACAGCCTAAAAATATGAGGCCTGATCTTATGACCAAGGGTGGCCTGCATTCCTCACCTCTGACATAACCTACTGGGAGGGTTCTTGCAGGGAACACAAACATGTTGTCCTCGTTGCCTTGGCTGGCTGGCTGGAGGGGCGGCTGGCTGGTGTGCTCACAGCACAAGCAGCCCCACACGAGGCCCCAGATGCTCGAGCTGGTTTCAGCGCGCAGCTCGGCCATGCTGCCCGCCTCCGCCTCTGGTCCAGCGAAACCACACAGCTGCCTGCAGGACCAGGGAGCGTCCCTCTCTGGGCCAGTGACAGCCGCGCTCTGCACACCCCGCGGAGGCGCGCCCCACCCTTTCCGCCCATCCAGGCCAGATGCAATCCCTGCACATCCAGGAAGAGGCAAAGCAGCCCGACCTCAGGGAAGGGGGATGGTTTAGCTTTGAGGCACTTCAGGGCGAGAGACCTGTCTTCCAGGAGATCGCTTCGAGAAGCTGGTAGATATGTTTGTTCTCTCCAGGCCGTGGGTGGCTATATTCCTCTAAACAGCTTCCTCGGATTAACAAACATGTTGTGTTCCGTAACTGCTCAGTTATTCGCCTTAGATTGATGGGGAGCATTACAAATGCAGTGTGATTCTGGAAGAAAAACGGTTTCACACTGCAGGCATAAGGTTTACCTACTATTTATTTAGGCTTTTCTTTATAGGCGGCTTTGTCTCCAAGGAGCCCGAAGTGGCACAGACGAGTCTTATCCTCTCCATGTTATCCTGACGGCAACAGCCCTGTGGAGTCAGTTCCGCTAAGAGCCAGGAGAAGCCACGCAGTGAGCTTAGTGGGCAAATAGAGGCCAGGACCCCGACCTTCCCAGTCCCAAGCCAACGCTTTAACCACCGTGTCCTGCTGGCTTTCTGAGGAAGAACACACGACTCAGGGGGATGGTGTGGAAAGTCCCTGCCCAGTGATGACGCCACTCCGTCTTGCAGCAAAGAAGTAACGCCATGAAAACCGACCGAACTGCTCCCTTGTGGGATCCAACCCAAGGCCACTTGGCGGGGCTTCCCGTTTCCCACGGTGGGCCACCAAGAGAGGGTCCGTGGCTAAGTGGCAAAGCACCTCAGGATCAGTCCCATGCATTGGTTGTAGATGGAGGAGGAGACCCCTTCCTAGAACCTGGGAGAGCCTTGGTTCAAGCCCTCAGTACTGCCCCAGTACCAGAAACAGGCAAACCCATGGCTTGGGCTTGCGCAAGGCAGGCTCCCTGTTGCTCTGGCAACCCTTCGAGCAGGGCATGATGGCCTAGTCCACTCCCAATCTCCCCTTTATTTATTTATTTATTTATTTATTAGAAAAATTTCTATGCCGCCCCTTCAGCAGCTTCTATCCCTAGGAATGTTGGAAACTGCCCTATATGCCCGGCATCCCCTTTCGCAGAGGGAGCAAGGCCAGTAGGAAGACCTGGGTAGGCATGGTTGGGTGCTGGTTGAGGGCCCGCAGCCCAGCAGGGGCCCACTGGCAAGCCCATTCACCGCAGCAACGTGCTTGTCCCCCCACCTCTGGATCTGGTCCTGCCCACAGAGGTGGCGAGAAGGAAGCGCAGCAGGGACCCCGGGCAGAAATGAGGAGGAGGAGGGTGAGGAGCAATGGCAGCTGTGCTGGGGATTGGGCCCACTGTTCCCATAATGCGGCCTTCAAGGCGGCTGACTCGGATTTGAATTCGGACGTGGAAGACCAGGGTGGGCATGCGCTGCTGAAATGTCAAGGGCATGGGGCCCAGAGGTGAGACGCGCCATCGCGGGGAACCTGCCCATTTCAAGTTCTGTGGGGGCTTCTCATGAGCAAGCAGAGATGGGTTGCAGAGGACTTCCTTCGTCAAACAGCATCACCTCAAGGGGGTTCACCATTCAAGAGATGCACCTACCAAGCCAGTCTAGCTGGTCAACTTTAACATAATAAAGACTTCAGTAGAGAAGGCTTTTGTCCTGGTCTGCTTGGAAGGAGGGGAAGAAGACCGGCTGGTGGCAACCGAGGTGAGATGGTGCACTTGCCCAAGGAAGCAACCCAGTGAGGGTGTTCTTGCCCAGTGGCCTGCAGAAATCCGGAACCGGCTTGCCTACCAGGAGATCCCAAGCCTTAGTCCCTCCACCCTTCCACATGCAGAGGAAGGAGATCTGGGCAGAACCTCTGAGAACTCAGATGCTAGAGAATGAACTTCCACGGCCTCTCCAAAGAGATGCCACAAACTTGCCACCATTCACCAATGTGGCTGATGAGGAAAATGACACTACATTTCAGACAGGTTCTTGGATGATTAAGGGATCTATTTGGGTCGATCTCTGAGCAAACGTGTCGAAAAGCCTAATGACCCCAGTGTAAAAATAGCCGTGTGGCTTCAAGATTTCATTATTTATAACGTGTTCCCATTTTTCATATCACATTTCCCTGGCTGAGTTAAAGATGGCTCGCCAAATTCAGAATGCTAGGACCTACTTTGAAGCCCCTAAACTGCTTTGGGGGACAGGTATCTGAAGGAGCATCTACACCCGTCTCCCCCTGCTTTAAAACATTTGGTAGGCCGCCCAAAAGAAGCGAGGATTTCTTCCATGCGAGGATTTCTGTATGCCACTGCTAAAAATACCGTTCCCCTAATTTCTGCCAACTTCATTGCCACAGAAGAGAACTCTGAACTCTCAAGTAAAAATGGGCCTGTGCACAGGTCCTCCATAGAAGAGGCCCCAGTCCAGAGCCCTGAAGTTCCCCTTTATGGTTCCCCTCTGGCAGGGCCTTCCCGCTTCCGTACCAAACTGACTTCTACCTGTTGCTGAGATCTGTGCGCAGTGGACAACATGGACATGTGTAAATGGGACTGAGATGTGCCATGTGCCTTCTCTGCCAGACCTGAATGTCCCATTTCAGGCTGTAGGTTCTGTTGCTGCTCTGCACTGCGGGATTCTGCTGTGGTCGGATCTTGCACATAGTCTGAGTAGACCAGGTTTCGCAAGAAAGCCCAACAGGAGTAGATCAGCACCATGGAAAGCTCCTAGTGGGGCTGAAGGCAAGTCTGGGTTGTTTTTGTGCTGCTCCAACGAGGTGCAGAGGAAGCTGGAGCCTTAAATAAGAGTTTGGGCTGGTTGGTTCTGCCTCTATACCAATGGAGGCTTTGTGTGCCTGTTCTGTTTTAGCAATGTCAGGTTCCAACAAGGTAGGAGTAGCAAAAGCATGCTCATTTCCTCATAACTGGGGTTTTTTCTCATCACCCGTAACCTGATCTCCTTCTTAGACTTCTTCTTGCCATCTTAGAAGATGGCAAGGACTTCAGAGCTTCAACACCCATCTCGGTGGGTTCTCTGTCCATCTGGCAACTGGTCTTGAGAGTTTGCATCTTGTGTCATGTCCGTGGGAAGAGATTAGGGGTTCTTTTGCTGAACTACCCGCTGTGCTTTCCAAGACCAGTTGGTTTTGGGGGTGCCAACTTTCATCTCAAGGGCAACTTGTCTGGGGCAGCTCAGGATTTCATGAACTTCAGGACAACCATGGGCTTGTCCTAGCATGTCATCTGCCCTCCACACGGGGCAGGGCATGCTCTTGGTCTGTCCAGACAGGCATGGGAGTGGTGCTCTGAAGGTGAGAGACGTTATGCAGACCCTTGGTCAGGGGCGGCCCACCGCCTGCTGAAGCAGTTGGCAGCATTTCCAACTCTGCTATTCCTGATGGTCCCTTCCAACTCTGCTATTCCGTGATTCTGTGAGGGCTCTCCCAGAACGGCAAGATTTTGTGGAAGGATCAGAGCACTCGACTGGTGGAATCCAAGGGTCGAAAGCCGCCCTGGCCCAGTGGCTAGCATGCTGGCCTTGGACTCGGGAGAGCCGGGTTCTAGTCCTCACTCAGCCATGAAGCTCACAGGGTGACTTTGGGCCACTCTCGGACTCTCAGTCTACCCCGTCTTGCTGGGTTGTGGTGAGGATAACACGAATGGAAGGAGAGCCCAGTACACTGTCTTAGACACCTTGGAAGGCAAGGGAAGGAAGGAAAGAAGGAAAGAAAGAGAATGAGCAAACGATCATAGAATCGGAGAATAGTAGAGTTGGAAGGGGCCATGAAGGCTGTATGAGGCGAGACTGAGGGAACTGGGTCTCTTCAGCCTGGAGAAGAGGAGACTCAGAGGGGATATGTTGGCGACATACAGGTATGTGAGGGGATGTCACATGGAGATGGGTAGAGACCTGTTCTCCCCTGCAGAGGAAGGCAGGATGTGCTCCAACGGAGCCAAGCTCAGGGAGCCAAGGTCCCATTTGGATGCCAGGAAGCACTTCCTGACAGGTAGGACCCCGAGGGCATGGAATGGGGTTCCATGGGAGGTCATTGAGGCCCCATCGGTGAGGGTGTTCAAGGATAGGCTGGACATGCACATGGTGGGCATGTCGTGAGCGGAGCCAGCAGGGCATGCTCTGGGCCTGTCCAGGCAGGCATGGGAGTGGTGCTCTGAAGGTGAGAGACGTCATTCAGACCCTTGGTCACGGGCGGCTCACCGCCTGCTGAAGCGGTTGGCAGCATTTCCTCTCTGCAAGACAGGGGGCACCTCCCAGAAGTCAATGGTCCCAGAAGATTTCCAGAGGATTCTAGGGGGTTTGCAGATGATACGACTGGCAGCCCAGTCAAAACCTACATCCTGCTTTTTTCTTACAAAGGACTCAACATGGCTGGCATCATTCTCCTGCCCCTGCTCCCCATCTTATCCCCACAACAACAGCCCTGTGAGGTAGGTTGGGCTGCGAGTCTGTGACTGGCCCAGAGTCACCCAGTCGGCTCCATGGCTGAGCGGGGACTTGAACCCAGATCCTCTGAGTCCCAGCTCCATGCTCTTCACCACTACGCCACACTGGCTCTCGGCTGACATGATTGCTCCTGAGTGCCTTCTTTGTAATGGAGCTCACACAGCTCTGTAGCATCCCATGGAGCTGCGGATGATGAAACAAAAGAGGGGACAGCTTGAGTGCAAGGGGACGCAAATTCGCAGTGGGTTCGTTGAAGCCCTGGCATGTGACTATGATCAGGTACAGCCGGGGCAGTGAGACAGGCAAAGACACAACATCTCTCTACCTTTGTTCAATCTTCTGTCCACCACCCAGTGGATCTTTTCGGGGCCTACTACATGCTGGCCCCAAAGATGTTGCAGACCCATCTGAGGCCTGCTTGCTAGGCACTTGCAGGGCAAAATCTCATGTTTCTGCAAGGGCAGGGCTTGGGCAGGTTTGTTCAGCCCCCTCTGCACTTGTTCCTTGGCTAATAGCCATCGCGAGCCCCACTTCCTTCCTCCAACAGCCATCAGCCTCAGGCGCTTTCTTTGCAAAACACACTTCATTGTTCCCATAAATCATCCAGATGAGCCTCTGAGCATGCACAAAGCAGTTTGTTGAACCCAGTTTCAGCAGTTTGTTGAAGTAATATGGCAATTTCTTCCCAGAACTCTCCTCGTGAACTTGCTTATGTTCCAACGCACCGGGAGGGGCACTGTGGATGCAACTGTGCCTCCGTTCCAGACTTCTCATCCAGCCGGGCTTTTCGTCTCTGCTCTCACAGGGGAAAGGGCTGCTCTCCAGGTGAGGGGTCCTCAGCCTCTCCCCGCAGCTGTGTCTCCATTCCCTCCCCAGGGTCGGTCTGGACCTCCTCCCCTCCTGCTCTTGGGCTGAGCTCTTCCACTTCCATCTCCTCCCTTTGCCTTTTGGAACCTTGGACAAGCCCCTGCTGCTCCATCCCATCAAGAGCTTTAGTGTCTTCTTCTGCATCCGAATCTGAATGAGCAGAAGCAGCACAACGAGTTTCCTGCAGGAAGGCTTGCCCGAGCCTGCCATGATGTGTGCGCTCAGCAGGTGTTGTTGTTGGTCGTGAAGTTGTGTCTGACCTATCGCGACCTCATGGACAACATTCCTCCAGGCCCCCCTGTCCTCCACCATCCCCCGGAGTCCACTCAAGCTCACACCAACTGCTTCAGTGACTCGCTCCAGCCACCCCATCCTCTGCCTTCCCCTTCTTCTTTTGCCATCTATTGTTCCCAGCATCAGGCTCTTCTCCAGGGAGTTCTTCCTTCTCATTAGGTGGCCAAAGTATTTGAGTTTCATCTTCAGCATCTGGCCTTCTAAAGAGCAGTCAGTGTTGATCTCCTCTAGGACTGACCGGTTTGATCGCCTTGCAGTCCAAGGCACTCGCAGGAGTCTTCTCCAGCACCACAACTCAAAGTCCTCAATCCTTCGGCGCTCAGCCTTCCTTATGGTCCAGCTTTCACAGCCATGCATTGCAACTGGGAAAACCGTAGCCTTGACTGTACGCATTTTTGCTGGCAGGGTGATGTCTCAGCGCTCAGCAGTAACAGCCAGCAAAGAGGGACCAGCCAGCTGGGTCAGTGCCGCCTTGCAAGGGAGCTGTTCCCATGGCATCTGGAGCATCCCTGCTAAAGAAGACTTCCTTCCCTGGACCCAGGAGGCCCTGACAACATGAGGGCAGCGATGCATGTGAGCTGCTCTTAACGTGTCCCCTTTTTATTAAAATTGTTTCTGTAGTTGAAACAGAATTAAGTTTCATACCTTGAGATTTTGCAGTGTGGTTTTATTGCACTTGTATTTTATTTTATCTATTTTTTTTAGAATTTTACTTATGCTTATGAACAGACGTAAACTGCCCAGAGAGCCTTGGATACTGGATGGTACAACAATGAGAGGAGGTGGAGGAGGAGGAGGAGGAGGAGGAGGAGGAGGAGGAGGAGGAGGA
>JAIXND010000654.1:117280241-117517398 GCA_023646645.1 Varanus salvator macromaculatus | reverse complement strand
GGAGGAGGAGGAGGAGGAGGAGGAGGAGGAGGAGGAGGAGGAGGACGACGACGACGACGACGACGACGACGACAAAAACTCTACCACTAAGAAGCTATGCAGCCCTAGAGCTTTTATAAGATTTATTTGTAAGAGACTGAGAAGTATTATTTATTTCATTTCTATGCCACCCAATAGCTGAAGCTCCCTAGGCAGTTTACAACTGTCCATAAAAAATGATAAAATGCCATAAAATGTCCCAACATGCAAATATTCTAAACAAATTAGAGCCAGCAATACACACACAGACACACACAATAGAGAGTAGAACCGTTAAGCACCTGGATTCTCCTCAAACCCTTAACTATCCAGGTATATCTAAATATCTTGGCATAAAAGGGCATCTTAAAGCTGATGCCATCAATAAATAAATCCATCCTAGGTTGGTGCCAGGTGGGCCTCAGCGAAGAGATGTTCCACAGTTGGAGGGCTGCCAGGTATTTCTATCTATTGATCCATTGATCCATTGGTTAATTAATCAAGCTGTCTATGGCTGTAAGGACAGATGGGCCAGGCAAGGCTTCGCCTCAGCTTTGGGAAAAAGAAGCCAAATGTTTGCATTTCGGCTGAGTAATCGCTGAACCTAACAGAAAAACAGGACCCTTGCACCTCATTAGCCGAGCTGCCGTGTATCCCTCCCCTTTCCCTCCCCCGTTGTGCTTTTCTTTGATCAAAGCCTTTCGGAGGAGATCTATTTTCAGCTCTCTCAGCTGAAGTACCTTGATTGCCGCATCGGTAAACACACTCATGTTTCTCTTGCAGCGTTTTGTCTCGCTACGCCAAAGCCAAAAGAGAGGAATGGCTGCCCAGTCGGAAGGTCCTTCTGTTATCCACATCTTGGCTTCAGCAGAGAATCTGAGCATCTTGTCTTACTCCCAGCAGGGCCCCTACCTGGTGCACAGTGCATTGACTCAGGGTTTCGTTGAAATTGAACCAGGGTCCCGGGACCAGAGCTGGCAATGGCCTCAGGCGGCAGCTGGGGGGGGGGGGGCAGCCTGTTGGCTGTTCCTCCTGAGCCCCCCACCATTCCCCTCTTTGGGGAGATAGGCCTCTGTGTGGCCTTCCCCCACCCAACCACCACAGCCACCATCTGTCCTCCAATGCAGTTGGAGACACAAGCACGTCACAATTGTGTCTGTGCATGGAAACAGAGGTGGTGGCAGCTGCTATCGTGCCATGAGCAGAGGCAGCTGGAGCCAGGGGTCAGACTAGATGGCCCGAGAGGCCCCTTCTGACTCGCTCTGTTTCTATGTCCTTTGACTCAAGAAGCAAACTGTCTCACGGTAGCCCTGCCTCCAGGATGTAGATTCCTGTGCAGTTCAAAAGGATATAGCCAGGTTGGAGTCAGTGCAACGTAGGGCCACAAGGTTGGTGGCTGTTTTGCAGGGGAAGCCATATGAGGCGAGACTGAGGGAACTGGGTCTCTTCAGACTGGAGAAGAGGAGACTCAGAGGGGATCTATTGGCAACATGCAGGTATGTGAGGGGATGTCACATGGAGATGGGGAGAGGCCTGTTCTCCCTGCAGAGGAAGGCAGGATGCGCTCCAACGGAGCAAAGCTCAGGGAACCCAGGTTCCATTTGGATGCCAGGAAGCACTTCCTGACAGTTAGGACCCCGAGGGCGTGGAATGGGCTTCCATGGGAGGTCGTTGAGGCCCCATCGGTGAGGGTGTTCAAAGACAGGCTGGACATGCACATGGTGGGCATGTCGTGAGCGGAGCCGGCTGGTGCCAGAGGTCAGACTAGATGGCCCGGGAGGCCCCTTCTGACTCGCTCTGTTTCTATGTTTCTATGGTGAAGTCTTGGATTCCTTGGCCATTGCATGGCGGGTGCAGAGATGTGGCTCCCTTTCTCACAGCAGGTGGGCTGCACATAGGCACTCGCACCTTGCACCACAGGTGATGGGGGTCCTGCGGAGGAACACCATGTGGAACATGGACTGGACTGCGATAATGAACGAAGACACACATGCATGCAAAACAGCAGTGGGTTGAGGTCAGGGTTACAGCTGTGGGGATTAATTGTGGATTTTTCTTCCGTGATGGAGAAAAGCTACTATGCCTTCCATAATGAGAAAAGCATTAGCCTGCTGCCAGAGTCCCACCACCCTTAGGTAGCTGCCAGGGACCCAGCAGGGCCTGCCAATGCAAAACAAACATTATTTTAATTAATTGTTGATTATTTATTGGCTTTATACTATTCGCCAGAATGTTTCCAGTTTTTTATGTACCATATTTTTCGCTCTATAAGACGTGCCTGACCCTAAGACGCACCTAGTTATTAGACGAGGAAAACAAGAAAAAAAATACTCTGAATCAAATGGGCACATAATCACAGGCACATTCCCCATCACTTCCCCATGGGCTGCACATCTGACAGACTCACTGCACACACATATTCGCTCTATAAGATGCACAGACATTTCCTCTTTTGAGGGGGAAAAAAGTGAGTCTTATAGAGCAAAAAATACAGTATTTGTATTCATATTTATTTGTTGGAAGCCGCCCTGAGGCTTATGCGAAGGGGGCGGCATACAAGAACTCAAAATAAATAAATAAATGAATGAATGAATGAATGAATGAATGAATGAATGAATGAGGCACATTCTGGATCCCTGGATCTGACTGCCAGGCAAATAAGAGTCACTGTTTTATATTTCCCACAGTGCCCTAGGATTTCCCACAACGCTAGTTCTGGGGCATTTGGGGAAATGTAGAATGGTGGATCAAAGCCTTTGCCTCCTGGTGAGTACCCAGCTCACTGGATTGGGCCCACTCCTCCTGTAAAAGAGCCTTTGAAGGTTCTGGAGACAAATTCTAATTCGGATGAGAAGGAGGAACAAGAATCTGCAGCTGAATTGCGAAAGGTAAGCCTGGAAGTCACTGAGAATCTGGCAGTTTCAAGGTCTGCAGGAAAGTTTAGTGAGCAAAGTTTTTAATATTGTGTATGTTTTTAATATTATATGTTTTGGGATGTTGTAAGCCGCCCCGAGGCTCGTGGCAAGGGGCGGCATATAAATTTGTTAATAAAATAAAATAAAAAAGCAACAGGGAGGAGAAACGACCTGGCATCCTTCCTCCATGGACTCAGCATCAGGTTAAGAGGGCAGACCAGGTGAGAAGCATCAGAGGCTCCGAGCAATTAAGCAAGAGAACCCACCTTGAACCTATGTGTGGCTTGCTCTTTTCTGCTGGGAGGGGATGAGGGGTATTCCGTCTGGAAGCCTCATTTCCGTGATGGTTGGCATTCTGACATCACGTGTTTCCGTTGTGATTGACTTCCTGCTGCCTTAACAGGATAAACGCTCTTCGTTTGAAATCTTTGTCCTGGGCTGCTTGGAAGGAAAGAAAGGAGAAGAATTACCTCGACACACAGGTAGTTGCATGATAGGCTCTACAACCCATGGACCAGCTGCCCGATGGAAGCTAGGCAGGTCAGGGCCTGGCCTGCGTTTGGAAGGGAGACAACCCGAAAACTGCAGGTAGCCACCTTGACTCCCATGATGGAAGAAAAGTGAAGTAAAGATGTAATCAGTGGAGAACCCCCTTGGACCTGGAAGGACCTTGAGCTTCATGGTCATTAGATTGGAGAAGCGGGGCTTAAAAGGCCCCTAGCCACAAAATATTGTGGGAACTACCCGGTGAAGGAAGCGAGAGACAGTTAATGCCAAGGGTGAGCGATTCGTGGCTCCCCCACCATCCCTCAGTATTGGCTATGCTGGCCAGGGCTGGTGGGGGTGAGAGGCCGAAACATCCGGAGGGCCACCAGCTTGGTTAATGAAGTCAGCAGAACTGAGCAGTAAAGCTTTTCCTGGGCATTAGTGGTTTGGGCCTGGAGAGAGCTGGGCGTCTTAATGCCCACTTCCCATCAAAACCAGCCCCGACACACCCAGATCTGCATGTAGAAAACTAATATCTCAAGGAGCACGGTTCCACCTAGCTTTCTCACTGCGACCTTGTCGTCCTGTGAACGGATTTGGGGTGCGTCTATTTCATTTGTGGGGCAGAGCTCAAGCATGCCTCCTGCGTGTACCTACAGACGAAAGGGGTGTATACCAGAAAAGGGAGTTCTGGCTTGATCCTGGGACAACAGGTCCTGGGGTGCTACCGAGAACAGTATAGTGTACAACCAACTGTGCAGGAGGTGCTCCGAGGAAAGACCAAGTCTTTTCTCTGTCTCTCTCTCACACACACACACTCAACACACAAAGTTTGTGTAGGAAGCCAGCCACATGGCATGTCCATTCTTCACCGATTCCTCTCTCCTCTGTGGCCTGGTAGGGCTCATTCCTGGTATGGCCCCATGCGGGACTGAATTGCAGGGGTACAAGTCCAGACGTGACCTGCTGAATCCCTGCAACTGGAGCCATTTGGTTGTGCCTGGGAGCTGTCCGTAGAAAATGGCGGGAGCTGCAGCCAAGACGGTGTTCTAGAACATTCCGCCACTGTGCAATGCTGTTTGTTGGCATGGCAGCCCTTTCTACAACCCCAGATGGTTTGCCATTCTCTCTCGTGGAGTTGCTACATTTCTGGGTTGCCACAGAAGACAGCGTAGCAACAGCAAGGTTATGTGCTATCATAAAAAAGATCTTGAAATAACTCTAACCCTTGAGACAACAACCCCCCAAAATAATCCACCGGCCTCCAGGAATGTGTATTCAGCTGTGTTTTGCCACAGGGCATTTTCATAACATTCCCAGTCTCTTTCGCTACCATAATAATTGTGTTGTGTTGTTCTTTTTCCAGGAAGGAAGAAACAAAATAAATTGACGTTAATACAAATCTGAGAAAAGAACCCGGGCCATGGTGAGGAAAGAGTGCCTGAAAGAATCCATCAGTTGGACTGAAATAAGTGTTTTTGTCCTGGGCCGAAGCGTATACAGGATAAAATCTATAAAAGGGGCGAACCTGCCAATAAAGATAAAAATAACGGAGGTTAAGCAAAGAACGATGCAGGTTGGATGCAAACAGGGCTTCTCGACACAAAGCCAAATCGAAAGATCCCCGTTGGATGCAGTTTGATGTACATCTCTTTCTTCCCTGAGCTGCGCTCGTCAGACCCTTGGCTGTATATTCATGCAAGGGGCCATCCCCTCCAACTGAATTTTTCAATTTAAGATACAATCCTGTGTTCGTTTAGACAGAAAAACAAGAAAGGGAGCTGTAGGTCTCACTTCTGCCTAAAGTTGCATAGGATCGCACCTTTCATAGGGCTGGTTTCAAAACGTCTAGATTTATACTGAATGCGTGTCCCTCTTGTTAGAGGACGCACGTCTGTGCCTTGGAGTGCACTTGCAGGTGGCTTGGCCGTGCCACCTCGCTGCTTGTCCCCTTTCACTGCCAAGGTGTGGCCCTTGGGGGCGCTCTGGGCTGGCCCTGGTGGCCATTTCCGGCACAGCTAAACAGGAAGTTGAGTCGACGGCTGTGGGGAACTGAGGCACAACATCAGCGCAGCCCCAAACGCTCTCTTCTCGCAGACCCAGAGTGGGCAGCTGTCCGAAGAGCCCACCAAACAGAGCTGGCCAGAGCTGCACCCAAGCAAGGCGTGGCAGTGGACACCTGGTGACCCAAGGTTGGAAGAAGAAGGCCTCTTCTAGGGCTAGGCCAAGACAGATGCCTCCTGAGGATGTGACCCTCCACTCCCATCAGCCCCGGTCAGCACAGGCAACGGGGGAGGATGTAGCTTCTCTGGGGGGTCTGCAGGATCCAAAAGGTTGATGGACTTGCCCATCTCAGAATCTTCACTGGGGAATCTTTCTGGTCTGGGCCTGGCAGGACAACGGAGTCCTACTGGGGGTGGCCCCTCAGCAGGTGGCAACCGTGCCGACTCGCCAGAGCTGATTGGCTGGAGAAGACGGCCTTATAAAGAAATGGTAAGAAGGGGTGGTTAATTTAAGTTTATTATGATTAATATTTTTGGCTGCCTTTCAGGCAGGAGAGCTTTTAAGGTGGCATACGATAACACCAGAAAATCTGCATAAGCAGCAAATATTCTGAAAAAAACAACAAACCAGAGCATAACATAAACCTTACATGATACAACTATGGCCTCAACCTCAGTTGCGAAAACCTAACCAAGGGTTGGCCAGAGTAAATAGTGTATTTTCCTTAAGAGTCTGCAATGAAGGGGCCTGGACAACCCCTGATAGCAACTTAATCCTAATCAATGCCTTACTTTTACCCATATTGTCTTTGGTAGAGGTGTAAGTGCCATGCCGAAACAGGGCTTATTTTTATGGGTCCAAAGTGTAGCGGTCTTGTAGCTGACATGGTCTTGTGGCAGGGAGTTCCACAGATGCAAGTCTCAAAATGTTGAAAAGTGGCAGAAAAGCAGCATGCTTTTTGGAGACGTAGGGGATACTTCAAAAAGATTGCTTCCCCAGATCTGGTATTAGCACAGAAACACTGAGAACATTTTTTATTTTCACGTTCTCCAAGTAAACTAGCACAGGAGGTATTCTTTTGATGGCCCAAAAGGTTTACGACCTGCAGAAGGCAAAACTCCAAAGCTAAGGGCTAAAACCATAAACTTTTCGAGGGATCTATTTGTGTAGCCCGTGAAGTCAGCTCTGAACCGTTGGCCTAGCCCTAAGCCCACTGTGCTACTGTAAAATATACCTGCATTCTGAATCCTCGGCAAATCCTAGAAATAATTTGGCAAATGAGCATGAATTGCTTTGCTTTGTCCGCTCTGCTTCTGCCAGCACTAGAAACACACAACAATTCCCTGACATCTGAACATTAACAACAAGCAGAAACAAATGTTTGCTGCAGCGCATCTTGAGACTGCAAGATTGTGGACCGGGAAAGACTGAACTGCACATTTTTGTAGCCAGCCTGGAAGCCAGTCCAACGGTGAAGCCCTTAATGGGAGGGAAAACCTTGCTGTACTGTATGTACATATTGGCAACTTGGTATGAGGTCGCACTTCATTTAAAAGAAAATGTTTAGCAACAGGGAAAACAAGTCGTTTCCGTACTGAGCTGCCCTGTTGGAAAACAAAGCTGTGTTGGAAAAAAGAGAAACGGAGGTGGAATGAGGGCTGTGCCAGACACCCACAGCCCCCCCACCCCCCAAGCCTGGCCATCAAACAGCAGGGGGGAAATACTTAGCAGGGAACCGGTGTCTCTCATGCATGGATGCTGCTTCGGCGCATTCATCTGGAACCACCTCTCTTTTGCTGTGCATACAGCGAGCAAAAATAACAGAGGTCACTTTCAAAACCTCAGAACTTGCCTGTAGCCGGAGACCTGTGCTTGCCGCTCGGCCACCAAGCCAGTCCTCGGCTTGCCAAAGGAAAGCGTCTGCCCAGGGGCACACAGCCCATGGCCCAATTGCAGAGGAGTCGGTTTCTGTACAGGAGGTTCAGCCCTGGGCCCCTCCAAGCAGGGCTGGAAAATATCCTGCTCAAAATGGTGGGGGAGCTGCTGCCAGTCCGTGTCAGCAACTCTAGTCCAGATTAGGGATGGACTGAGCCCTCTGGAATCCAGTGCACATCTGCCTGCCGATCTGTTCTGGTGCTCATCGCCCTCTAAGGAGGAGAGCCAAGAGAGGAAGACGTCCGCAAGCTTTTGCAGGCCTCCAGCTGCTCATCCAGAAACCTTCCCCATCTGCCATTCCCGGCAGCCAACCTCCTTCTCTGCTCACCATCACTGCCACCGGCGCACGGGGAAAGGGAGCACACAAATCGGCATTCCAGATGCCCTTCTCGGTGGCCAGATTCCACGCACATCCCAATTCTTTAACTATTCGTTTTATATCCCACTTTTTCCTCATGTGAGGAACACAGCTTTCATCCTCTTCCTTTTATGCTCACAACGACCCTGGGAGGTAGGTTAAGCTGAGAGTCACTGACTGGTCCAAAGTCACCCTGTGAGCTCCGTGGCCGAGTGGGGACTAGAACCCAGATTTCTGGAGCCCCAGATCAGCACTCTAACCAGTAGGTCACACTGCTCCTCACTCAGTCTTCAGCCGTGTCTGGCTCAGCATAGATGTTACCACAAAGTATCTTTAGCGAGGGATTTTCTAATTCAGCTAATTGTGGGGGTGCAATGTAAGCATATGTTTTGGCGATGTCTGCTAGTTTCTTCTTTTGGGGAGGAGGTTATTACACAGATAAATTTTGTACTGGGACAGTTATCAATATTCAACAGCCTTTAATTTCCACTGATGTGCAAGTCTTTTCAATTATTTACCTGCTTCATGAAAATTTACAAATCGAAGGGGAAATGGATTCTCTGCACCCCTCTGACAGTTTGAAGAATGATATCCCAATGTTGGAAGAATAAACACCCAGCTCCTGTAACGCAACAGATTGAGGACTTAAGGCAAAGTTTCAGATATAAAGATGCTCACTTTGAATGGAAATCAGTCTAGATATTTGCTCCGCCAGTCCTGACTCTGGACATGATTGCTAGAAAGGCAGAAGGATTTTCACTTCTGTTACCTGCTGATTACATTTTTATACCACCCAATAGCTGAAGCTCTCTGGGAAGTTTGCAAAGATTAAAACCTTTACAATGCATTATAAAAACCAAATAAGAAAAAAGAACAAAAAGAGACACACATAAACAAATCCATGTAGATGGATGGATGGATGTGGGGGTGGTGGGGTATTTTAATTGAGTATCTGCAAGAACCTGAGGGGTGTTCAGATAAACATCTCTAGAGGGTTGTTGATGCGGCTGCACCAGTGCTGTCCATCAGGAAGTCAGCCTTGGTGCACCAAGCAAACCAGTGGCAATTCTAATGTTCAACATTTTTGCTTCTCTACATTTATGTACAAGGGTTCTTCAAAAAGTTTCTGTACCTTTTAAAAACTATGTATTAAGAATTTAAAAAACAAATTACATCACTTGTCTACATAGTCACCTTCCTTTTTCTCAGCATCGTACCACTGTTTTAATGCCATCAGCAAAAAAAATATAAAATATATTTATCAAATATAAAATACAAAAGTGTGGAAACTTTTTGAAGACCCCTCATATATGTTTAGAGCAGCCAACCACCAAAGCTCCCTTGGGTTCGCACAATAAGACAAGCAGCCCTGCATTGTTATCCTGGTGTGCGCTTATTTTATTTTTTACCATCCTCTACCTGAAAGACGATTGAGCGGTTTCTTACTTTATCATGGTTTCCATCCTCCTTGTTCAGTCCCCCCACCCCCCCCACCCCCCGTTGGCATGTATTCCACCTGCCACTGTGTCTGGAATTCAGTCCCAAGCTACATTTCTCTCTAACTAGGCAGCCTGCCTCTTCCTCACTGGTCACATAGAGGCTGGATGGCTGGAGTGCCTCCTGCAGTTGCCACTCTTTCCAAGGGACTCTATGGTAGTGGCATACCAGGACTGCGGAAACTATGATCCTGAGTTCAGACAGCACAACAAGCCATTGTGATCCAGAGAAACCATAGCTGAGCTGCTCTTGTTATCATTGCAGTAAAGAAGTTAGACAAAGAGTATGGATTTCTAGAGCTTAGAAAAAGGTATGGGAAAATAGATCAGAGAAGTCTTGGGAGGTTGTCTTCCAAGTCCCACACATCCCGGTTTTTCCTAGAAGGACTTGCATTGTGCAACTGGAGTCGCCATGTGCAGTTCCCATGTCAGGATTCGAGCTGAACTAGGATGCGGCCCTACAGCCTGTTTCCATGCCAAGATTGTTATTCTCCTGTCGCATGCTCCTGTGCCAGAGTCAAAGGGTTTCTGAGCATATTGAGTGAGGATTTCCCTCCTCACTGATTCATTCCCATTGCTGGATGTGCAGAAAGTGTGGCTCACATTTTAGCCTCCCAAAAAAGAGAAAGCAGGTGAGAAGCACGTGAGCTTTCCAAGAGCTAGCAGTGCTCCAAAGCAGTGACCCTCTTTCAGAAAGGGAGTTCAGCACCACGGGTAAAGCCCAAAGTGAAAGCTGGAATAGTTGAGCAGCCCCACTGCTGTAGGAGCTCCCCGATTTTCAGAGCAGTTGACGACAATGGAGCTGAGAAGGTGGACCCACTAAGAATGTCTTCTCCAAAGACCCCTCCAAAACCTTCAGCCGGTGCTGCTTCTGGTCTCAAGAGATCAGGCCGTTCCCAAAACCACCCTTCCTATTGCAAAGCACAGCTCCACCTCTTCTGCTCCCAGCTCTTGTTCCCTTAAATGGCCCTCCCCATGGACAGAATTGTAACTTCTGTCTGGCAAGACGTGCCGAAGTTCAACAGGCGCAACCCTTTGATGAAACTGAGTGAGCCAAAGCTGCTATGTCTGCCTGAGATTACGACAGGACCGTGTTTCCAGCAAAACGTCAGTGATCGTGTCTGCGCAGCCCACTGCCCCAGGATGGAAATAACCTCAGGGTAATGACTCTGTGGGCTGCAGGTGGCGCAGTGGTTTAAACCGCTGTGCTGCTGGGCTGGTTGATCGAAAGGTCGCCGGTTCGAATCTGCACACGGGGTGAGCTCCCGTCACTCCGTCCCAGCTCCTGCCAGCCTTGCAGTTCGAAAGCATGCAAATGCAAGTAAGATAAAAAAAGTACCACTTTGGTGGGCAGGTAACAGCGTTCCGGGCACTTCGGTGTTTAGCCAAGCCGGCCACACGACCACGGAGACTGTCTGCGGATGAACGCTGGCTCCCTCGGCCAGGAAACGGAGATGAGCACTGCCCCCTGGAGTCAGGCATGACTGGACTTAACGTCAAGGGGAAACCTTTACCTTTACCTTTAATGACTCTGTTATCAGGGGGGTGAATGGTCCACACGGCATGGGAAGAGTCATGCTAGTGCGGACAAGAAAGGAGCTGGCAGTGGAGGAAAAAGATGAGGCTCTTCTTAGGATGAAATCTTCAGGAAAGAAATTGGAAGGAATCAGCGGGGCAGACTGCCTAGCTCAAGTCGCACTCGGGGATGCTTTTTAAAAAATCCTATCTGTTTTGGGCTCCGCAGAAATAAACCACCAATGGCTGCTGGGGAGGAACTTCTGACATGGCTGCCTGGATATGTTGCAACAATAGGTTGGGCAGATCCCGTTACGCACTTGACCATTTAGGACAGCGTTCCGGAAGCTCAGCGCGCCGGAAGGATGACACCTGTGCCTCCGTGAATTTCAGCCTGGCCCTTTGGGGTTCCTGTGATGGCCCTGCCTCCTTCCCTTGGCCCCACTGCTTCCCCACAACCACCCCTTGTGCGCTGGTCTCCTGGCTTTTGTGTAGTTTTCCCTCCCATTCTCAAAGCCTGGAATATGTTGTGAGTTTGGTCCCACCCCCACCACCACCTTCTCAGCCTTAGGCTCCCAAACTCCAAAGAGAGAACTTTTTGCACATCTTTAACTGGAGCTTTAAAACTGGTGTTTCCACGGCCAGTGCCTCTTCCTGAGTTTGCACAACCCCCATAGCTGAATCTCGAAGGTCGTCTTCTTCAGAATGGGAATCGTGGTGACACCGGGATGCCCACTCAAGAGTGGTGGTCAGGTTCTCCCACTACAGAATGCTTCTCCAAAAGCCTCATTTGGACCTTCCACATGCCTAGGAGTCATACCCAGCCCCATCAGGAGATCTTGGTAGGCGAACCTGTATTCTGCTACGTTAGACCCCTCGCCTAAGGATAATGAAGATTCTAGTCCTCATGGTTCTGAAGCAAGGCCTGATTTCAACAGGCATGTAGGACGCTGCCTGAGGTGACGTGTGAATATTGGTCCATCAAGCCCAGCATTGTGAACCCAGACTTGCAGCTGGTCTGCAGATTTCGGGCAGGACTATTTTGCTGCCCTACCTGGAGATGCCAGGAATTCAGACAGGGACTGCAGCCATGGCAAGCAGGGGCTGCAGCCCTTCTCCAGAAGTGGGGTATACAGTTTATGGATCCTGGTCCTCAGGAGAACCTGGAACAGGCTGCCCTGGCTTCCACCGCATCTCCTTGTTCTCCACTCCACCAAAACTGCTACTGACATTTGGTAACACAGCAACCAAAAAGGAAGAGGAAGAGGAAAAGGGGGTGGGGGAGGGGGAGGGGAAGAAGAAGAAATTACATTATTCTTTTCAGTGTCAGGCAAAGACCTTTTTATTTTTCCGGTATTTTAACATTAATTGGTTTTATCCTTGTTTTTATCATTTATCAGATGCAGTGTGTTGTGTGTTGTTGTTATTATGGTTTCTTTGTTCTTTGTCAGTCATCGAGAGACTTTTAGTAATGGGACGGCATATAAAAACTTTAAATCTATCTATCTATCTATCTATATCTATCTATCTTTGAAGCCAGGTGTGCAGGGAAGGCTGGTTTGGAAGCAACACGGAGGACTCCTGACAGCTTGGTTTTGCTCAGAAACGAGGTGTGCTCTCCCTGCCTGGATTTCAAGCAAATTCACAGGGTTCGTTGCTGAAACCCAGCACCAATTTGCAGCAGCAAATGCTGCAAGGACGGGATGTGTGGCCGGCAGCCTGGTTTGCCAACACCCCTCCTCCAAAACGACAAAGCCTTGAGGGATGGAATGAAAGCCCCCTCCTACATTTGGAGCCTTTTCGCAGCAGCTCTGCAGCGCTTCTAATCTCCATGACTGAATTCAAGGTGGCGTGTCTGGGGTTCCCCAGGGCCTCTTTCATCCTGGAAGTGCTCAGACTCCAACTTGCTCAGCTTTGATTTAATGTCTTCATTAGATTTCTATTCCACGCTTTTTTCTTCGTACAGGGAATGCCAGGTGGCTTGCTCAGTCCTCCTACGCACCATGCGATTCTCACAACAACCCTTCGAGGTAGGTTAGGCCAAGGGTAAATGACAGATCCAAAGTCACCCAGGGTTCCAGTCCAAGCCCTTAACAAGACGCTGCATTAACCCTCAAAGCTTTTGCAAGGGTCTTTTTGCATCATGTGCCACAACCAAAGTCTATAATTGCAGTGTGGTCCAGTTCATTCATGACAATGTGATTAAATTCTTAGCCCATTAAGCACTACTGCAATACACGCACCCCATTTAACTTGCTCCCCGACACCAACTCGATAAGCTGGCAAGACCCAACATCCACCCCCACCCCCAGTTTCTCCAATTAATCCCCCAGTGCCACCTTATTAATACAAAAAGCCCAAAGTGAATGCACTAAATTCATTGACAAGTTAATCCTGATCAATTTGCTAAATTCAGCACTTCTGCCAGCAAGCGCGTCTTGGCTGCCTTCCTCTAACAAGTGCCAGGTTAAAATGTTGCACTGACAGTAAAAGCCAAAATTGGCAGAACACCCGTTACCATCAAGACTATAAAAGATGGCCGCTCCGTGCCCCCTTTCCAGCCCACCCCTCGCCAGCCACTTAACCCACCGACCTGCCTCTCTCCAAGCCCCTTCCGCAGCTTTGCTCCATTGCTCTCCTTGCCCCCTGGATTCTTAATGCCATGCCTTTGCTCCCCATGGATTTCCCTTGCAAATCAGAGGGTGCCATTGGATTTTGTCATCTCGTGGCCTCAAGATCTTCAGACAGCTCAGTACCTCCTACACATACCCGCTTGCTCATTCCCAAACAGGAGGAAATACATAAAGGGAGAGATCATTAGCTTCCAACTGATTTTCATTTGCTAGTCGGCTTGTTCAGACCAGAGGTGGACAACTTCCCACCAGTGGCATTCCCTCTCCCCACATAGGCCACAGCCCTCCGTCCTGCCCCCCTGCACCTTCTCCCATGGCATCCAGACTTTTGCCATGGCATCCGGTGTGGCTGTGGGGCTCCAATTTGTGCAGAATGGCTTCTCTGGATGTCAAGTGGTTTCCACGTCATCATGGTTTGGGTCCTCCCCACTCAGTCCACCTGCTGTTGGCATGTATCCCACCAACCACTGGGCTAAAATGCACTCTCAGGGTGCATTATTCCTAGCCTATGTTGCCTCTTCCTCACTGATTCGCACAAAGAGGCTGGATCGCTGGAGTGGCCCCTGGAGTTGCCCATCTTGCCGAGGGCCCTGTAGTAGCTGCCTACCAGGACCATGATGGAAACCATGATGCTGGGTTCAGACAACAGGACAAGCCATGGTGGCACAGAGAAACCATAGAACAAACCATTGTTTCTCGTGATGGTTCTTACAAACCCAATGTACCATGGTGAAATATCACAGCTGGTTCAGACAATATGACAGACCAACAATGGTGAAAAAGCACCATGGATTGTCATGGTGCCTCAACCCATCCTCTCTTCTGCCTCCAACCACCTCCATCACCCAGAAGAGGCTTCTAATATGTCTGATGGGGCCTGAACAGTCAAATACATATTTGGAGAAATCTCATTGTGAAAGATATATAATTTATTTCTTATTCTCTGGAAACTACATGCAACATTTCTCAGCAATGACATTAGCGAAAGCAATCCTTAATATCTCTCTTAATAGTTCACAATATATGTTGACAAAAATATAATATAGATCCTGTGAAAATTCTACTCCATTCCTTCACAAATATTTATCTTTGCTACTGTAACCTGAACATAAAGGAGAATCCAGTGCACTTAGACAGTTCTCTTGCAAAATATATTATTTTGTGATTATTTTTCTGTCCCAAGTGTTGACATTAATGAGCCAAGGGCCAGACTAGATATTATACAGGATATGCATAAGTCACTTCCTCAAGATGTGTGTTTTGGGGTTTTGCTTTTAATGAAAAGCAGTTTTGGGATGAAAAAAGTTTCAGAGGAGTTCTCTTTCCCTTCAGTTATGAAACATTAGCTGGGGAGGAGGGGTGTTGAGCAGAAGTTCTTCCCGAGGGGAAAGTCCTCACAGCTCTTCTCGCACCTTTCCTGCAATCTCTCTCCTTGGCTACTTGTCATGAAAACGCACAAACTCTGTCCATGCATCTCTTCTCCAAGGTCTAAGTTTCATCCACAAGCCCCTTTAGTCAGTGGAAGCTTATCTGAGTTGATCATTTTAAAAAGAGGGAAAATATATGCTCATGAAGTGACAAGTGATCTTGTGGAGGTGGAGAAAGAAGGAGATGAGAGACACAGAAAGTGAACAGAAAGCAGGGTGCAGGGAATTAAAAGACATGGTGAGTCTCAAGCTGCAGAATAGATAAGCAGATCTTACATCGTTTCCCTAATGAGGTAGATGTGCATTTAGCTGGTATGGATGAACGGGGGCTCTCAAAGTACTTCCACATTTTTCTCTTAAGTGCAACATTATCCATTAAGCATTTTGCAGGGGCACTAAGATTCAGCTCAACTTGGCATGATTCAATCATGAAGTTCCACCTCGGGCTGGGGTGAACCCTCTCAAGATCCATCCCTCCAAATGTCTGCAGGATTTTTCTGGTGCTCAGCCTGGTCTTCTGAGTGAGCCGAGCAAAGAGGAAGTCCACAAATGCTTGCAGGCCCCTGTTGCACAACTGGAAAGCTTCTTTTGCATCGGCTTGTGCACTGAACACTGGGTGTGCTCACCAGGAGCTTGGAGTCTGGAGTCTGGGGAGCGAGGCCTGGGAATCCAGTGAATTCCCACTCCAGACAGACTCCTGGCACATCCCTAGCTCCATCATTCCGCTAGACCTCAAGATGAGATCCATTTACAGAGAGAACCAATTGCTTATGTGCACCCATTGCTGGGGATCATGGGCAGGAGAGTGCATGTGCTTCCTATGGACAGCTCTGAGAACAAAAGGTGGAACCTGTTGGAACCCGTGTCCGATCCAACAGGGCCCTTCACAGATTCTGGATCATCCTCATTCACCACCGGCCTTGTTTCAAGGAAGTCCTTCATGGTACGTGCCTGGTTTTAATGAAAGCTCTCATCCAGTTCCCTCTTCTTCTCTTTAATCAATTCACTCTCTCGTCAGCAAGCAATTCATCAATTCCATTTTGGCTGCAATCCTGCTCAAACCTTATCTGGGATGGATCTGGCTGAACGCAACAGGACTGACCTCCAAGGAGATGTGTAGGGGAGGGCACCGTTAAAAGGACTTGAAATATTGCCTGCCTGAGTCCACCAGCGAACAGTATGTACCCAACTTATGGGTACAATTCTGTGCCTATTTAGAGGCAGCATACCAGGAGCGGTAGGCAGTTTTTCTGCCTAAATGTGTGGAAACCCACAGCCTACCAAGAGGTTCTAGATGCAAAAGGATGGCTCAGGGTACAGGCATAGGGTTTTTCTCTGCAAGATTCTGCTGAATCTACGTTCAGTTTCAATGCAGAAGTGAAAGGTAATCCCTGCCTGAAGAGCATGTCCTTTCCTTCCTTTCCACTAAATAAGCTCTAGGTGGTGCTGTGGTACAGTGGAACAGTGCACATACCCTAGTGGAAAACGTCTTCTTTTCTCTCACCAATAATACCACAAGACCCCTGTCCTAAAAAGCAAACCCCTCCCAGCATGCTCTTTAAAAGCAAACCTGCAAGATCACAAGAGCTTCTAAAGAACCCAGAAAGAACTGAATGGAAAGAATATGGAGCACACAATAAATATCCTGCGTAGAAAAGCGCATTCACTCAGTATTAAGGAATACAGTATGTCCAAACACACACCCAGTCAGGAGTGTGTGTCCAGGACAAATCCTTCACAGTCCTGTCACACAAAAATCCATCCACGGTCTTCCTTAAAAGCCCCTTGTTGGGGGCCACAGCCCAGGGTTGGGTTTAGGGTTTGATCTACAGCAGCGATCCACCAATAGGTCCTGTTCTCCTTGCTGGCACCCGTGTCCCTGGAGCGCCTCCTCTCAGCTTTTATCTTGAGCTTCATGGAGCTATCCATGGTGCTCCAGGATGGCAACTTATTTTGGGGGCAGAGATCAGGACTATGGACGGCTCCTGTACAGCTTCAAATATAGCCTAAACTAGACAAGGCGCCCTACTGACCAAGGAGTTGTCCATCTGCTGTGCATATTCTCTGGTCCAGAAAGCCATTCGCATGGACAGTGATGGCTACGCATTGAAATGTCGGCCTTTCTCGGGTCAAGTCGGCCCGTTATCTTTCTCCCGAGTTCCTCTCCACCTCGCCCTTCTGCATCAGCATCCGGTAATTAGAGGCTCTGCAGAGCATTTGGCGTTTCCTCCATTCTAGATGAATCAGTGCTTTGAGCCCTTTAAATTTCAAGTGTGATATGAACAAACAGCAGATGGCCGAATGAACTGTGGGATGCATTCATGCCGGAACCATGGTGACACCCGCCCAGGCAAGCTGGCGCAAGCTCATGATGGGTGACTATCTGGAAACCAGATCACAACGTCGTAGATGTCACCCAATGTTACTGGAGCACACCAGCTGTGGTGCGTGGAACTCATCTCCACTGGAAGATGGGCCCAAGGAGCATTTGTAAAAGCCTCTGTGAAGAAGGACATCACCTGCCCAGGACGTCCAACAACCATACTGATATCAGCTTTCCAAGTCCAGAAGGTCTTTCCAGGCCTGCAAACCATTGTGAATCAGCACACTGTTTTTCTGTTTTCATTTTTTTTCCAGCTTCACTCATGCAAATGGCAGGAGGGTGCTTTCAACGCTGGTGGAATGCCAACATGCAACTTGTGTTACTCCACAATATGATCTACACCATGTCATAATGCAGTTGAACATTAGTGATCTTAAGGATGGGCGCGAGTGTTCAGTTTTGTTTCTCTCCCTTTCTAGTTTGTGTTCCAAGCTTAACTTCAGCTGTTCTTCAACTTTTTAAAGTGTTTCTCCAGGCTTCAGTTCAGTTCATCCCAATCATTTGAGAATTGTTCTTAATGTCTGCATTAAATTCATAACCACCTCTGTGCATGTGTCTTCCAAAACATGCATCTTTGCCTAATATTCACATGGGGTGGTATTGCAAGCAAGATTCCTAATATACTAGAGTCTAACCATCATTTTGTCCAACATATGCCTCATATATGTACACAAATTTCTGATTGGAGGGCTCCACTGCAAAACTTGGGGAGCTGTGAATAGGGACGTGCTGAGCCTTTCCAGAACCCGGTTTGTCCCTGCTCTCAGACATCTTCCAGTGCTCGTCCCTCTCTGAGGAAGCAAGCCAAGCCCAGAAAAAGTCCAGGCGCGTTTGCAGTTCCCCAGTTTCACAGCTTGGTCGGACTCGATTTCAGGCACGTGCCCCGAAAATCCTGGGCAATCTCACCAGGGACCTGGACTCTGAGACACTGAAAACCACCCAACGTGGATTCCTTGCACATTTCAAAGGATGCCTCCATTTCACTTCACACCGTGGTCTGAAAATGTGAAATCTGTAAGTTCAAATGAACACGCACATTTAACTAAATTCTCCTCATCCCTGAGGCTGATCTAAAGCCCGTCTGAAAAAGCCACTGTGCAGCACCGGGAGATCACAGGAAAAGTCTCTGTGCTGGGAATTGTACGAGGCCAACCTTCTCTTCTCGGCACAAGGCCATTTCACAACCCAGTGGGCGAATCCAGCCTTTCCGCGGAATCCCACTGCAGGATGCTTCCTCCGTGACACCGCCTCATTCCGGAGGAGGATGGAAAGCTTTTGCAAATGCTGCAAAACCCACTTTGCATGTAGGGAACCTCTTTGTCAGGAAGCTCCTTCCCGTGGGCAGGAAGGACTGTGAATTCTTACTCTTGACTGGCTTTCAATGAAGCGAATGATGCTATTCAATGCACCCTTTCACTTGCCGATTTTATTGACAAATGCTGCTTCTCCTATAGATCTTAAGAAAGCCTTCCTCAAATTTGATACATAACCAAGCAGCACCATCGTCTCCCAAGCTTCTGTCCACACGCCCCTTGTTGTAAGCAGCTTCTCAGAGAACATACTGGATGGAAACATCTGTCCATTTTGGTGTCTCTCACGTCCACATTTCCCAACCTTAAATTCATTTCATCTCAGACTGCGATGGTTTTAAAGTCCACATGAAAATTTGAAAGCATTTCATATGCTTTGCTCCTGATACACCTTTCTGCCCACAATTTTGCCTAACGTAATGCATTATTCTAAACCAGTTCTACCAGTATGTTCGTTTGCGAGATCCATTCTCCCAACATATGATCTTTTTATTTGAGAAATGTACCTCGACATTCAGAGAAGTGCAAATACCAGAGAATAACTGTGCCTGACTCACATATTGATTCATGAAATGAGAATGCGGTGGGTTTGTACTGCAGTGCAAACGGAACAAATTTTGCCTGTGTGTGTGTGTGTGTGTGTCGGACAGCCCAGGAAATAATTTCTGTATTTGCATTTTCTTCTAAGGCTGGAAGTTTAACCTTTTCCCCCTTGGGACTGTTTGCCTGTTCTCCCCTGTTCTTACATATTTCTCCTCACCCACAGACTAAAGGCGAACTGGCAGCTTTCTGGTTTCTCTGTGCCTTTGCGTTCTCTATTCCTAAGGATGGCAAGAGGTCTGAGCAAAGAAACAAAGGACGCTGCATTGCTATTCTTCTATTTGCCACCACTGGATCTTGTCCTTCCTCTTTACTTCTGATGCCATGTAAACCAAATCAGGGAGTGGATAAATTCTAGGGATCCCTTTTCATCCCTGCCATCCCTGCAGAGAACAGAACTAGCCTGCTCTTAAAAACCAAACACAGCATCTTGCCACTGAAATTTAGCCGCTGGGAAAGAGGAGCGCTTGCTTCAAAACAGCCCCCTTTCCACTGCAGAAATCGCACTGCTCAATTTTGGCAGCAAACTGCCGCTCCGAGCTGTTGAAAGGAAGAGCTTTTCCTTGCTGCCATCACCAAATGTCAACGAGATCTGAGATCCGCACAAGGCCTCCCCACCCCTGATGTAAACTCTGATTTCCGTAAAGAAATTCAACATTACTTTTAAAAATGATAAACCTGTGTCTTGGGTCATTCACCCATGTCTGCCTAGATAATATGTTACTGGGGGCCATGAATTAACCTGGCAGGGAAAGTTCTTTAAAAGACATTTTGCTGCAGTGAGTGCCAGATTAGTGGGGGAGATTTTACCACCCCATAAGCATTGCAGGCGTCTGTTGGACACCCAGGATAAAGGAATGAGATGTAACCCTCTCACTTCATTTCCGTGTCAGCAGAAACCTTCACCTGTCGCTGCCCGTGTGAAAGACACATACAAAACCCTTCCTTGCATGATCAGGACACAGCTCTGATTGCAGCTAAGGTCACCGCACGTGCCAGTGATCTAGTGGAACCAAGGCTCACAGGTATGTTGTACCTGCACCTTTTTATTAGCAGAGATGGCGGCTGCCGCCACCCCATCCCCCTGCAGACTTCCCTCTGAGCTGATCCACAAGTCTCATAGCAGCTGGGGGAGAAAGAGATTTCCCTGGAAACAATATATTGATCCCGGTAGTGATTCACGGTGCTTTGGGGTGGTGGGTAGGGATGTTCAGGCACTGTAAAATCTCTTCCATCTGTGTTTTGCAGAGGGTCAGGTGGGTCTGTTGCATTATCTACATATGTGAGCTGGATGCTTCTATTTTCCCATGCAATTCATCATTATTCCTTTTATTCCGTCACAGTTATATCCTGCCTTTTCCTAGGTTAGGCTGAGAGTTGGTGGCTGGCACAAAGTACACCAGTGAGCTTCATGGTGCATGAGGACTAGAACCCTGATTTCCCAAGTCCCTTTGCAACACTCTGCAGTGGCTGATGCTTAATTCTTACTTAAAGTGCCCCCTTTCAGCTCTCTGGAAGAAGAAATAGCAGCTTTCCCCAACCTGGAACCCTCCAGGTGTTTTGAGCTACAGTTTGAAATATTTGTCATTATTGGTCATGCCGGCTGCTGCGGTTGGAAACACATTATTCTAATCTTTCTCTCTTTCCCTCTCTTGCCCTTTCTTTTCATTACCAAATTGTCAGTTTATGGGTTAGCTGGGTGGTGGGGAATTACAAATATTCTATTGATTTCCACATTTCACTGCTCAGCTGCAGGGTTTTTTTTTTAAATGTACTCCATTACTTCGGTTGTAAAATTGCAAACAATCGTTTTAATTTTTATTGCCAGTGGCAAAGACTCTGCCTTCGACTGAGGAAAGCAACTTTGTTCTTAAAGCAGCTCTGCCTTTCTTTCCCTATCATTCATTTGGCATTTAGAAAAAACACATGTTAATTAAGAAGCAACCTCATTTCCACCTTCCATCCATCCATCTGTATGCCTAATCTGGCCTTCCTCAACCTGGAGCTCTCCAGGTGTTTTGAACTTCAGTGCCCATCAATTCCAGCTGCCAGGCAAGGGCAACAACCTGGAGGAAAACCGCTTGGGAAAACCTCTTCTCTTTTGGACGAGATGTTCTCATTAAGAATTAAGGGGTTTTTCTTTCTCCCCATCACACTGAGAGTGAAGTTCCTGAAAAACCTCCATCGTGACAACACAGGCTTTTAAACACCTTTAAAATACAGCTTTTGAGAAGAGCCTAGCAGCCTGCCCCAACCCGGTGTCCTTCAGAAGCATTTGGACCACAACTCCCAGAATTCCCATCCAGCAGGGCCATTGACTGGGAATTCTGGGAGTTGCAGTCCAAATCTTTCTGGAAGGCTGGCCCTGGGATACCACCCTAAACCTGCTTAGACAGAAGTGCGACAAGTGCAGCAATTCCCAGCATCCCCAGCCAGCTCGGCTAAGCCTTGGTGTCCCTGCCACCTTGTGTGGTGCCCTTGAACAATCATCTCTGCCTCTCCGCAGCCAGACTTTCTATGGGGTGGCTTGCAGTGGGTGTGGGTTGATGTGGGTGCCTGAAGGCCCAGATCAGGGGCGGGGGGGGGGGAGCCAGCTGCCTCCCTAGCAGACCATTTATCCTTTCTACAACCTCGTGCCCGGCATCCCGGATCCAGGCCTTCGTGTGTGCATAAGGACAAGGGGGATGAAGAGTCACTGGGGTCAGGGTGGCCCCACTGGAGGAGCATGCCAGCAATGGGGTGCCCTCACCCCTCTGGGGGTCCAGCTCACCCACTGGTGGCCCCGGCTGGCAAACAGCCCCCGGCACACATGGCGGGAACCAATGAGGCTCTCGGGGTGAAAAGGGCTGCCCGGTTCTACTGCAAGGTTGCCGGCGGCCTTCCTCGCAGAAGAAGCGATGCAGCGTCTTTGCTCTCTCTGGCATGTGGAGAAGAACAAGATTCCCAGCCCGGGGCCTCTTCTCAAGGCCGTGCAGAGGAAGATGCAAGGAAGCATCCCAAATGACTCACCGGGGTGACCGCTCGTTATATTCCTTTCCAACCAATCAAAACACAAGCCTTCCCCTCCCATTCCCACCCCCCTTCTGATTACTGGGGGGCATCGCCTCAATGCCCAGGCCCCAGGAATTGTCTGCATTGGCAGGAGAGGCCCTTGTAAAGGAGCACCTTGGCCGCACGGTGGCTCATGGGATTCTGCTTCCAGTGTGCGCGATCCATCCAAACTTTCACTCCAATAAAAGCCATTTCCCAAACTTCACGGTAACAGGTGGACTTTCGGGCTTGGACAACAACAGAGCTTCAAAAGCTGGCTTGGTCCAGAAGCTTGGAGGGTGAACCTGGACAAGTCACTGCCTTTTACCCTGAACTACCTTGTAGGGTTGTTGTGAGACTAAAAATGCCCCAGATGACACATCCGACTGTAACCCATGTGGAGGGCGGGGGGTGATGTTGACAAGGCAGAGATGTAGCATCGCTTCGCACAACAAAGACTGCTAGGATTTTACGGTGCGTGTGCCTCATGCCATATACTTTAGCGGTATGCAGGTTATGAAGGGAAAGAGGTCTCCCTCGCTCGCATGCAACCTCCGCAGCATCTCTCTTTGCGTTCGTGGTGGAAACAGAACATGCAAAGTTCTGCCTCTGCATTCTTCTAGTGTTTCCTCCTGGAGTGCCCTTCACTCAAACGTAGGTCCCGAGATGGCACTGGATTTCCATCCCTGACCATCAGCCCATACTGGCCAGCTGTGGTCCAACCACACCTAGAAACTAAAGCTTGGAAAGTCTTGTTTCGACAAAATGCTTCCCCTGGAGAGTCTGCAATATGACTATTCATCGAGGGGCTGAACTTGGCTAGCCCCGCCCTCCATCCAGTCACATGATCCCTCTGCTCCAACCCTGGGTGACTTTGGGTCAGTCGTGGACTTTCAGCATAGCCTACCTTAAAAGGTTGTTGTTAGGATAAAATGAGGAGGAGGAGGAGGATTCTGTAGCCCAGTTTGAGATCCCAGCAGGAAAAAGGTGCAATACCAACATAATAAAAATAAATTAAATAAGTAAACACGTCTTAGCATGTGGACAGCAGCCATTTTTCTTCTCTATGGTGAAATGCACTGTATTTTAGTTTAAATAATAGCTGTTTCTATAGATAAGTGTGGCTTCTTTTTTGGTGTTTATTCTGTCGCTTCTCTTGTTGAAATGGTGGTTGGAGTGATCTCCCTCCAACACTCTGCTTAGGCGAAAGGGTAAGGAGGGAGTGAGGGAGGGGGGACCAAAATCAGGACCAAGTGTGATGCCCTCCTTCATTTCCTCCTGAGAGCAGATTTTTCTAAAAGCCGATTGGAGGTCATCCTTGGCCTGCTAAGGGCATTACACCACCGTGGCCAGGTGTCCTATATTGCAGAGGACTGCCCTTTCTCTGGAGACACCCTCTGTTCAAGGAGTGATCAGTCCAAGCCTGGCTGAGATGGAAGAATGGCACAATGGAAGCACAGGGGCTTCAAAGGGGCCCATAAAAGCTCGTTAGCATCCAGACAGCCCACCGTCTTCCCCCTTTGGGGCGAGAAGCGCTCTCTTTCCAGTCCTGCCAGTTTGTTTTCAAGGATACTACTTAATTCTACGTGCATCTTGAAATGTAAATGCTCCCGTGCCAGTTTTATGTAGATCAGCATCTTATTTATTTTGTAAATGTTTGGCAGTGTGCACGTTGCCAGCCTACATGCTCCAATCCTGCCTCTGGCTCTGCCTCCAGCCATTGGAGGCGTCCAGAGTTTGAAGGACTTTGGGGCCTGGTCGCTGCCGAATTCCAAGACAAGAATGGCCTCGCCTGCTTCTGATTGCAACACTGCTAGGAAGCCAGCCAGGGCGCGAGAGCATTTGCCAGGAAGAAGTCAAGGAGTGCAGTTTAAGTGGGAGTTAGAGAAACAGCCGGCTTGTGAAAAACATGGGACTCATCGCCAATTAGAGGAGGAGGAGGAAGTCCCACAAATTCATCACTTCCACGCTTCACGACATCTTCTCTTTCTGCTTCCATCCCTGTCGGCTTCCTCCTGGTTGTCTGATGGGACAAGGGAAGGCCAGGCCTCCGGGCAAGTCAGCCAGTCTGAAGCCCCATATCGTAAGAGTCAAAATAAAAGAACCAGAGAGTGGCAATGCTGAGTCCACGAAATTGCATAAAAGGGAGAAGATGGGAGCGAAGAAAGGATCTTCCATTTTGATGTGGAAGAGAGTTCCTTCGTTTCGTTCGTATGAAATTTGCTGTCGGCTCTGCTCATCTTGCAACGCATCCTGCATTAGTGGTCTCCATGCAACTCGAGGTCTCATCCAGCACAGTTCTTCTGGCGTTCCAATAACGTGGGATTTTAGCACCTCTTGGGCAAGAGCTTCACATCTTCTGCTGTGGAGAAGAAAGACCTTTATAAAAAACCCTCATGCTTCATTGAGGTCATAAAGCAAGGGAGAAAGGAAGCCGCGTTTCTCCCTCTTTTTTCAGTTTAAGGCAGAGAAGGAGCATGTTTCTTTAAACTCTCCCTGACAGCATTATTCCCGACAGCCAAAATAAAACAAAATTTATGAGCTTTTGTCCATGGGCAACAAGAGCTGCCTTCGATTCCAGAGGAGCGCTCTCACCAGCATAATTCATAGGCCCTTCTGCCCGCTCTCAGAGGCAAGCTCTAATTTAATATCATTATGTTTTCATGCCCCCACACATTCAAACTGTCTCATCCACGGAGGTTTTACTGGGCTCGGGATAATTTACAGTTGGATGAGCCGCCTTCGACCTGACCTATTTTTAGAGAATCTTGCATTTTTGCATATTTTCCTTCCTCCTTTCTATAGGGAAGGATGCATCTGCTGTGGGGTGCTGGCAAACACACATGATTGTGTAGGTGTCTCTTTTTAATCACATGAATGACGAACTGCTCAGTGAAGCAACCTAGAGAGAGCATTGGCTGCAAAGACCCCCGAATTAGCGCGTGGCTCTGAGTCTGTGGGGAAAATCAAGGGCGTGTGGCTGCAGTCGCAGGTCTCCGTGGCAAATACATGGGGTGGAGAATGTGTGGGATGGAGAAGAGGCTTGTGGAAAGGAAGCAGGATCTTCCGAGGAGCTACTGCACACAGAATTAGACCAATGGAATCATGGTTGCTTGAGGGAAGCTTGGAGCAAGGAAGCTGGGTTGCCCTGGAATATAACACACTCCTTTCAGATCAGGTGGGTGGCTACGAAGGAAGGGCCTTTCCTGCAGTGGCACCCCAGCTGTGGACTGACCTTCCAAGGGAGGTTTGCCAGGCAACTCTATTATACCTTTTCCTGCAGCAGGTGAAGACATTCTTCTTACCTCAGGAATGTTGCTTTTAATTCCTGTCCCTCTCACTAGTGGCAGAGGCCATCTGCAACCCGCTTTCCACAAACGTGCCTTGGAGAGCCCTGGATCGCCTCCTGTGTCAGCAGCTACGGTGCAGCCAGTATGGGCACAGAAGTTCTAACTCTTCAGGCACCAGTTTCATGAACAAAGGCAGTTCCCCAAAGACAGGTTTCTGTTTGAGAAACCATGATCTCAGCCCAGCCTTACCTCACAAGGTTGTTGTTGTGGGGATAAGGTGGAGAGCAAGAGAAGGAGCATGATGTAAGCTGCTTTGAGTTCTCAAAGAAAAGAAAGAGGTGGGATATAAAGCTAATTTAAGTAAATCAACGGATTGGGCACCATCGCGCTGCGCTGTTCCATCAACTCAAGCAGAAAGAAAGTCCTGCACTGTATGCGAGAGACGCATCCAACTAAAGTGATATTTGTGCGTGCCCAAATTTGTGTTTGCACAAGTGGTTGTGTTGTAAACCACCTAGAGTGTTTTGGCTATTGGGTCATAGGGAAATAAAATCAAAAATAAGCAATAATTACGCCTGTGTGACCTGCCATGCAGCAGTTTGTACCTTCTGCTTGTGCGACCAGGTGTGCAGGCAGAATGGGCAGCTGCTTGCACAGGGGAAGGATTCCGTGCCGCTCCAGCGGAGCCCTCTGAGTTTTCTTCTCGACCAGGCTTAGGACAACCTCGTCAAGGGCCTGCTTCTCTTCCAGCTTGGGAGGTGCATTCCAGCCGGGGCTGCAGGCAGTGGCGGAGTGGGCAGGGCCTGAACATCCTTCTGCCCATTAAAAACTTATTCAGAGCATCATAGAACCATAGAATAGAAGAAAGCCATTGAGTCCAACCCCTGCTGTTGCAGGACACCATGTTACACCATCCCACTCGGACGGCTGCCCAGTTTCTTCCTGAATGTCTCCAGTGTGGGAGAGCCCCCCACCTCTCCAGGCAGCTGGTTCCACTGTCGCATTGCTCTGGCAGTGAGGAAGCTTTTCCTGATGTCCAGCCTGAACCTGGGTTGTCGCAACTTGACTTGATTATTCCGTGTCCTACACTCCGGCATCAACAAGAAGAGATCTTGGCCTTCCTCTTTGTGACAGCCGTTGAGGTGCTTATAGAAGGATACCATGTTCCCGCTCAGTCTTCTCTTCTCAAGGCATCAGAGGACTTCTAACCAGTGCTTTCAAGTGGTGCCAGATTCCATCCCCCTGGGGACCAAACTTCATTCCCACCCACCAAAGCCCCTCCAAGCACTTCCTTAGGCGGTTCCTCCTCCAGTAACTGCCTTCCCCTTCCTGCTTTCAAGTCTTCCTGATCCACTGACCTTGGCACTGGGCACACCAAAGAAATACCCCATGTGGCTTCTTGCAAGGTTGCTGGCATGTCACGTTCGCATGTTGCCTTCTGGCTGCCCACTGCAGGGCTGTGGAAATGGCCACAGGAAAGTGTAGTGTGGGCCACCAGCTTGGATTTGTGGAGGATAAGAAGGCTCCCAATGGCTACCAGGCCTCTGGGGCAGCCTTCCCCAACCTGGTGGCCATCAGTGGCATTTGGACCGCAAATCCCAGAATTCCCACCCGGCAGGGCCATTCACTGGGAATTCTGGGTGTTGCAGTCCAAATGTGTCTGGAAAGTTGGGGCAGGCTGCCTAGGGTCAGAGGCAGCCTGCATCTGATGCCAGCGCATGAGGAGCAGTAACAGTTTTATGCCCTCGTTGTACCTCATGGGCAGTTGGTTGTGCATCTTTGAAAAACAAGATGATGAATCGGAGAAGCCTTTGGTCGCTCCCAGCCTTGCTTTCCTTAACTTCCAAAGGAGGGGAAAGCCAAAGAACGCTTGTGTAACATTTTTGAGGTGACGCTGCAAAACCTTTGGGCTCATCCTGTGCTAATTGCACTATACATCTTTCCCGGTTCTATAAAGAATTGTGATTTAATGCTTCAGAAGAGTCCATAGGCAAACTCTCTTAAAACTGACGGACTGAGCAGGAAAGGGGCAGGTCCAATAAATATTATTCTGTAAAAGACATCTGAAAAGATCCCAGCTATAAACAAAAAGAACATACACACCCCAAATGAGAACCATGGAATCTAATCTGTTCTTTGCTTGTTTGTTTGTTTGTTTGTTTGTTTAAAAACACATTGCTGGAGGGGGAAAGTGCTGTTTATTGGCATCGCTAAAAGGAGGAGGAGGAGGAGGAAGAGGAGGAGAGGATGTTGAAGGGCGGGGACCCATGCGCACCACACATTTCCTCTCAAAGCCTGGGTTTCATTATGTAGATCTCCCAAAATAAATGCATGGAAACAAGCTGGAGAAAGTTGTTTACCATCCTACACACAATAAGATGCTGATGAGCCATGTTCCCAGTGAGCAGGCACAGCCCCTCAGTCATGGGGCTAAAGTTTTAACATTTCAAGCCCAAAGGCCTTTTTAAAAATGTCATGGCCTTGTTTTACTGAGGTAAGTGGAAGCTCAGAGCATTTAACGAAGGCTGCAGTTCTGCCTTTGGTCTTAGCCCAAACGCTGAGGAGGCCTCATTCGTATTCACGCGTGTCCACGGCTGCATGGCTGCACCCAAACATTGCTCTTGTTCTCAGCAGCAGCTGTTCAGTCTCAGCCTGGGCTCTCCAGCTCTGTTGCGTCGCTTGCTTTAGTGGCGGTAGGAGGCGGGCTGCTAGAGGAGCCTTCAGAGGGTGTGGAAATAGAAGACCTGCTGCTCCTTGGCCAGAAGGCTCCTGGAGGCTGGAGGAGAGAATGGGAGAGCAGGCCACCAAGTAGCGGTCCTGGAAGAGGAGCCCAAGAAGCGAAAACAGCCGGGCGGTTGACTAGCTGCAGCGGTGCCCAAGCAAGTGGTGCAGACAGAGGGGAATTTGAATGTGCATTGTGCACCGCACTGGGAAATGTTGCGGCACTCAGGCGAGCGACGCACCACTTCTGTGTGGCAAAAGAGACTTCTGCTCCAGAGACCTCCAGAATGTACCTGCCTGGTGATGGGGACTTGTATGGGCTCCGTGGAGGGGCCGCAAAGGCCTCCTGCTGAGATCACAGCCTGGCCAACAGGCCGGGAGAAGAGGGAGGGTCTCCCACAGTGATGGATGACTGGAGAAGCTGTGGCAGAGCACGGACACCCTAGAAAAGCCACGATTCTCTTCCTGGTTTCAGAAGACTGATCCTACCCCACACGAACCCCAGAATGAGTTGACCCAGGAGACCCAGAGCAAGGAGGTTCATCTCGGCTTCTCACGCTGTGCAAACCCACCCAAGATCTCTTGCTCTGCGGACTTGGAGCAACCTCTGCTCTCCCCAGGAGCTCTCCAGGGTCCTGCGTTTCTGGCTTTGGCTGTCCCCTGCAGCCCTGCATCCTGTCACTGAGCGCCTATCTCTGCTCCCCTCGTTCGGCTGCATGCCTTGCCTGTTGCATCGTGACCCCCAGATCACCCTTATGCAGCAAAGCAATCAGGAAGAAGGTCTCCTCCCTGCAGGTACCGGACACATGGACTGATCTCCCCACTGGCATCTGGCAGGCGCCTAGCGCAGTGTGCCTTAGGTGGCAAGTCAAGACGCATTTCTTTACCCAAGCCGTCCCGGACTGAGAGCTGCCCAGTCTGTATGAGGGGTGTGGCTTGTGGCAACAAGGAGCAGGGCCTTCTCTGTCTTAGCCCCCAAATTGTGAAATGATCTCCAGAGTTGCTTGGCGCCAAATTACTTTTCTTCAATTAAGCCCACCCTCTTTCCCAAGGCATTTACCAAATCCAAATAGCACATTGGGGGGGGGAGGGGTTTGCCAGTGGGTCTGGTTTTGTTTTGATGTTACGTCCAGTCATGCCTGACTCTAGGGGGTGGTGCTCATCTCCGTTTCCTGGCCGAGGGAGCCACCTTTTGTCCTCAGACGGTCTCCATGCTCATGTGGCTGGCATGGCTAAACATCAAAGTGCAGGAACGCTGTTACCTGCCCACTGAAGTGGCACCTTTTCATCTACTTGCATTTTCATGCTTTCGAACTGCAAGGTTGGCAGGCGCTGGGACGGAGCAACGGGAATGGGCTTCCACGGGAGGTCGTTGAGGCCCCATCGGTGAGGGTTTTCAAAGATAGGCTGGACATGCACATGGTGGGCATGTCATGAGCGGAGCCGGCTGGTGCCGGAGGTCAGACTAGATGGCCCAGGAGGCCCCTTCTGACTCGCTCTGTTTCTATGTTTCTATGTTTCTATGAACTCACCCCGTTGTACAGATTCGAACCGGCGACCTTTTGATCTACCAGCCCAGCGGTTTAAACCACTGCGCCACCTGCAGTCCCTAAACCTGCAGTATTGGATGCTTTTAGCTGTTTAGTCATTAAAATGTGGTTTAAACTTTTTAATTCATTTTTATGATGTTTTTATTGATGTTTTATTTTTCATTGTATTTTATTGTATTAATTGGTGTTTACTACCCAAAAATGCTTTGGCTAATGAGCAACATAGATATAAAATTAATTATAATAATGCTTTCACTTAATATTGGTGGTTTTATTCATCTTTTATATAGACGTTTTAGCCATTATTGTATATTTTAATTGTACTGTAATGCCTGTTCTGTTTTTAAATTTCCACTACACCACTTAGAGATACTTTTAAATATTGACAGCAGTATCCCAATCTGTTAAGCAAATTAAATATTACATTCTCTGCTCCATGTCAGATTTCCGCACAACTCCCATCAGCCCTACACAGCAGAGCTAGTGCTAAGGAAGGATGGGAGTTGTAGTCCAGAGCCTCTCAGGGTCACATGCTTCTCAGGTCTGCTGCAGCGTGACACCTGGCCAATGCAGAATACTACCAATACTACCAGAATACTACAACTCTGGACAGGTGCATTGGTCCGTCAGAGGAAAATATCCAGAGCTGCACCGGTGTGATGACGTTTATCAGGGTCTGTAAATTAGGGCACTATTCCCCTGCGGTGGAGGGCAGGACATGTTCCAATGGAGCAAAGCTCAGGGAGCCAAGGTTCCATTTGGACGCCAGGAAGCACTTCCTGACAGTCAGGACCCCGAGGGCGTGGAATGGGCTTCCACGGGAGGTCGTTGAGGCCCCATCAGTGCGGGTGTTCAAGGACAGGCTGGACGTGCACGTGGTGGGCATGTTGTGAGCGGAGCTGGCTGGAGCTGGGGGTCAGACTAGATGGCCCAGGAGGCCCCTTCTGACTCACTCTGTTTCTATGTTTCTAACAGAGCTCTGGTGTTTTCTAGAACTCTCCTGCAGGGTGGATCTTAAATAAAACAACCCAAAGGTAGTGCAGGGGAGAGGAGAGGAGAGGAGAGGAGAGGAGAGGAGAGGAGAGGAGAGGAAAGGAAAGGAAAGGAAAGGAAAGGAAAGGAAAGGAAAGGAAAGGAAATGGGGAGGGGGATCCCTGAGGGCATGAGAAATTCTGATTTATTAGTCCGACGCATCCAAGGTAATATCTTTTTCAGGGCTCTCTCCAATGACAACTGTCAACATCCCAACTCGTTTTCCGTTTTAGTCATGTCCCAAGGGCAGAGTCTGTCTTACTCTTCATTTTTGTAAGCCACACTGGCAATTTTTTTTTTTTTTTTTTTTGCAGAAGAGCAGGGTGAAAATGCAGAAAATAAATCAGGAGAAAACCATGAGTAAACCTGGTATCAAAGCACCCAGACTTGTGGCTGGGAGAAAAGGGCCAAAATGTTATTTATTCATCTAGCCATTTGGTTCCCACCTTCTGAAAATAAAATTGCAAAGGAAGCTTGAATAATGAAAAGAATAATACCATTTAAAATAATTCATGAACAAATACAATCTAAAAAATTAAAAAACCTCGGAGCACGGTGAAAAGCAAGGCGAGAGGGGCATTAGCAAGCCAGGAGTTCCACAGCTGCAGAGCTACCACCAAGAAGGCCCTGCTTCTCTCTCGCTTGGCTTGGTGCATGCTCAAGACTGCAGTTTGATATGACAAGCATTTTTAGTAGTACCTTTATCATTCCCAAGGTCCTTTGGAGGGTGCCTGGCCATATCTTAATCTGCCTTGATGGGTGCTTTTACCTCACCTAAAAATCCCAGCCAGGAAGAAGAAATCTTGTTTTCCCTCTTTGCACTAAATGTTCCCACTGGACTTCTGTAGCCAGTGGCATAAGGCATTGGGTCCTGGAGGCCTTTAGCCCCACTTTGGCTGTGCATGTGTTAAATTGGTGCCATGGGCAGGAGTGGGCAGCACTGGGAATCCAGAGAGACGCTCGCAGGCCAACCTGTGTGACTTCCAAGGCCACCCTGATTCCTGGCAACCCTTATTTTGATATATTAAGAACTAATCTGAGTGCATGGTTCTCACTCCCCACCCATGGTTGGGCCCGCAGCCTGAATTCTCATCTCAGCTTGTCTGCCGTCCAAAGTGGAAATAATGATTCATCCAGGCTTCAGCTGACCTATTGAGAAACGATGGAGAAATCGACAGTGCTGGCCAAGAAAGATATCTGAGGCCTTGCTACAGGGTTGATGCGATTCCAAGCCAGAACATGGAGTGGCAAGGCAAACCAATGGTTTCCAGCTCTCTTGGCACCGTATCTATCGCGCTCCATCTGCCGTGTTTACTATTATGTTGGGCACAAATATTGCAGTTGCTAGGCAAGTACTCAGGGCACCAGTAATAGAAAGCGCTTTGTGGAGAAGGGACAAGGTCCCGTGTAAAGTACAAACAGCGTCGTTTCCACGCTGTTCAGCTGTTAACCCCTCCTCTCCCCAGGAGACTCAAGTCAGGTAGCTTTTCTCTCACTCACAAGCTGTTGGCAGGCTTCTGTGAATTCCCTATGTCAGCCTTGCCCAGTCGGGCACGCTCAGGTGGGAGGGACTATAACTCCTATCATCCCCAAGCAGCACAGGAGTTGCAATCCAGCCTGTCTGCAGGTTGCCAGCCAGGGGAAAATTCTGCTGTGCTCGGTATCACAAGGAAGAAATTGCAGCACTAGGGAAGACAGGCGAGATGCAAGGTATTTTGGCTGCCTGCAATGCTAAACTTCCTTGCATCCCAATAATTGGCTTTGCATTGAAGGGTGCCCTTATTCTCCACTGCCTTTGATTTCGGAAAGCAGTTTCCTTTCCTTGGGGGAGAGTTATTGATTCGAAACTCTTAGCGATATTATCGCGAACACCGAGATCTTTATGTCATGCGTGTCGTTAACTACAGGGTTATAGTTACCATCCTAACTATAATTCGCGTGTGTATTGAGAAATGGCTTCTGTGATAGTTCCGATTTTTTGATATGTGCTCTTTAGCAAAGATGTCCTGCCATTAAAAAAAAAAAATCTGTGCTCCATATCGAGGTGCGTCCTCCCTCTCTCTCTCTCTCTCTGTCTCTCTCTCTCTGTCTCTCAGCAGAACTAAAGATGAGCTCATGCAATCAGCCTTGGCAAAGGTAAGGGCTTAGGAAGAATGAATGAACTTCCTATTGGGACAAGCTGAAATGACCCAACTGGAGAGGACTCACCTAAGCCTTCTTGAACAGGTAACAGCAGAAGGAAAGCCTTGTAGGATCAGGCCAGCAGCTTACCTGGAATGGCATCCTGCTCCCAGCATGGTGAATCGGATGCCTCTGGAGAGTCTAAAGGCAGGACCGGAGGGCGAGGGCTGTGCTATCCTCCTGGGGGGGCGGAGTGGGGGTGTTTCAGTGCCCTCTGCCCCTGGGGGTGCTTCCCGGCATACAGTTCAACAATGTCCAAGGGCTAGTCCTGATATACAGTATATGGGTTGGGTGCAAGCGCTCGGAAAAACCACGCCCCCTTTTTCTCTATTAAATATTTGTGTGTTGTATCTACATCCCACCTTTTTTGTTTCAAGGAACTCAGGGTGGCTTCCATAATTCTCCCCCTTCTCACAATCTGATCCTCACAACAACAGCCCTGTGAGGTAGGTTGGATGGAGAGGCAGTGGCTGGCCCAAAGTTACCCAGGGAGCTCCATCACTGAGTGGGGACTAGAAACCGGATCACCTGAGTCCCAGTCCCGCACTCTTAACCGCTGTACCACACTGGCTCTCTGCACATGCCCTGACTCAGATCTCTGGAGAGGGTCTTCTCTTGGGCCCACCAGCTTCACAAGCAAGCTTGCTGGGAACACAGGAGAGGGTCTCCTTGGGATGGGCACCCCTGGATCTGTGCTCCTCCTGTTGGGGTTTTGCAGGCAAGCAAAAACCTGTCGGCTTTAGCATCTAGATTGCTGAACAGACCTGGGAAACCCAGGCTCAGATCCCACCAGAGCTAAGTGCAAGTTCCTATCCCTCAGTAAGGATAAAACTGCCAATGGTTCTGAGCAGCTGCCTTGAACTCCTTGGGCAGAGGATCTTACCCAGATGTGAGAAAATAATAAACTGCAGGTCTGTTAGGCTACACTCCTACACAGCTCAGGCATAGGAGAAAAGCTGCAGCTCCTGGAGTTTCCCAGCCAGGATGTTGTTCTGGGACTTCTTCCCACTGAACCCGCATCCTCAGCCTAATTTTGAATGCAGATCTAGTGCTGGGAATCTAAGGCCCCTGCCTGGAGGGTGGGGTGTCTCATCATTCAGGCAGCTCAGAAAGTGCCAGTAATGAATTCAGCACATAAAGATTCAGGGGCAGAAAGAGAGAGAGAGAGAGAGAGAGCGAGCAAGCGAGCGAGCAAAGTGTTGGATGCCTTATCCCATTTTTTTTCAGCCTGTGGGCACAGGAACTGGAGGAAATAATCCCACCGACACGGAGGGTTGAGAGTTCAGACCACTTTGCACGCACGGCCCGCCGCACCAAACGTGAGCCAGCGTGGGAGAGGGCTGAGCTTCTTGGACTGGGAGAACTGGTTTCAAATCCTCGCTTGAGATCTCTCCAGAGAATGTATCATCCGGGTCCGCTGTAGCTGCGTAATCTGCACAACAGCCTTGTGAGGTAGGCCAGCATTATTCGTCCCCCCGTACCAGTGGTGGGACCTACGACTTGGCCACAGGGGCCTGGCATATTTGTGGCTGACACGGACCAGAGAAGTGTAGTGGGTGAAAGGCGATTCCAGAACACCTTCAATAGATCCAACATTATTTCTTCCAAAATTATCCAAACCTCTGCCTTTCTCAATGTGAACCTTGCGATGGCTGTGATGAAGCTACCTGAACTTGAAACGAGCAGTGCCCTCATTTTTCAGGCGCACGGTCGGTTGCATTTAAAAGCAAGCCTGGCGCTTTCCTGAGCATGAGACTTCTAACTTGAGCAAACAAATGTTTCAGCCTGGCACAGAAATCAAAGCGATGCCACGGAAGGAATCAGTTGAGAAGTGCAGTGGGTGCGTTTTGCATAAGACCTTCGCTAAATAAATACTTGCAAGGCCAATGAATGAGAAAATGGACATTCTGGCGGAAGCTAAAATGTGGTGCACAGAACAAATTCTTCAGGCATGTGCTAAACACAGAAATTTTCCATACTTTGGTCAACATTGGTACTTGGCATCAGAAAAACACACACGGTTTGCATCGGATGAAGGCAAAGCACTCCGGCCCATGAAAGCCAGGGCCAGCATCTCCCATCATCCCTGAACTTTGCCCAAGCTGGCCGGGGCTCATGGGAGTTGTAGTTAAGAACACCACAGAAATCCACGAAGGATTCAGTTGAGTTCAGGTGTCTATGAATCCAACCTGCGGGTTCTTTAGCGGCCTTCTTTTTTCCACGTCACACAAATTTTACAGACTCACGAACGCTCAAGTGAGCGTTATGTGAATGCACCCTTGCAGTACTATTCAAATGTGAATTCGTGCTCATGTGAATGAGCACAAAAGGGTAGAAATTCTGGTTTAAAAACTTCTGATCCTGTCAATGAGCGGTTGATGGACGAAAGGAGTTCCGACCAGTCATGAAACTCAGGTGGGATGGATGGAACAAAATCTAGACATTCCCAGTTGTAATCCGGAGCAACTTCAGATCACAGGTTTGGAAGTCTGCTTTGTGCCCTAACTACAATTCCCAGCATGCCCAAGTCAGCATGTTGGGAATATAGGAATGCTTCTGTCCAAACCCTGTGCCTTTAGTCTTTAGGACTCTTCATCTTCAGAATTGTTGAGGTGGGAAGCACAAGGCACCTGAGGTGCCCGATCTTCCCTTATCTTGGTTGCTAAGCAGAGTCAGGCCTGGTTAGAATCTGGATGGGAGACTTGTGCCCTGCACTGAGCAAGGCGTTGGATTGGGCCCCTTCCAAGTGTATAATTCTACAATCTCTTCCTCGGTGGCGTACTGGGCTTGGTGTTCAAGGTTATTGCTGGGTTTTAATTCTTGATTATTATTTTTCCAGTTTTAAGGTCTTTGAACTTTGCACATAGATTGAGCGATGCCACCTCCCTTGGGACAGGGGGAGCTTTTAGCCTAAAATGTAGTTTCTGAGTATTCTAAATAAATACCCTTTATTTTTCAGCATGCACACCTCACCTTCTGTTCCCTTTCCAGCAACGTTTCCGGCAATACATGGCTCACTCCCTTTCCAGCTTCTGCACATGTCCTCCCCCCCGCCTCCCCCGCCTCCCATTCTGAAAGGCTGAAAAATGTCTCCCATAACAGCTTCAAGGCAAAATGTGCTGACAGTTTTCGCTCATACCCTGCTTGGCCTTTGCCCCACCACGGGGATGGGGTCTCCAATAGCGTCTCCGAAACTCTGAATTTGATCCTTAGGCTGAAAAGGATCCAACACGCCTCTCCGAACTACCGCAAGGCTGTGGCTGTAATCTGGAATGAGACCTTTGTGTATTTGCAATTTGGGATGTGCTCTTCCTTCGCATATCCTGCAGCGGGAGACGGCAGCTCCAGAGCCGTGCTCTTTGCTGTTACGGATCTTTGCTGCAAAATTCACGTGCTTCCCGTAGCAACCTGATCGTAACAGCGTCCAGACTCCCCACTTCTTCCAGGGCCCCTCCTTAAGGAGGAAGGGATGTGCCGTGAAGCCTGGGGAAATGCTATTTAGGGACCCACCGTGGTCAGAATATTTAGCATTTTGTGGCTAGACCACGTCAGTGCATTTTAAGAACGGGTGACAGGCATCTGTGAGGCAGCCAAAAATACGCCCAGGCAAGAATGCATGTCAGGCTTTCGTCTGACTTTGGTCTGTTTAGGAGATATCTGGATCGAGCCAGGTAACGTGTCCATGTGGTGCTGTGGAGTTTGCTTCTGTGTTTGTTTAATATCTGTGTCGCCCAACAGCTGAAGCTCTCTGGGCAGTTCACAACACCACAGTAAACATACGATATAAAACACATTCTACTGAAACATATTAAAAACATCAGAACCATTTACAATGGAACATTTAATAGCAACTTTAAAACAGATTTTTTAACAATTATGGAAATTAAAAGAAAATCTTATGACCTGATTTTAAAAAACAACAACAACAAACAAACAAACTAGCAGACCCAGGTAGACTAACTGAGTCTGTACCTGGCACCAAAAAGATATTTCTTATTTATTTCATTTATTGAAAACTTTTCTGGACCGTCCCATTACTGAAGTCTCGAGATGGTTTAACAATACAAAATGTAAAAAAAAAAGGGGGAGAGTGAGGCCTGTCAGAATCCCGGAATCTCAATTTGAGAAGGGAAATAAAACTCGAGGTCGTAGGAAAGATCAGTCGTTATGAACCTCCGTGTCTTTATTGTCTATCCCAGGCCCGGCGGTCGACTCACGATAAGGCCTTACCGGGCAAGCAGGAGGTGAACTCTGCTGCAAAGCTTCCACAGAAATACAGACTTTTTATACACTCCCAGTCACATACAGGTACAGGGCAATTGATGACAGAATGTAAAGATTACAATAAGATTCTGAGGTCATCACATACAGAACAGATAAAGGAAGGTCAGTCAATCACACAGCAACAATAAGATCACAATATTTCTAATTGACACTTTAGTTCAGAAGCCTGAACCCATCTCCAGGACTGCTTACACATGTAAATTCAAGCCACTGAAACTATGCATGAACTCAAACTCTTATCTAGATTCTAAACATTCTGAATTGACCAGGGCACATGCAGCCCTCTGGGCTATCAAGATACAACAATGATTATTTAACAATGTATATTTGGACTGAATGGCTCTGTTTTCTGTAGCCCACAGCTAAAGGTGAGAGAAAGGAGTGGGGGATGAATGCCATTTTAAACAGTGACAGCTTGATTTTGAGAAGGAAGACAGGATTTGATCCCACAATGCAAATGCACACAGAAGTAATGCTTTTAAGACAGGATTTACCTGAATTTTCCCAACAGGCCTCAGTGGGGAGTTTGTTCCAGGCCCTCCTTGTTGCCACCATCTCGGCCTCCCTTGGACGTAGATAGAAACTCGGAAGGGGCATTACAGCCCCTAGCTGTGTGGGGCTTTCCAGGGTAAAACCATCCCCTTGAGTTCTGAGGATGTTCTTCTTCAGTCTCACTGGAATCAGCAGCTGCAGCTGTTCCGACGGAAGGGACAGTCCATCAGCTCTCCTGTTGGTCCAGCAACACTGTGATCTTCATCTCCCTCGACTCTCAGCTCGCATTTGCATTTGGCTGCTTGGGTTCCTCCAACACACGTGATTCAGGCGATCCAGGTGCTAGTCCCTGACGTTCCCTAGATGCCTTTTTGTCCGTCACTGACTCTCAGTCTAACCTACCTCACAGGGCTGTTGTTGTGAGGATAACAGAGGGGAGAGGAAGACCATGTAGGAAGCCTTGGCTTCTGTGGGATGCAGATGCTATAATCAAAATATAAATACAACCTGAATTGCAGGGAATGGGCTCTTTTATTGACTTGTAAGCTGCTCTGAACACGCTTCCGGGAAGTGAATAAATCTGTAATAATTGGCAGGTGCACCCCTTGTGTCTCGGAGGTGAGACACTGCTCTGAGTAAGGCATGGCTAATGCCAGCCTTTCCTCTGATTTTAGGGCTTCTTCAGCTGGCAAATTTGGGGCACGGAGAAATAGATTTGGGGCAGAAGCTCCAGGTACTCATACTTGGCACTGCCCTCCCTTCTCTTCCCGCTACAAAAAGGAAAATAAGTCTGGATCTCCATGACTGAACGTGTCTCCGCGCTATATTTGCATTCATCTAATCAGCTCAAAGGAACTGAGAGAGGCGGCTCAGTTGAACTCTGTGCTCGCTCTGTTATGATTATGATGTAGGATGGGGTGGTCTTGGTAGAGGGGGGACCCATTTCGCTAGGCAAGCCCCACCTGCAGTCTGGAGTGGTACAGCCCAGGCACCAGTCAACTATTGGAAACACAGAAAATAATCGTGTAAATATTGCAATGCAATAAACTCTCCAGTCAGCTTAAGCGCAATCTATGATCCGATCGTAACTAAAATAGGTTTACAATACTGTGTAATGGTTAATGGCTTAAAGCAAGCATAAAAAAGCAATAGAACAGACCATTTGTCTTCCCTTTCTTGCAGTCTTCTCATTGCTGATGCACAGCTGAATCTGGTCAAAACAGGGCTTGTTCTTGGATATTTTTGGGCAATTTAGATAAAGCGCCAAAGAAGCAGCGGGAAGAAAGCTGAGATGCTGATAGGAATCGGTGCAAACCTTCAGGCTCGGCCTTCTCCCCTCTCTGCCCTGCAGGGTCCTCCCCTGCCCCCCCAGGACCAGCTGCAACCTTAGAAAAAGCATCTGGTGTTTTCCATGCCAGGTGCAAGGATGGTGAGGTGGGAACGCAGCCTTCCAAGTTCCCGCTCGGAGAGCTCAGGACCCCAGAGCTGGGATTCTGATGCATCCAAACAACTCCAAGAGGCCACAGGATTGCACCCCAAGCAACAAACCAAACACTCACAAAATGCATATTAAAAGCTTGTTTTGTGGTTACGTTGTATACCTGAAACATCCCACATACTGTTTCTGTTTCCGGGTTATCTCTAAATGGTGCCTTTGATGGGTCAATGTTGTAATAATCCTGAGCAGGAATATGAGAAATGCATCTCAGATTTTTTTTTTACAGGATTAACCCACTTCGCATTTTCTGGACCAAATGCAAAAGCCGTTTGTGGTCAAAATACGCACAATTCCAAGCTTGTAAGTACATCTATTTCTGAGCTCACACTGCCATTCCTGGTCCCGTGAGGCAGATGATCAGCAGTGCGGGAACTTTTGAAAAATGTGTACAAAGCTCTTTGTGGTTCTGCCCTACCTGGAGAAGCAAGAAGCAACAGGTGAGCCCAGCGTTTGCTTCACTTGGCGTCTTCTCCAGATGAGGCACTTGCTGAAAACTGGAAGTTGGCACCTTCCTGTGCAGACATGGGTTTCTCGTTTCAGCAAGCAGGGGGAAGAGCAGTGGATCGCTGCGGGGGCATTATTAGGCCAAACAGCAACTCACGGGGGTCTCAGTGAAGAAAAAGAACTGAATGGCGGTCTTTCCAGTGCCGTTCACAGGTGCACTGGCTCGGCTGCAGGTGTGACAGGTAGCTAGAAGCTGACCGGAAGGTGCCCAGAAGGGTTTGGGCCTGCTGAACGCTCCGAGGAGCATTATAAGGAAGCCCACAAACATCTTGCTGTCAACTGCCCCGAGGACTTCAGCAATGGGGTGGTTGTTGTTGTTAGTCGCGAAGTCGTGTCTGACCCATCGTGACCCCATGGACAACATTCCTCCAGGCCCTCCTGTCCTCCACCTTCTCCCGAAGTCCACTCAAGCTCACACCAACCGCCTCAGTGACTCCATCCAGCCACCTCATCCTCTGCTGTCCCCTTCTTCTTTTGCCATCTATTGTTCCCAGCATTAGACTCTTCTCCAGGGAGTCCTTCCTTCTCATTAGGTGGCCAAAGTATTTGAGTTTCATCTTCACTATCTGGCCTTCTAAAGAGCAGTCAGGGTTGATCTCCTCTAGGACTGACCAGTTTGATCGCCTTGCGGTCCAAGGGACTTGCAGGAGTCTCCTCCAGCACCACAACTCAAAGGCCTCAATCCTTTTGCGCTCGGCCTTCCTTATTGTCCAGCTTTCACAGCCATACATTGCAACTGGGAAAACCATAGCCTTGACTATACACACTTTTGTTGGCAGGGTGATGTCTCTGCTTTTTAGTATGCTATCTAGATTTGCCATAGCTTTCCTCCCCAGGAGCAAGCGTCTTTTAATTTTTTGGCTGCAGTCCCCGTCTGCTGTGATCTTGGAGCCCAGGAAAATAAAATCTGTCACTACCTCCATTTCTTCCCCATCTATTTGCAAGGAAGTGAGAGGACCGGATGCCATGATCTTAGTTTTCTTAATGTTGAGTTTCAAGCCAACTTTTGCGCTCTCCTCCTTCACCCGCATCAAGAGGCTCTTTAGTACCTCTTCACTTTCTGCCATGAGAGTGGTATCATCTGCATATCTGAGGTTGTTGATATTTCTCCCAGCAATCTTGATTCCAACTGGTGATTCATCTAGCCCTGCCTTTCTCATGATGTGCTCTGTGTATAAGTTAAATAGGCAGGGCGACAGTATACAGCCTTGCCGAACAACTTTCTCAATTTTGAACCAATCAGTGGTTCTGTGTCCAGTTCTCACTGTTGCTTCTTGACCTGTATATAGGTTTCTCAAGAGACAAATAAGATGGTCTGGTACTCCCATCTCTGTAAGAACTTGCCACAATTTGTTGTGATCCACACAATCAAAGGCTTTAGCGTAGTCAATGAAGCAGAAGTAGATGTTTTTCTGGAACTCCCTAGCTTTCTCCATGATCCAGCGTATGTTGGCAATTTGATCTCTAGTTCCTCTCCGAAATCCTGCCTGTACTTCTGGTAGTTCTCGGTCCACATACTGCTGGAGCCTAGCTTGTAGGATTTTGAGCATCACTTTGCTAGCATGTGAAATGAGTGCAATGGTGCGATAGTTTGAACATTCTCTGGCATTGTCCTTCTTTGGCGTCGGAATGTAAACTGACCTTTTCCAATCCTGTGGCCACTGTTGAGTTTTCCAAATTTGCTGGCATATTGAGTGTAGCACTTTAACTGCATCGTCTTTCAGGATTTTGAATAGCTCAGCTGGAATGCTGTCACCTCCACTAGCTTTGTTGTTGCTCAGACTTCCTAAGGCCCATTTCACTTCACATTCCAGGATGTCTGGCTCGAGGTCAGTGACCACCCCATCGTGGTTATCAGGGACGTTAAGCTCTTTCTTGTATAGTTCTTCTGTGTAATCTTGCCACCTCTTCTTAATCTCTTCTGCCTCTGTTAGGTCCCTGCCATTTTGGTCCTTTATTATGCCCATTTTCGCATGAAATGTTTCCTTCATATCTCTAATTTTCTTGAAGAGATCTCTGGTCCTCCCTATTCTATTGTTTTCTTCTATTTCTTTGCACTGTTCATTTAGGAAGGCATTCTTATCTCTTCTAGCTGTTCTCTGGAATTTTGCATTCAATTGTTTGTATCTTTCTCTTTCTCCCTTGCCTTTCGCTTCCCTTCTTTCCTCAGCTATTTGTAAAGCTTCCTCAGACAGCCATTTTGCTTTCTTGCATTTCTTTTTCTTTGGGATGGTTTTAGTTGCTGCCTCTTGTACAATGTTGCGAACCTCCGTCCATAGTTCTTCAGGCGCTCTGTCTATCAGATCTAATTCCTTAAATCTATTTGTCACCTCTACTGTATATTCATCAGGGATGTGATTTATGTCATACCTGAGTGGCCTAGTGCTTTTCCCTACTTTCTTCAACTTAAGCCTAAATTTTGCCACCAGAAGCTCATGATCTGAGCCACAGTCAGCTCCTGGTCTAGTTTTTACTGACTGTATAGAACTTCTCCATCTTTGGCTGCAGAGCACATAGTCAATCTGATTTCTGTGTTGACCGTCTGGTGATGTCCATGTGTAGAGACATCTCTTGGGTTGTTGGAAAAGAGTGTTTGTTATGACCATCGTATTCTCTTGACAAAATTCTACCAGCCTGTGTCCTGCTTCATTTTGTACTCCAAGGCCAAACTTGCCTGTTATTCCAGTTATCTTTTGGCTTCCTACTTTAGCATTCCAATCCCCTATGATGATAAGGACATCATTTTTTGGAGTTAATTCTAGCAGGTGTTGTAGGCCTTCATAGAACTGGTCAACTTCAGCCTCTTCAGCACCAGTGGTTGGGGCATAGACTTGGACTATTGTGATGTTGAATGGTTTGCCTTGGATTCGAACTGAGATCATTCTGTCATTTTGGAGATTGTATCCCAGTACTGCTTTTCCTACTCTTTTATTGACTATGAAGGCTACTCCATTTCTTCTGAGGGATTCTTGCCCGCAGTAGTATACCTGATGATCATCTGAATTAAATTCACCCATTCCTGTCCATTTTAGTTCACTGATTCCTAAGATGTCGATGTTCAGTCTTGTCATCTCTTGTTTGACCACATCCAGCTTGCCTTGATTCATGGATCTTACATTCGAGGTTCCTATGGAGTAAAGTTCTTTGCAGCATCGGACTTTCCTTTCACCTCCAGATACATCGGCAACTGAGTGTCCTTTCGGCTTTGACCCAGTCGCTTCATTCTTTCTGGCGCTACTAGTACTAGCCCTCCGCTCTTCCCCAGTAGCATATTGGACACCTTCTGACCTGAGGGGCTCATCTTCCGGCATCATATCTTTTTGCCTTTTGGTACTGTCCATGGGGTTTTCATGGCAAAGATACTGGAGTGGGTTGCCATTTCCTTCTCCAGTGGATCACGTTTTGTCAGAGCTCTCTGCTATGACCTGTCCGTCTTGGGTGCCCCTGCACGGCATAGCTCATAGCTTCATTGAGCTACGCAAGCCCCTTCACCACGACAAGGCAGTGATCCATGAAGGAGAATGGGGTGGTATAGAAATGAAATGGCATGAGTCTGAAGGATCAGGTGTGTGACATGGAGAGCCGTTGTGTTTTCAGTGGAGATCAAAGGAACTGAAGCCGTGGACTTTCTCCTCAATCCCCAGGACTCGACGGACTCTGAGAACACACGTGGCTCAGAGACACCCGGCGATTCAGCTGCAGAAGAGCACAGTGGGGACTCCTTAGGGCCTCGGGCTCCTTTGTGAGGGACACGCCGTGCCGGCCCAGCCTCATGCCACATCCTCGGAGCTCATACAGTGAATCATGTGGTATTCATTGTGAATGGCACATTTGTCAAAGCATTATTCTTTTTTACTTATTATATTTATAGCTCACCTTTTTTCTTTCCAAGGAACTCAAGGTGGCAGAGGTAACTCCCCTGCTTCTCTCCGTTTTATCCTTGCAGCGACCCTGGGAATGTGGGGAGTGAGAAAGAGTTGTTTGGGGCACACATTCTCTAGGGCTGCTGGTGGGGCTTTAGAGGAACTGGAATGAGAATTGGGGGCGGGGGGAGGCCATCCCAAGACCCTGGGATGGGAGAAACAGAGGGGCTTGTCCCAATGCCAGGCTCCCCAGGCGGGCCGGCAGTCTCTGGGAACCACCAAGATGTCCAGCTGGAGGAGGGGGATCCAGAACATGGGGGTTTCTCAGAGACAGATGAGGTGGGCATGGCTCTTGACCCCATGACGCATTGCCAGCAAAGGAGGGTGGCCCAATTAGAGGACTGGTGCATGGAGAGGAGGCATGCTCCCTTTCAGAAGGGGGCCAGGCATGCTCATAAGGAGTGTCCTTGGAAGTGAATACTAGATTGAGTTCAACAAAACCACTCTGTGCATGCTCAGAGATTCATTCCGGACCCTTTGTGCTTTTGTGCAATACAGAACACTTTGCAAAGAAAAGTTCTGAGGCTTTGAATGGGCAAAGGAGGAACTTCGGTTCCGAACAGCAAGGTTGGAGGTGAGAGACTGTGACTAGCCCAAAGCTCCATGACCGAGGGGGGACTAGAACCCGGATCACCTGAGTCCCAGTCCTGCACTCTTAACCACTACCCCACTTTGCCAGTGGTCTTTTTGGAAATTGATCCGGTGCCACTGTTAGCAGCTGCAGCAACTTCCTCTGGCACGACTCTTCTCATAATCGAGCTCAGTCTTGACCTTGGGTTTTTTCTGACGCCTTAACTGGGGCATGCTCGCTCGCTCTCTTTCCCCTACCGAGAAGCAATGTTCTGCCATAATGAAGACTGCTAGGAAAAACCTCCATCTTTTTGCCTGATTTGTGACCTTAGCAGGAGTCCACTGAGGACTGGCCACTTGTTAACTTTAATTGATGATCATGATTTACATTTGAGTGGGGCACTGGCTCGCTGCTTTCAGGGCCACGCACGGCACATCATTCCAGGAACCAGGGGAGTTTGCGATTCCAGTGCAGCCAGCCAGCAACTGAATGGCCATAAATAATCACCCCATCCAGGAGAGAAATGACCGCATTCATTAGCTATGATTGCATTGCTGAAGCAGAAAGGGGTGGGGGGAGGGGAAGACTCTCAGGGGCTGAGTTGATCAAACGAAAGCTTAAAGCTTCTCTTTTCAGCCTCTTTCACAAGCAGCTGCTGCAGCCCAAGAAGTGTAGAAAGATGCAAACCTGCAGTGATGCCAGCCAGGCAGAGTTCTGGGGCACCGCTGAGAGGCTGGGTTCAGACAACACGATTACCCGCATTCAAGGGTTGAGTGTGGGTTGTTCTGAAACCATGGGTAGTGCTTGAGATATGGATTATCATGTTATCTGAATTCGGGTGTGCCAACAAGCCATGGCAGGGCATGGGTAAGTGAAGTTAACTATGAACAACAACCTATGAGGAGGACCCATGGTTTGTGTTGGGTAGTGAACCGTGGGTTGTTCACCATAGCTTGTTCCGTGTGGTCTGTTATCTTGGCTGGGTCCATGCAACAGAGGAGCCCACATTTTGACAACAACTCATGGGACAACAACAACCTACACTCAGCCCTGAGTGTGGGTAATTGTGTTGTGTGAACCCAGTCAGAAGGAGCAAGAGGAACCTCAACTAAGCTGGGCTAACTTATCATATTTTGAAGCTAGTGGAAGGCTACACATCACCATCCCAGGAGGAGAAGGGCCCCGGCTAAACCTCTCAGACTGCGCCTCCAGATTACTGTGCCCTGCGGCTGAAATCCCATTGGAAAATCCCCTTGTGGAAATCCTAAATACCATGCTGAGAGACTAGCAGGGCAAGAGGCGGGAGGAGAGGTTCTGAAACTCGTGTGTGAAATAACCAAAGGATTGCTTCCCACAGCACAAATGCAAGTGCGAAAGAAAAAAGTATTTCCTTTTATGTTGGTTTTTAGGGACTTTGCAAGCACCGTTGCATTCAGAATGCGCAAACAGCCCTGCTGGATCCGGCCAAGGGTCCCACAGGCCCAGGGTTTTGTTGACACCAGCTCCCACAGAAAGCCCTCAAGCAGGAGGGGCACAACCCTCCTACCCATGCTCCCCAGTCACTGGTGTACATGGTCATGCCACCACTGATTCTGGAGGTGGTACATAGCCAGCAGGACTAGTAGCCATGGATGGCCTCCTTCCCCCTGAATTTATCCAACCCCTCTTTAAAGGCTTCCGACTTGGTGGCCACCTCTCCATCACACGGAATGGAATTCCATAGTTTTGCTATAAGCTCTTCCTTTGATCTGTCCAAAGCCAATCAGCTCCAACGAATGACTCCATCTGGCTCTCCCTATCCCTCCCCATCTACTTTCTCCACACCATCCTCAATTCTGCACACCTGTATCCACTTTCTCTTTACTCACAGATGCTGCAATCTCTCCTCGTAGGAGAGTTGCTCCTGCCCGCTGATCATTTTACTTGCCTTTTCCATACATTTCCCCCAACTCTATAATATCTTGCTTATAGCTAGATGCATACACAGCATTCCAAGGGTGCTCACACTAGATTTGTATAAGGGCAGTTTGGTGATGTAGGAACCCAACCTGGTATACATTCCTTGATAAAATGGTGGGGAAGATACACCAACCCTAGCGGCAGCTCGCTGCAGATTACAAGAAGAGGAATCTAGTTCTCAAAAAGCTGGAGAGAATATTAAAAAGTTGCCACAATATCCTAAGGAAGACAAAAAAAGTGGAATTGAGATGATTTCACTGGGAAAGGGATTCTGTCAGATGGGCTCGCCACCAGAAAAACTCTGTGCTGGTAGCATGCATCTGTCATGTCACCAAAGATGCACACATGTATGCCCAAGGGAGCACCCCTCCCTCCTTCATTCAGATAATCCAACATGGTAGCAGTGCCCCCATATAATCCTGGCACTCATTTAGTCATTCACCATCTCCCTAAACAGATGTGTTGCACAGCTGCCGCAAAGGAGCACCTGGCTAGGGAAGACACGCTCCCCTTCCCGGTGTTAACTGCACACCACTTGTAGCATCAAGTCCTCGGCCCCCTTGTGCAAAGCCAGGATTTGCTCTCTGAGCGGTACAACCTTAGCTTCTTGCAGCAAAGATGCGTGCTTCCAAAACGAGCCAGACTGCAGCAGTGAAACTAAGCTGGGTGGTTTAAGCCAGTTTTGGGAACACAGAAAGGACCCTTCTGGATTAGGCCAGGCATACTAATGCATCCTGATTGGCATCCTAGCCTTTGCAACAGCTGTCAGGCACATCTGGAAAGCCTCCCAGAGGGGCTCAACTCACAGCATGCTCTTCCCAGCTGGTGGTTCCCTTTGTCCCCCTCTGAATAACTAATATACTAGCTATTTATGGACCACCGTTCTGCATGGATGCGTCCAACCCCTTTTCAAAGCCAGGTTAAGTAATGGAGGACGTGAAAATGGAAAACATAAGATAGGAATGACCATAGCAGCAGCCTGGAAATGAAGTGGCAGGAAACGTTTGTGAGAGCGCGTGCCCAGGTCTTGTTATTCCTGTTCTGTATCCCTTTATTTTATTTTATTTTATTTTATTTTATTGATTTTTCGATTTATATCCTGCCTTTTTCCTACAAAGGGCTCAAGGCAGCTTACAGCATTCTCCTCCCCCGTCTTATCCCCACAACAACAACCCTGTGAGGTAGGTTGGGCTGAGAGTCTGACTGGCCCAGAGTCACCCAGTTGGCTCCATGGCTGAGCGGGGACTCGAACCCAGATCCTCTGAGTCCCAGGCCCATGCTCTTAACCACTACACCACACTGGCTCTTAATGGCTGCCTGTTAGTTTCCAGACCTAAATCCAGCCAGTGGTTTTGGCCTGTAATTCCCTGCATGGTTTGGAACCGCTTTCCCCAAACGGGCCTGTCCAAGTATTAGCATCAGAGGCTCACCCACAAAAGCCATTTGCCTGACACGGAACAAGGGTAGGGCTTTCTCAGTGGTGGCCCCTCACTTTTGAGACGCTACCCTAGGGAGCTACACATGGCTACATCTTTGCTGGCTTTAAAATTAAAATGTGAGAGAAAGAGTTAATCCAGGTAGCTCTTGCTGTTTAAAACAGCACTACTGAACATAGGTGTAATTAATTACAATTTAATTGTAATTGTGGGCTGTCCCACAAGGGAGGCTTTCAAGAGGCGGCTGGGTGGCCCTCTGTTCGGGATGCTTGGAGCCCTGCACTGAGCAGGGGGTTGGGTCCTGCTGGCCTTCCAACTCTACTATTCTGTGATTCCACCATTTCTGCCTGAAAGGTAGGCTGGTCGTGAGCCATGTCATCATCTGGATGTCTCCCCAACAAAAGGGGACATCAACATCTCCCCGAGGTCCGTACATTCTTAGCTCCCGGCTCATCACAGCCCACTACCTGCAGCTCACACTTCATTGCTAGTTCTCATTCATGTAGCCTTAAAAACCCTTCTACTCGGGAGATGCCTCCCTGCTCATTGAGCCCCATCTGAGCATAATTTGGAACTGATAAATTTGGATCCAGGGCTGAGCGCTGCGTTCCAGCTGTGTGGAGAATACCCAGGCCACAATCTGAAATATTCCCTTGGCATCTTCGCCTCAGTTCCTAGATGTCTTCTCTTTCCCTCCCTGCTTTCCAAACTCACATGTCATCAGAACAACATCTAAGGGCAGGTGATTTAAAGACTCTCGACCTTTGCGGGACGGAACGCTGTCCTGGAGGTCCTGACGCTGAAGCTGTTTTTTAAAAACGGCAACAGATGCTCTGTACAAATGTGGGAATGGGGCCATTCCTATCAAAGTTACGTACCTACAGAAATGAATGCTCCGAAAAGCAGAACGAGCTCCGTGGGCCTTGATGGGTTTGAAATCCAAATGGCTTCCCTTGAGCCTCTATAAAGTTGATACAGACTGTTAGCGGTTCTTGTATTATTGCCATGTTAAACCCAAGATTCACAACGGCTCCAGCAAGTTGGACGGAGCACTAATTGGTTCATAGGACAGGGGGTTAATTTGGAGTCAAATGCAGGACAAAGGCTCAGCCAAGATGAGCAGATGGACAACCTGCAGGCAGAAGTGCAAGGAAGGGGCAGCTGGTAGCACAGGAAAGAAGCGGAGTAGCTTGCTGCTCCCCAGACAAAATCCATGCTTGACCTGGAGGTGTTTATAACTAGCTTGGGTCAAAAGGAAGCCATCAGCTGTCCAGGAGAAGGGGGCAGAACCTGAGATAAAGGCCCAGGGGCCAGATCTGATTCTTCTGGGGACCAAATCTGCCCCACCCACTTTCCCCAGAAAGCCCCACCTCTTCCCTCCTGTCGCCAGTCATGGGCAGGTTTCCCAGTTTTTGTGCAGCTTTTCCCCATTTTAAAAAATTTAAGTCTTCTTTACAGGAAGCAAAAGCTGTAAGATCAGTAGGTTGGCTTTGTTGGCCACGCCCCTTCATCCTCAGCCCCACCCACCACGGGGATGCGGGTCTCCAGAGCTTCTGAAAGGGAATTCGGCCCTTAGGCGGAACAAGGTTCCTCTTCCCTGCTCAAAGGGAACAAAACCTTCTTCTGCAGCTTGGTGTAATGGCAGCTCATTCCACTGGGGAGACCAAGAGGGGTTATTGCGACCAGAGAATGCCAGTGTGGTGCGGTGGTTAAGAGCTGGGACTGGGACTCAGAGGATCTGGGTTCAAGTCCCCACTCGGCCATGGAGCCAACTGGGTGACTTTGGGCCAGTCACAGACTCTCAGCCCAGCCTACCTCACAGGGTTGTTGTTGTGGGGATAAGATGGTGGAGGACAATGATGTAAGCTGCCTTGAGCCCTTTGTAGGAGAAAGGCAGGGTATAAATTGGGAAATAAATAAATAAATAATCAGCATTTCTGGTCTGTGTTGCTTTCATATAGGCTCACTGAGTCTATTCTATCCTGTTAACACAGGGTCTCTATGGGGAGGGCAGAAGTTGCCTATAAACAGATATTTCTAGTTGCATTAACTCCACATACTTTTAAGGCAGGCCCTTTTTGAGGTTAATATGGTGCTAAACCATCTGGAAAGCATGAGTGGCAGTGAATAGCTAAGTCCTGATTCACACGTTCATTGAGGGTGTGAGAAAGGCTCGGTTTACGCAATCATCGCGCTGGAAGGATCTGCCAAGTAGGACAAAATAGCAGGCATCCCTGACAGAGGCCCGCCTAGCATCTGTTTAAATCCTTCCTGTCATGGTACAATGTCCAAAGCAGAGGTGCAGAAGGCCAGATCCAGAGGCCAAATCCGGCCCCCGGAGTTCCCTAGATGGCTACACCCCCTTCCTCTTCCTCCAGCCACCAATCATTCAATGCTGTCCCAGAGGTTTGCTGTTTCCCCCGGTTCTAAAGGCCCGAAATGGCCTTCTCCTAAGCTCTGCTTACCAGCACGAAGAATCTGAACTAAATCAGGCTTGCATTTCCCATCCCAACCCCTTTCCCTGGTGGAAAGGCCTCTCTGCCAAGCACACTTGCAGGGTTTCCGTTGGGAACCACAATACTCTTTCCCTCGGCCCAGTAGGATTCATGATCCCGTGCTTTCGGCAGGGAACACACCCCAACAGCGTCGCTGTTGGCAGTTCTACGGCGTGTCTAACAGCAAAGGAACTAAATGGCCTCCTCTTTGAAATGAACAGCAGGTGACGGGCTCTTTCGTTCTGTCGCGATGCCCATTCGCTTTTCCTCCGCCTCCCTTTTGCCCAGGCAGTTCTCTTGTTTTTATTCAGTAACAAAACAGCATATTATTCTCAAGGCAAAGTCGAGCAGCTTCCCAGAGGAAAGCGGAAAGCACGCTCTCCCTGCACTTCCTCCTCGGCCTGCCACATTTGCTAGCCGTGAGGCAAAGATTCATTTCCAAGCCTGCAATAGGTTTCCAGGCCTCTCATTCTGCCTGGGACACAAAAAGCGAGGCCAAGATATGAAAGGAGTCCCGTGAGCTGGAGTAGCTTTGAGACCTGCATCTTATCTTTTTCCAGTAGCCTCTGTCCTTGCCCCTGCTTGTCACATGGCCAAAACCTGATGAATCCAAAGGGAATTCCCTAAAGGAGCGCCTGCGTCCATATGTGCCCTCCCACCCCTTGAGATCGACGGCAGAGGCCCTTCTCCGGGAGCCCTCCGTGAAGGACATTAGGAGGGTGAGTACCCAGAGGAGGGCCTTCTCTGTGGTGGCACCCCACCTTTGGAATGCGCTCCCCAGAGAGGTCCGCCTGGCGCCGTCGCTATTTGTTTTTCGGCGCCAGGCCAAGACCTTTTTATTTAAACGTTATTTTAACTGTTGATCTTATTTATTGATTTTAAATCTGTTGCCAGGATGTCTCCAGTATTTTATGCATTTTGTATAGAAATATATTTATTTATGTATTGGAAGCTGCCCCGAGGCTTATGCGAATGGGGCGGCATACAAGTTGCCCAAATAAATAAATAAATAAATAAATAAATTCCGCCCGCTGTTCCAGGAGGAGTGTTGCGTGGTAGCACAGCCCTTTGGATCTCAGCCACACGTCGACAACCTTGCTTGGAACTCCAGGACTGTACCGGGTGTCACAACCCTCCCGTGCTAAACATTCACAATATGGGCTACATGTGTGGCTGGCGCTCCGGCCCCAGAATCTAGGATCGGCACTGACAAATAGCCACCTTTTCCCGTTCCATTTGAGGGCAGCTGTGGCTTCAGTTCCATTTCAGCCTGAGCAGCTTTCTTCCTATTTTCCTTCCATCTTCTTCTTCCTCCTTTCTGGAGGACCCACACTGGCGACGTCGGCCAAGAATTGCCAGCGCACGGAAGCACGGTGATGACAAACCAAAGTGGTGTTGCCACAAGAGTCCCAAAACTGGGACTAGGAAGGCCTGGGTTCAAATCCCCACTCTGACCCCGGAGCTCACTGGGTGACTTGGGGTCAGTTGCTGACTCTCAGCCTAGCCTGCCTCACAGGGTTGTCGTTCTGCAGATAACATGGAAAGAAGAAGGATCACATGTTAGCTACGTTGGGGACCTCGGAGGAATAAAGGTGGAACGCAAATATAACAAATAAATTAGTTTGGGACTGAGATTTCATGGTGTGTCCAAGCAGGGTAAGCTAAGGTAGAATACATATTTCCAGAAGGAACGTTTATATGGAAATACAGCTCAGGAAACCCTAGCAGAGTGCTTTAAAAGAAAATATGAAACACCGAATTTGGGAGGCGGTGTTTCTGAGTGGGGTTACAACCTGTGTGGGTAGTGGGTGCCTCATTATTTCCTTGTGACTCGTATTTGTGCTTGGAAAACTTCCCCTGCCGCCCCGCAGCATTGTCAACACCGGTAGCACTCCAGATATGGATACCTTATACTCAGGTTTGCTTTAGCTTTGATTTAAGCTATGTTTCCATGGCATGGAGAGCCAGTGTGATGCAGTGGTTAAGAGCACGGGACTGGGACTCAGGCGATCTGGGTTTGAGTCCCTGCTCAGCCATGGAGCCAACTGGGTGACTTTGGGCCAGTCACAGACTCTCAGCCCAACCTGCCTCACAGGGTTGTTGTTGTGGGGATAAGATGGAGGAGGAGAATGATGTAAGCTGCCTTGAGCCCTTTGTAGGAAAAAGGCAGAATATAAATCAATCAATCAATCAATCAATCAAATGTTCTGTGCATATTTTAAAATTGACTTAGGGAGCAATCCAGTGAAGCTGCCTGCAAACCGTGGAAGATTATGGGGATCCCATGCAGGGTGGGAGAAGCGCAGAAGTAAAGACTGTTTCCACACGCCTCCAATTTTGGCTGTCTTAAGTGTTTGGCTGTGGAGTGTGAGAGAAGGCAGGAGGGATGCTGCGGTCCTCAAGTTCGCCTTTGGCCTGCGTGGGCAGAAGGGGGGAGTTCCAAGCACCAAATCCTGTGAGCCATCCCGAGGCTATATAGCAAGGGGACGGCATATAAAAACTTTACATAAATAAATAAATCCCCATTCCAACCTTAGAGCAAGTTTCTGAAGTAAGCACCAGGACTGAGAAATATCATTTAGCAGTTGTGTGTGCATAATGAGGTTTGCCCACCCAATTCATCCAAGACACGAGAGCTGCCATCTCAGAAGTTTACCATTTTGCTCCAGGATATTTTTTCTTTCTTTCTTTTGGGGGTCTGAGGCATCTCTTTTTCTCTCTTTTTTCTTGAAAAAAGGGTCTTAAACAAGAAATAAAATGAGGAGACACTTTTTCATGGGATTTTTGGAGTTACGGAAGGAAAACACTTTTTGCCCATAATTTTTCAACATGTGTTTCCTCGATTTTATTTTCCAGCAGTCCACCATGCTAATTGTGTGCAGGATTCTTAGTCTGTTCTACCCTCACGGAGAGTGCACCATCCCTCCCTTGCTGAGCATGGATTCATTGAGTCCTCTCCCCATGCCCTTTTGAACCCAGGATACTATTTGTGGGCTGGCTGCTTCTCTCCGACAGATGGTAGTGATGGTTGAGAAACCAGAGAGCGTCCCTTTGTATCTGACTGCCAGAGCATGGAGGGAGGTCTCGCATGGCCATCCAAGAATGTCAAAATAGCACCTGATGTTGAAGGGTTATGTCAGCTCCGCTGCGGATGACTGCGGGACTAAAAATAGTCTGTGCCACTCTGGAAGAGTGCAGGATTCATGGAATGAGGCTGCGTCATTTGGGTCACGAGATGCAAAGTCTTTGCGCTGGTCGTGGCGACTCTAGTACAACCGAGAAGACAGGAGGTGAAAACCCACACATGGTCTAGGTTGTCAGGATCTGAGCTGCTCTGGTGGCCAGAACCAGAACCACCAGCAGCGTATTTGCAGGATCTGTCCCAGACCATGCTGGAGTGCTTAGCCTACTGGTGGGCAAGAGCCGGATGAGAGCAAGGTCTTCCCTCCAGGACTGGCCTCAGCACCACGGGTCCTCCTCTTTGCTGTAGTGCCGCACCTGGCCTGACCCTGCTGCATTTGGCTCCTATTGTATCCTGCCTTGCCGTGTGTCCTGCCTTGCTGTATTGCCTCAGCAGTGCAGGTTTGCCTACTTGCAGCGGTCTACCTCCTGCGCTTTGCCTGGCCCTTCCTGTGAATCCTACCCAGTTATCCTGCCTCAAGGTACTTGTGCTTCTGTTTAGAACACAGAAAACATAGAAACAGAGCAAGTCAGAAGGGGCCTCCTGGGCCATCTATTCTGACCTCCGGCTCCAGCCGGCTCTGCTCACGACATGCCCACCATGTGCACGTCCAGCCTATCCTTCCTGTTTTCTTCCTGCTCTTGACCATTGGCTTGTTCATAGTCCCCTCCTTGTTCTGCCACGCTGCGTACTCCAGGCCCCTGCCCCTGGCCGGCCAGCTTTGTGACTTGGACTTTGCTATTGGACTTCACTGCTGGACTTTGGACTCTCCTTAAGTTCTGCTTCCCTGGTCCCAGTGCTTCTGTGATATCTTCTGGTAGCCACATTCCAGTCCTGGACCTTGACATACCGTATTTTTTGCTCTATAAGACTCACTTTCCCCCCCCCACTCAAAAGTAAGGGGAAACGTCTGTGCATCTTATAGAGCGAATATGTGTGTGCAGGAAGTCTGTCAGATGTGCAGCCCATGGGGAAGTGACGGGGAATGTGCCTGTGATGATGTGCCCATTGGATTCAGAATATTTTTTTTCTTGTTTTCCTCCTCTAAAAACGAGGTGCGTCTTATGGTCAGGCGCGTCTTATAGAGCGAAAAATACAGTAGTTTCTGTTTCATTTGTTTAATGACTGTATTAACCTGGGTGAAGTAGAAAGATAATGGCCCACAAGGATATGGACTTCGGGCCTGTTCTCGCTGACCTTGGTGTGCATCCTTCCAGGCAGTGCTGGCTCCATGGTCACGAGGTGGCCGTCTCACCACCATGGCCACCAGCTGCACAGGTACCTCTGCTTCTTCCCCAGCATCTTCCCATTCCATCTCATCTTTCTTGCCACCACCATTGCCCACACCAAAACAAGAAGCAGGTGAAGAAGCAGGTGGCAATACTGAAGAAGAGGAGTGACCCCAGGGAGCACTTATTAATGCCCCCCTCCTGGTTGCCCTGCCATGCCTAAGTTTGATACGAGCCCTGATTTCTGCTTAGTGTCACTGAACCTGCCAGACCTGCTTTTGCCGACATTCAGATGTTCCCATGTTCAAGTTCCTCCATCCCTGATAGGAAGGCATGTGTGACTCTTGGTAAATTCTGACCAATTCTGATTCGTATTCTGATACGAATACTTTCAACCACCTGTACCAGTCAAAATCCCAGCAGGTGCCACTTCCAGGCTGGTGAGGACCATGTTGTACCTGCCTTCCAGATTGCTGCTCAAGGTGAGGAAAAAGAAGGCGTAACAAGTGGAAAGCATTTCAATTCATCTCAGAAAGGAACCAGAATGAAGCAGGTCAAAGATGGCTCCTTCCATCCACTTCTTTCTTTGCAAACCCTTTCTTTGAAGCTTATGATGTTTTTTTAAGATTGTGAGCCTATGACCGGGCCTGTCTCGTTGCTGATCTGCTAAGCTTAGGATGTGTGGGGAAGGTTGTATGGCCCACAAGCATCTCCTCCCAGGACTTTGCTTCCCAGTTCTGATCTGCTGCCTGGGACCAGGGCAAGCACCAAGGGTAGACATGGCCAGGCGTTGGCAGAGGCCCACACTGCAGGGGGTCCAGTTCAGACACGCTCTTTCCTTTCACCCTTCCAGCTTTCCCCGTCCTCCTCATCAGTCTCCTTGCATGCCACTTTTCCATGCGGCAAAACCACATTCAGAGCAGCTTGCAACAACATCAAGCAAAACCAGACATGACAAAAGAACATCTCCAAATAATAAACAGTTACACATCATTCCAGGGCTTAAATAATCATGCATGTTTTTACAAAAATCTTCATATACTGCAAGATGAAACCATTCATAACAGCGATACCAAGTCAAACAAAGAAGGAAAAACAATGCCAGACAGCAAAAATAGCCACATGGGACAGCGGGTCTTGCAGAAGGAGTCAGCCAAAGGCCAGCCCTCCCAGGCCGGGGGCAATGGGTCCAAGTGTCGGGAGGTGAGTTCCCCCCTCCTTCGCTTCAAACAACAGACTTAAGAGCTCTTCATTTCCAGTACACAGCTTGCAAACTAGAGCCACCAGAAGGCGAGTCTCTCTGCATGAGCACAGTGATTCTTTGGACCTACACTAGAAGTTACCTCTGAGCACCTTCTGGATGAGCCCCTGCTAGCCTCCTAGCTCTATGCAAGCCCTCTAGTTGGCCAGCCCTTCCTGCCATGGGATCAGGGACCAGAGCAGGTTCTTCCGGCTCCTCTCCTATGTCCCCTCCCTGCACTTCCAAATCTTAGTGTTCCCAGGTCTGCTTGAACATCTGAGATGGCAGCCTCTGGCCCAGAAACACGTGGCAGGAATGACTGTCTCTTTCATTCCCAACACCAAGAAACAGCGACCAGTTCCTGCAGGACTCGCCCCTAGATGCTCTCTTGCTCACTGGCCTCTGACTCAGGCCCAGACAACCGTGGTGGTGAGGAAGAAGAGCAGGAGAAGATGCTGGAGAAGATGCCATGGGCTGCTGGCAAGCGAGCAGGCAAGCAAGCGGAGGAGCAGGAGCAGCAGGTGACAAGGATGGGGAGAAGGTAGATTTGAGGCTGGAGGAGGCCCATTGAGGGCCTGCAAAACCAGTTGCCGGAGGCCTTTGCCTCACTTTGCCCCATGGCAGGGCTGGCCCTGCCTGGGATGAGGTGGCGTGGCCCACGCCATTCTGCTGGTTGATGCAAAGCGAAGCAAAGCAACTGTCCATCCTCCCTCAGCTTTCAAATCCCTGTGCACAGCCGTAGTAGCATCTGCAGCTAAAAGGAACTTTAGGCTGGGAAAGAATCGTTGTTGTCCGTGAGAACAGAAGCTTGCCTAGATGGACGAGAGCTCTGGCAGCAAAGGGACGCTTGAACAGTCTGTCCTTTATGTAGTCATGTACTACCTGTACTTCCCCCTTTCCCACTAAGATTTTATTTATTTACTTACTTACTTACTTACTTAACTTCTATGCCACTCAATAGGTGAAGCTCTCTGGGTAGTTTACAACATTCCATTAAAAACACAGTATAAAATATACCAGGTCGTAAAACTTCATTAAAAAAAAGTTTGCCATATAACATTTAAAACCAAACTTAAAACCAAGATACAGGTAAAATAACAGTGTTACCATCGAAACTCATCCAATAAAACTTGAAAATATGTCTGTTTGTACGAATGAAAAGTGCCCACTGGATTAAAATCTGCCTCAGTGGCTTCTGAATCTGGAGGCCAAAAGTTGATCTGAATAAAAATATATTTGTCTGCTGCCAGAAGAGCATGGAAGATAATGCTAGGATGGCCTTGCTTTGCAGGGAGCTCCAAAATGTGGGAGCCACCACCAAGGAGGCTCCGTCACCTTTCCACCAAATATGCTTCTGAAAGAGGCAGGGCAGAGAAGAGTTTATCCTGAACAGCTTAAAACCTGAGCAGGCTCCTATGGGAGGAGGCCATCTTCCCCTGATCCCAGAAAGTTGCCTGCCTCCCAGGCAGGTCTCTAAGAACCAGTGTGGTTTCATGTTTAGACCGTTGGCCTGGGACTCAGGCTAGGGCTGCAAGGTTCCCTCCCCAGAAGCCAGCTCTTTTCTGCTCAGCCGAGCTGAGAGGAAATCCCCAAACACTCATGGGACTCGTTGTGCAACCGGCAACCTCCTTCCATAGCACGTGTCCCACAAAGGCCACGAGCCACGTGTGTGGAAGAGGGATGCCACGTGTGCAAAGGTTGCATGGCCTCCCTTCCCAGCAGGTGCCCACATGAGTTCTCAGCATGCCTTCTAGGAAGTTGGACCCCCACCCATGAGAAGGTGGTGCAGGGTCCAGGAGATGAGTCCAGGGCATCCAACAGATTCCTCCCATGCCCCTAATTCAGACAATCTGGATCCTGTTCAGTTTAAAGTTCCCTCGATGACTCTGGGCCAGTCACTGACTCTCACCCCAACCTACCTCACAGGGTTGTTGTAAGAATAAAAGGGAGACTACAAAGATTGCCTAAGCCACCTTGGGTCCCTTGCAGGGGATTTTTTTAATCAGTTTGTAAGAGCTTCAGGCCTAGTGATTTTATTCCTCAGCTGAAGTTCATACATCTGAAAAATGCCTTATGAAAGCTATGACGATACGGCCCAATGGCTTCAAAGTTATGCCATCGCTAGCAGGAAAAACATAAATCCACTTCTTCCGAAAATGAATAATACAGAAAAGCCATAAAGAAGATAGCGAGGGACAGAATTAACCTCACTAACTCTCGCAACCGCAGCCAACGGTTCCTGTAGAGTAATCATGTTATGAGAATAGATGAGAAGGCCTAGACATAAAGAAATAATTAAGTACGGGCCGCATTTTTCTGGCCAAGCGCAGGGGAGCAATATCGCTGACGGACATAAATCTCTGGCAAGGTGAAAGGCGGAGGCAGCAGCATTAAGGTGAAGGTAGAAACGATTCCCTTTAATAGGGCGCCGGGCAGATGCAGAAGCTGCGTGATGTATTGCAAAGGTAATTGCTGCAGGAAGGAAAGCGAGCGGCAAAGCTGCCCCACAACCCTGCTCGGTGAGGGCATCCTGAGATCGCGTTTTAAGAGATTCCGCAGAGCTTTCGGGATGGGGGCAAAAGGAGTTTATTTCCCTTGCGATGGGAGGCAGGTGACCGCTCTGGGGCGTCCTCAGCTGGTACGCCAGGACTGGGGTGGTGGACGTCTTGGCGAGATGCTGGAGGACCGAGGCGGAGGTGGGAAGGGAGCAAGCGAGGGGAGGCTACCAGCAAGGCACGGCCGAACCCGAGGCAAGGGTCAGAGCATGGCAAGCTGCAGGGGGCAGCGTTGGGGTCATTCCCCCCAGGCTTTTGCTTGGCTGGCTAAGCAACAGCACGTCCTGCCTGGACACTGGAAATGGCGGGAAGGCTGCCTTGCGGGTTTTTTAAAAGACAAGCCATGGCAGCCCCATTAGCAAATATGTCTGGCCTGTAGATGTCCTTGACTGTCACACCTCCTTTGGAAGACTTTTCTGTGGAGAAGGAGTGCCAGGCCCCGGTGGGACCCAGACTCAGGATGCAACAGGAGCCCAAGGCCCTGGGAGAGCCCAAGAAGGTCCCAAGCCCTGGGATCAACAGGCCCAAGTCGGAGAACTTGAGTGAAATGTCAGACTGACAGAGGTCTGCTTGGGAGGAAAGGGGTTCCTCATGAGGAGGACCCTGCAATTGAAGTGAACAACTGCAGCTGGGGCCTGTTCAGCTCCAGGAGCAAAAGCCCCGTAGAGGCCTACAGAAGCCTCTAGAAACAACGTGGAGCCTGTTCTCCAATGTAGTGACGTCAGCCTGGATTTGGTGGCTTCGTCTGCATCATCCATGCTACCTGGGTTTGGTGGAGGCTACTTGGGGTCTGCAGGGCTGTCATGGAGAGGACATTCTGGGGAGCTTTCATTGGTAGCCTCGGCGTAAGTTGGAGACGGCTTGATGGCACATCAGTGCAAACTTGGGATCTGATTAAGAGAGTTGTGAGCATTGGCTTGGCTCACCTCTCTGTTATATCTTCAGCTCCACTAAACCCTAGCCCAGTCTGAACACCCTGGGGGGAAATGAGACATCAAGTGAGAAAATCTTCATTTCCAGGAAAAAATGCATCTCTCATTTTGTTTTCCACAATGGTCTTGCCTCAAGGGTCTCAAACCTACATCAGGGTTTCATTTTCAGAGGAGGTCACAAAGGCTGCACTCAAGTGGTGAGCACAGCTGAAGGGTTGGCTGTATACCAAAAAGAAAAAAAAACCCTGGACATTTCAGCTTACACCCTTTACTACTAATAAGTAACCCTTAGAAGAGGCATTTCAACCAATTAGAATGGGAAGAAATTTGCAGAAAAGTCAGGACACCACCAAATGACATGCAGTTATATGGAAGTGGATGGAACCAGGGATTTGATCTTAGAGCACATGAATCCAATAAAAAAAATTTTGGCATCTTAGTTTCCAAATTTGTTTGAGTCTATGTGTATAAAAATTGACTGCACATCACTACAATGCTGAAATTTAAAAGAGGAACATGCTTTTGGTGAGTCAATTAGGCGACTTAAGTCTGAGGTTCAAGATTTCAATTTTCAACCTTCTGATTTTTTTACAAAGCTGTTTTAATGGCCACACTTGGGTGATGCAAATTCATGTAAACACATTCAAACACTATGCAATTCTGAGGTAATGTGTGTAATTCCATACTTTCTTTCCCTTGCCAAAAATTGCTTGTATCTGAAACTGAGATTAAGCAAAACCAAGGCTGTACTTCAATAGGAACATGAAAAAATTGAGATGTTGTAGTAACTTTAACCACATCCCTAATTATCAAGTTATTCCAGCAGATGATAACTCAGATTAGCTTATTACAAAAGCCATCTGTTAGATCGCCTTGCCTTCCATGTCATTAAGGGGTAATGATCTTTGCTAAGCTGCTGTGAGAAAATAATTAAAAGCTGTATAACAAGATATTTTATTAATGACACACACATTCTCTATGTGTGGCTTTGTGAAGATTTCAGCATGTCTCTTGCAGGCCACCTCCCATGGGGCCGTTTGCCACCGTTTTAATACTATGAGAAACAGCTGTGTAAACTTGAGGGATGGCTTGCAAGGGAAGAAAAAAGAAATCTTGGTGCGGAATCGTACACGGTTAGAGTCTTTTATTTAACAACGACTTCCAGCCAAAAGTCACTTTCCACGGAAGAATGAAGCATGTACAAACAGAAGTTACAGGAACACTGAAGGTTAAAAGCCACAGCTAATATATGGGCCATACTTTTTGATCATCAAAACCTGACACAACACTACACCCTGGAAAAAGACAGGGCTTGTGAATCGCTGTTTTGATTTCCTACAATTCCTCTGACATGGTGTTGGATCAGGACGTTATGAGAAATGCAAAGAGCAGCTCCTACCAAAGCTAGGGTGGACCTGTGACCATTTGGATTGAGGGCAGTCCTCTGTTTGAGGTGCTATGAGAGAAATGTTCTTTGTTTGAAAGCATTTTATATTTCATAGAATAGTAGAGTTGGAAGGGGCCATGAAGGTCATCCAGTCCAACCCCCTACTGTTGCAGGACATCAAGTTACACCATCCTGCTCAAATGGCTGTCCAGTTTCTTTTTGAATGTCTCCAGTGTGGGAGAGCCCACCACCCCTCCAGGCAGCTGGTCCCACTGCCATATTGCTCTGACAGTGAGGAAGCTTTTCCTGATGTCCAGCCTGAATCTGGGTTGTCACAACTTGAACTAATAATTCCATGTCCTTCACTCTGGCATCAGCGAGAAGAGATCTTGACCTTCTTCTTTGTGACAGCCTTTGGGGTACTTCTAGAGGGATCTCATGTCGCCCCTCAGTCTTCTCTTCTCAAGGCTGAACATGCCCAGTTCTCTCAGTCTCTCCTCACAGGGCAGTGTTTCCAAACCCTGAATCATTTTTGTTGTCCTCTGCTGGATCCTTTCTAATGTAGCTGCATCTTTCTTAAATCTTGATGCCCAGAACTAGACACAATATTCCAGGTGAGGTCTGACTAGTGAGGAGTATAGAGCAACTACTACTGCTCGTGTAGTAGTAGTTGAAGGACTGTAGTATCAAATTCCATGTCACAGATGAACAACTGGCTTTTCCCTCTGATCATGAATTGGGTGGGGCTTTCCCAGCTTTTGTGCCATCTTTCTGCATTCTCAGAAATTGAAATGCATCTCCTAACGTTCAATTACTAACAGTAAGAGCTTTAACCTGAGATATGGTGGTATTTTGACCCAGCCACCAGTAGAAGGTCCCCAAGACCTTCCCCAGAGTGAAATTTGGCCCTCAGACCAAAGGACAGTCTGTACCTTTGCTTTAAGTGAGCAACAACCCAGGCGGAGTCTCCTCAAAAGTGGAGAAGTCGTATTGCCCACCTAAAGATGCTGTCGAAAAGTATTCTTTCTGAGGGGAGCGGAGGCACTACGGTACCATTAAGGGTGTGCTAAGCCGCATTGTCGTGACACTGAGCACGCTCCGAGTGAGTAAATTATTAAATTCCATTCCAGACATAATTAACATGCCTTCCGCATATTCTTTACCTCAGTTGTCGAACGGTCTGTAGAACTTCAGGTCATCTGGAAGCTATCCCATGTTTTAATAGTACAGAAATGCAAATGATTTATGAGCAGGCAGTATTATTTATGGTATTGTGGGAGGGGGGAATGAAGAAAAACAAGCTGGAATCCAAACCAAACAAGATTTACCAGAACTATAAATCACCTGTCGCTTTTCACTGAAGTCAGAATAAAGGGTACTGAGTTGATGGAGACCAGCCTGTACGGAGCAGAGCGGACAGTAGGCAAAATTCTTAATTGCACCAAAGAATGAACTTCAGTCCTCTGCTGTTGAAGAGTAGCTTATAGGAGTTCACCATGCCTAGGAGGACATTGAAGGTCTTGTTGCAGGGTTGCTAAGCAAATCTGCTGTAATCGTGTTTCGTTTTCAACAGTGATGCTTTACGGCAAAACACACCATCTTTCAAACCAAGAGATCAACCCTTAAGGCAGCCTTTCCAACTGGATGCCTTCCTAATATGTTGAAAGACCTTCTTTCTGGGAATCAGGGGAGTGAAATCCAACAGATCAGAAGAACACCAAGTTGGGGGAAAGTGCCCAAGCCCAGTGGTGGGAAGAAAGATCTCCAGATGTTCTGGGTGTTAATGCCCATCGTTCCTGACCGTTGACTATGCTGGCAGCTGTTTATGGGAGCTGAAGTCCAAAACACCTGGACCTGGAATGCAGTCCTCCAAAACTGAAGGTATCCGTCCTAATAAAAGAGGATTCCTAGCCCTGCTTAATAGGATGTCTACTAATGTAGATGGAGGAGAAGCCAATGTCACCAACACAGGCCAGGGGTACCAAGGCCACTTATAAGGAACTCGGGAGTAAAGTTTGGAAGAGCAGCACAGCTGACTGGAAAAGCAGTGATATGGCAGGGCGAGCACAGTGAATCAGGGGCCATGGGCTGATGACACAGTGGGGAAGCGCGTTCTGTGGAACAAGGGCGCTCTGGAAAATGCCATTGAGCTTGGAAACATCGGAAGGCAGCTCAACCGTTATCTCAGCCGGAATAAACCAGGCAATGTATGTAATTGGGGGAGGGAGTGAAAGGCTGTGCGGAGTGGGCTGTAGCTGGTGGTCCCACAGGAATTTGAAGCACGAGACCCTCACAAAGTCAAGCACCCAGTTCAGGACCTGGTGATGCAGTTGGGCTGTGTGAAGTTGGACAGGAGACGCTTCAATGGTGCTTCCATTTCCCACTCCCCACACACAAGATGCAGAGTTGGCCATCAACCTGGGTGGCTTTAAGAGGGGATCGGACACCTGCTTGGAGGAGGCTTTCCATGGGTCTTAGTCCTGAGGGCTGGATGCTACCTGTGGTATCACAGGTCCATGTGCATGGTTGCTGGGAACCATGGCAGGAGGGTTGTCCTGCTTGTGGGTTCCCCACTGAGGCCCCTGCTTGGCCTCTGTTTGAACTGAAGGCTGGCCAGGCCTTGGGTCTCACCCAAAACAGCCCCTCCTTTGTTCTTTAAGCTCTCCCTAGGGTAAGAGGCAGGAGACAACATCGTCATGCCAGCTCAACCCGCTCAAATTCCCTTCTCGGCACGACGGTACAGGACCCAGCCTTCATTTGCATCTGACCAGCTTAGAGGAATTCGAGACCGTCCCTCCTACACACCTGCAGAGGGTCTTTTCCCACCACGAACCAGGTTTTGAGCAGCATTCTGTTCACACATCCTAATGTGTATATCAGATGGCAGACGTAGAAGAGGTACCGATAAGGCGACCCATCCCCATCCCAAGAAAGTCAACCTCAACCCTGAGCAGCAGAGGAAACCAACAGGCTTACTTTGGCGTGGTAGTTTATGACTTTAGTCAGGGGATTAACAAGCCTACAGGGCATACCCCGCTGCCTAGAACCCCAGTCTGGCCCTCTGGGCTCACTCAGGACACCCTGGCTCTTTCCCCAGCTGCCGGCATTTGGTAGTCTCCCTCCACCAGGTTGAGATGTCCCTTGTAAGGCTTCCTTACTGAGTGGAAGATCTTCCGGCTCAAATCCGAAAGCATTTTGGCCCTATTGCTTTTGTTGCCACAACTGCCCTTTTGCCTTCAGCCCCAACCACCTCTGCATGCAACCCCTGGCTGCTTTTCCAGACTTGAATTCCAGCCCTGGACTGAAAGCAGTTCAGCACCACAGCTTTCGGCATTGGTCAGTCCAGCGCTGGGTACAATAAGCAGAAGGCAGACCATCACTGCGGGGAATCTATCGCAGGAGCTGTGGGATTGTACGGTCCCTCTTCATCCGTCTCTTAGAGGTGAGAGACAACAGGAAACGAAGTGCAAACTGTACGTTTCTTCCTGAGCAAACTGCAGAAGGTTTTGTGGGCTGCCAGCATGATTGCCTGCAGTACTCTTCAGGGCTAGGATTGAAATATACTTTCCTCCCATTAATTATCATCCAGTAATTGCAAGGGGGAAAAAATAGATCCTCCGTCAGTGCAGTGGTGGAGCATTTGCAGCAGACGAGAGCTTTAAAGCATGCAAACGGAGCAGGGGAAGAATTTCCTCAATCTACGTTTTCATTTCTCATGACAGACTGGCTGAATTAAAGCACTCCATTTAGATCTATCATCCCCTTCATGCCTAGAAATGTGGGCAGGCAGAAACGTTTCAAACAGCCATTCCCAGAAGGAGTGTCCATGAAATGTACCATGAGAAAACTGCTCACGTGCTGTGCAAAATTCAGCTCTTCCCTGCTGTCAGAGGAGTCTGCTTGTTATGCACCTGTATGAGTCGTGGTTCTGGGCTACCAATCAAGAAGCATGGCCAGAGAGAGACTCCCACAGAAAAAAATGAAAATTGGGCTTCTCCAGAGGTTTTAATCATGGCACTGACTGGAGGAATTGCCTCCCCCTGCACAGCCCAGTGTTAGACAGTATGTGCCCCCCCCAACCCCCCCCCCCCATATTCCCAGCTCCGATTCCAGCAGGAATGTGGGAGAGGGTCGGAGATGATTGCTGCTCAAAGTGTCCATTTTCAGCACTTAGGAATGTTTGAGGAATCTGCTGGGGGACAAGCATCCATCGGATTCCCTGGGCTTGGCTCCCCAGATCCCAGCCCTGGGTTCTTGGCAAATGTGCCCAGCGCTTGGGGGGTGCCTGCCAGGAATTGAGCCCCACATGCTGTGCAAGCAGCACCCCTTTTGTTGTTTGGGCAGCTTCGCCTGATGCAAAAGAAGGTCGCTGCTTACAGAACCAGGGCTCCCCAAGCATTTGAGGGCTTCTTCTCAGCGTGGCTCGTTTTGGAACACCAGGCCAAGCTCAAGAGGAAGCCCAGGAAATGTTTGGAGTCTGCAGAACACCTGGTGGTCCCCCTCCAGCCCCCGGGGGGCTACATCATCTATGCATGCTTAGACAGGAGCCAAGGAATGCTGGGAATGTTGGGACTTTTTTCTGTCTGAACCTGAATGGGAAAATGTCTTAAATGACTTTTCCACTTCAGCATCTTATAGGGTCGCTTACAATTTTGACATGCCCACTGAAGCTATACAAGCCTGCCATTTTTAATTTTCAGCTCTCCCATTTTTTCCAACTAAAAGTATGGATTGGACTCAAATAGCATAATAACCCACACTCAGGGACTGAGTATCAGTTGACTGTGGGTTGTCCTGGTGAACAATCCATAGTTTACAGTGCTCCGACAAACCATGGGTTCTCTTTGTGGTTAACAAGTCATGGCTTCTTAGCACTTCAGGGACAGACCGCACAACAAACCATGGTTCAACCACAAACCACACTCAACTTTTGACTGTAAGCGATCATGCTGCCTGATCCAGGGCAGGGTTACTGATCTGCTGGAGGAATAAAAAGCAAAAGCACTTGAGTCCTACAGCAAATAGTTCAGGGCAGGTTCTCATATCTGTTAATCTGTCCCTGTCAAATCCTAATAACTGCACACATCCCCGTAATTCCTTACACATTCCAGGGAGCAGCTTGAGCTACAGATAAGCATCAAAGGACTCCTTAATTACACTCCGAGAAGAACAGTGGGGAATTTGCAGTGTCTCGCTTAGTGACACACTTCTTCTTTTAATAAGTGGAACATTGCTGTTTTCTACCTCTCGCCAGCCCCGGGGGGGGGGGGGGTATGGGTTTTCCTGAGCACGGTATTTTCCAGCCCCCTTCTGCCCCACTCCACCTTCTCACCAGCTGTTCGTCCTCCTCCTTTTTCTGCTTGCTTGCCTGCCTGCCTGATGGGCAGAGTCCATGACTGCGGCAGCAGCTTCTCCATTCCACCTTCTCACCAGCACGCACCGTTTTCTGGCCCAGAACAAGAGACAGGGGGAAAGGTGGCGAAGAAGAGGAGGAGCTGCAGAAGTTTCTTCTCAGTAGTAAACAAGCTCCCGATGGCTTGAAGGGCCTCCGCACTGCCCAAAGCTGCCTGACCCTGTTTGTTTATTATATTTCTATCCCGCCTTTCTCCCCATGTGGAATGCAAGGTGGCTCCGTACAGGTCCCAGGTGGTCTCTCCTCCAAGTTCAGGCCAGTCCTGGATCTGCAGCTGGAGGAGGGCATCTGGACCGGGGGGTTTCTCAGAAGAATCAGCCTTGGCTCTAGACCCCTCGATGAATCAACAGCAGAGGAACGGGGCCCGGGTAGAGGATCTGCGTGCAGTGAAGAGCCACGCTTGCTTTCAGAAAGGGGTGGAGGCCAGGTGTGCTCATAAGGAGAGTTGCTGGAGGTGAACACTAGCTTGGGTTCAACAAACCGCTCTGTGCATGCTCCGAGAGTCATCCTCTGTGGCTTTGAATGTGCAAAGGAAGTACCTGAGCTTCCGACAGCCAGTCCACAGAAAGATCTGAGCCAGGCACAGAGTCTGCTGGTGGAAGACTCCTCCAGTGCAGAGGCCTCTTCGGGATCGAGGCCCTTTTGAGGGCTAGAGGCCGCTGGGGGCCTGGTAGGAACTTCGGCTGAGACCAGGGCAGGGCTCTAGGGGCTCAGCATCTTTGTTTCTGCAGCCTGATTCTCCTGAACTGGATCAGACGCGATCTCCCAAGTCACTAACTCCAAAGATCCTGCAAAAAAACACCCTGGTTTTTCCTTTAATTTATGTTGATCTGTTTTTTTTTTCTAAACCAACAACATAAATTGAGCTGTGCAGACATTAACTGTAGTCCCATTAGGTACAAAAAATAGCAAGTTGTATAAATACGACTTGGAGCTAACCCAAACTTTGAGGCATTGAGATATTGAGTAGGCACACAACTCTACCTTTCTCGTATTTGGCCATGCGCACATACATGCATGTGCACACAGACACACACATGCTCACATGCACACATGAACATACCATGGATTCCCTTCCATACTGAACCACATGAATTTGGTGGCTTGATCCTCTCATAATAATTAAAGACTTTACGAAGAAGCACCACATAGCAGTGACTGTCGTTTTGGTGCAGGTGTTCCTCCAGTCTGATCCTTTTGGAGCACAACCTTATGCATGTTCAGAAAAAAACTGGGAATTGCAGGAACTGTTCCTGGTAAAATGCATCCTTAATTAACATAGGTCTTGTATCCTTAATTAGCAGTTCCATGAACAGACATCAGGAAGGCCTTGATGGCAGCCACAAGAAAGAAAAGCAGGTTCATTCAGGAAAGACCCCTTTCGACTTGAACCTCAGCAGTTTTATTGAAAGATCGCCAAGGCCCCCTGAGTTACTTACGACAGCGTGCAACCTGGCAGTGGCTCTCCCCGCCAACTGCAAGCTCTTAGAACATACGCAGAGTGTTTTATAGATTCTGAGTCACATGGGCCAGCAGTTGGGCAGTTGATGACGAAATAAGGTGAACACAATCAGAAGAAGGTGAGAGGTTTGCAGAGGGGACGCAATACAATGGAGATTGCAGGAGATTTACATAAGGATCACTGAGGCACAGGGACTCCTGTGGGTTTTGGCATGCAAATGAGGGAGATTGCAATGCTGTTAACCTGGCTGCCTGATCAATTCTTACTGATCAGCAAAACATTAGCAAAACTGGCAGCTTCATGGGGAAGCTATCAGGTCCCACTTCTTAAAGTAACAGAAAATACCAAACAGTAACCCGGCTGGGAATTTTTTTTGGGGTGGGGGTGCTTCCTGAGAAAAGGGTGCAGGCATTTTTTAATGCAAAGACACAGAAGCATCCCTTTTCTGCCAGGATTTGGCTGAATTTTCCCAACAGGCATTAACCACCACTGTGTCCAAGTGTGACCATCCTTCCAGTGTCTCGCAATCTCCCACTGCGTAGCCTTCTGATAAAGAAGTGAGCACATTTAGCCATCTCTGCCTGCCTTACACTTTGCGAAACAGACTTGCCCGGAGCAGAGCCGGTCCCAGTCATAGCAGGATGCTTTTTGTGGAAGAGTTATGAAGAGGCGTGTGGCCTGGAGCCTTCCTTCCTCCAGCCAGGTGTCCCCCAGGGGCGATTGAATGCAACGGCCATCATTCCTAGGTGGCGTGTGGCTGACTGTGATAGATGATGGAGCCCAGCACCGGCTTGGGTTGGGGAAGGCTGCCTTTAGCTATTGGCCCAATTCCCCTTCTCCAGAGGCGTCGCTTTCATCTCCTTCCCGTCCGCTGCTTCCACTACACTTCCCGAATCTCTCCAGTTCTCCCTCTGCTCCTACACAGCCAATTATTCCCTCCCCACGTTCTGTGCGCAGCCTTCTCCATCCATAAACAAACCCAACATCTCTTTCCAAATAGCAGACATTTTTAATTAAAACGCTGTCCCTTAGAAATCGGTTTCATAACAGCCAATTAAGTGTTGACAATGGAAGAAGCTGCACAAAATGGGAACAGCAGTTAGTGTCTTGGGAACCTTTTCCAGTTGAGTTGGGCACCTTCAGCTCCTGCTCATTTTAATCCACCAGACCCTGTGCTGTTTTCTCAAGATGCCGCAAGGAGCGAGGGGCATGTGCAGGGAACTTCCAGCAGCCGAGCTGGGAGAAAAGTACAGGCCTCTTTAATCTAAATGATGGGTAAGCCCTGCGAGCACAACAACCTCCTTAAAAAAACAAATCAATCAAAATCGAACGGCTCACATTGGTCTGCAGCAGCTGCCTACAACTGAGCAAAGATGGCGTATCAGTCGAGGGGACCAACACAAAATGGCTGCCATGAGAGTCATGGCAAAGGACAAGCAAGACCCCCCAAAGGTGGCATGCCAGGCAGAGGTGGAGACTGTGTGGCGGCTCTCAAGATAACTCCGGTGGACGCAGTTCTCAACACCAGCAGAAACCCAACTCATAACCATCCTAGCTGTTGCTAAGAGAAAATGTTTGTTTGATTGTTTGTTTTTAAGTGAGAGGAACAGAATACCTTGAAGTGTGGCAGAAAGGTCTCTGGTGCCACATTGCCCATGACTGTGTTAGAGCAACATAATTATTTTCTTGCCCCAGAATTTCATGTGTTGCTCTTCTGTGCATCAAGTCATCTCCAACTCATGGCGACCTGGGAATGGAACCCCCTCAAAAGGCCCTGTCCATGACAACCCGGCTTAGCTCGTCAACTCAAGGTGTGTGTGTGTGGGGGGGGTGTCCCTTGATGGGGTCCACCCATCTCCTGGTTGGGCTTCCTTTTCTTATTCCGCTTCCAACTCTCCCTCGCATGACGTCTTCTCCAGGGAGCCTAACCTTCTCGTGCTGTATGAGACGGCCTCAGTTTTGTCACTGCTGCTTCTAAGGGAAGCTCTGGCTTCATCTAGGACCCACCTGTTTGTCTGTGTGTCAGTCTCTCAGCATATCCACAAAGCTGCCCTCCAGCACCGTGTCCCAGATGCACCCAGCTCCTTCCTGTCGGCCATCTTCCCTGTCCAACGTTCACACCCGCACATGGTGATCAGGAATACGGTAGTAAGGATGATCTTGGCCTTGGTCTCCAGTGACGTGTCCTTACCTTGGATGATCTTTGCTGTCTCCTTCATTTGGACCTTCCCAGTCCCATCCTCCTTCTAATTTCTTGGGAGCAGTCTCCATAAACAGAGTAATAGTATGAGCATGTGCGGTTTTGAATCATAGAACCATCCTGAATTCAGGGATAAAATAGAGTAAGTTTCTGGGACTTCCATTGCCCGCCACCATCTCTGGGGACTCATTTGGTGGGATGAGGAGAGCTTGGGTAGCAAAGCCCTGAGGTCCCACCCTCGCTGAACCACTGCCTGCCAGAGAAAGTTCCCACCCTGGAATTGCAGGTTGCCGCACGTAGACGGATGCTGCCAGGAATTTCTTTCCAAATCCTGTACCTGCAGGTCATTAGGACAAGTAATTAGTTACCAGAGGAGATTGTGCACAGCATGTTTTCACTGCACATGCCAAAGATAAGCCGGCACCCAAAGCATTTGGGGTATGTTGTGCCACTGGAATTGCAAAGGTTGCATTCCAGTGTTGATGGGTCACCATCCCTCCTACCTGACTGTTAAATAAATGGAGTGCCGAGCACTTTTTTGTGGGAGAAAGTGGTGGGAGGCGGAGGAAAAAGAGCGGAGGAGAATGGAGGCATCCAAGCAAAGTTTCGAAGGCTGGAGAAAGACCTCTCAGCCCTGGAAGGTTTGGTTTTGGGGGAGAAGTGATTGATTTCGAAGAGAAGCTCAGATTCCAATGGCCTGATCAGCACAGCCATATTTTGCTAAACTTCTTTGCAAACTGTCCAGAGAAAGTCACCTAGTGTTTAGTATAAAGATGATGATGATGATGATGATGATGATGATGATGATGATGATGATGATGATGATAGGGGGCTTGGAAATCCACTAAAATTTGAGATTTGGCCAATATCCACCCATAATATGGCAGATACCCAGAACTGATGCCGCCGTTAGTCGAATTGAGGCAGGTAGTTGGGAAGATTTAGTTATTTCTTAGATTTATATCTCACTTTTTTCTTTTGAAGAACTCAGAGTGGTTTACATCATTCTCCTCCTGCTCTTAATCTTATCCCCACAACAACAATCTTGTAATGTAGGATGGACTGAGAGTCTGCAATTGGCTCAAAGTCACCCAGGGGGCTCCAGGGCTGAGTGGGGACTAGAACCCAGATCTCCTGGGTCCCAGTCTTGTGCTTTTAAGCACTGCACCACACTGCCATTGCAGGGCAGAGTTGTTAGGTCTGCCCTCTACCCCAAAACTAGCTTGCTGTCCTTGGGTGCAGCGCTCCATCAGCAGTGCCAAGGCAAGAAGCAGTGTTTCTTCCGGTCTGCCTGAAATGTTGGATTCTTCCATGTGAGCCAATCTGGCTTCTAACACCTTTGGTGGGACCGTGTCTCTCAGCCCCCCCTCCCCCGCCCACAAGGCAATCAGAGGCAAATTTGGAGGAGATACAAAGAAGGGTCTTTTTGGTGGCTGCTCCACTTCCAGGCTTGGGATTCCCTGCTGAACCGGCCTCCTTTCGCCCTGGATCTGTGTTCCTTCCCCCAGTGGGAAGGTGGTGCCTCTTCTTATTCAGCAGGCCTTTGGCATTCAAGTCCATCTTTTCCTGGAAATGTTTTTCCAGGGTCAAGTGCTGTGTATTTCTTTGATTCTTGGACTTTTGTTGTTGCTCTGTTATGATTTAATTCAGATTTTTTTAAATCCATATTTTTGTTTGTTTGTTGTCTTGAACACATTTCTGGAGGACAAGTGAGATACAGGATATATTCATTCAGCTGTTTCTTGAGTTGGGCTCAGTACAAACAACTCCGAATGTGCCGTTGTACGGAGCACCGTTTTATCTTCCACCTCAGGCACCAGGATCGTGGCCCGACACTTCAGCTTCTGTGCTATTCTCATCCCAAATCTAACAAATCTACCTACCAGTAGAAGTTCCTACCAGGCCCCCAGTTCTGCACTGGCTCTTCAATTCCACCTGGAGTCAACGACAGATTCCCCATCATCTCCTTACATTCCCTAGTTATTTTTTTTATTTTTTATTTTTTTGCAAAAGGCCTGGTGTGTCCACTCTGCAACTGTTGTATGTTGGGTGTTTTATGGGGAATTATATCTGCAAGGAGTCGGTCTTTCCCTCTGGTGTACAAACACCAGCCAGAACGGTACAGTGGTACCTCAGCTCATGAATGCTTCAGTTCACGACCAAATCGGGTCACGAGCAGAAATTTCATTAAAATGTTGACTCAGGTTGCAAACTCTGCATCGGGTGACGATCGCGATCGCGCCCTTCTTCCTTGCATGGGCACGATCACGGTCATGCTGTGGGGTGGGGGAGATGGCCACGATCGTGCTGGCGGCGGGGAGATGGGCATGATCATGCTCAGGGGGTGGGGAGATGGCCGCGATTGCACTCGTCTCCCCCCCACAAAGTGCGCCTGCGATCGTGCCTATCTTCCCTGTGATTAAAAAATAAATAAATTACAGAACAGATTAACCTTATTTACATTGAACTTTATGGGGAAATTTGACTTGGCTCACGACCAATTTGGGTCGCAACCAGAGCCGTGGAACGGATTGAGTTCGTGAGCCAAGGTACAGTAGAAACCATTTGCCGCTTGGCGAGGTTCTTAACGTCGCCATGCTCGACGGATGCTGCGGGAGTGCTGTCCCCTCAGCGGGCCCAGCATGCCTCAGCAAATTACCATGTAGCGATGCCTGCAGCCAGGTGGCCATTACCTCCCCCCAGCAGGATGCTCCGGCACATACCTTGCATGACACGACATCCCGGAGGCAGAAGGGCAAATGTTGCGACGCCAGCATACGGGCAGCTCGATGAAGAGCATATGTGAACCTGACAGTTCCGAGCAAGGGAAGTTGTACATCTGTTCGGACTCCTCTTGAGGGCTCCCCCTGCTCATTTCCTACCGACTCTTCTCATCAGGAGAGGGGAATCGTGCCCGGCTCCCAAGATCACAGACTAGGCAGTTTCTGGGCTGCCGCCTTCAGGACTGGGCTTCCTTCCATGGGCCCCCCGGACAAGAAAGGATTCTGCTGTTGGAGCAACATTGCCATGGCTGTCTCCACAAGACTTCCGAGAAAGCCAGCAGCTTTAATAACAGCTTTTTTAAATGGGGAAAATAGAAAATTATAAGCCCGCTCACCTTCCTAGGAAAATGTTTTAGCATTAACTCATTACTATCTCCCCACACAAGGGAAAGAAAATAACTCCTTCCTGGTCGCCACTGGACTGGTCCACGCCATGTTTTCTTTCTAGCCCTCGGGTTGGGTCGAAAGAGTTACCACAGTTCATTCTTCCTTTCGGAGAAGACAAGAGCTTGCGAAGGCAGCCCACGCACAAAGCAATTCGATGTGCCAGATGTGGGCCAACAGTAGCTCTCCAGAAGTTGTCTCTCAGCACCCCTGACCATTGGCCATGATTGCTGGGTCTGCTGGGAGCTGAAAGTCCAGAACACCTGGAGATCTACCTTTCTCCCACCCTTGGTGTAGACCAGCCTTCCCCAGCCTGGAACCCTCCAGAAGTTGGCTGGGGATGATAGAGGTTGTCATCCAAGAGATCTGGGGGCATCTGTTTGGATAAAACTGAGGTGCACAGTGCCTCAAATTCACAAATCAGGTGCCACTCAAATCTGATAATATTGTTGACCTCAAGTCTTGGACTTAATCATTTTTGGCTCAGGATGTTGAGAGTTGTAGTCCAAAACACCTGACGAGCACTCAGTTGAGCAGGGCTGTCCTGGAGAAAGCCACAAACAGACAGCTTAAAACCTAAGGCAATATTTTGCAGTGTGGGTGCATTACAAGTATACCTTGCCAGCAGCTACTCCCAATTTATGTCAACGAGCTTGAAATCCGCATTCTTCGGCCCTTTCTTGGCTGTAGAGCCATTGTATCATCTTTGCTTGTTTGTTTTCTTTCACATTTTGCAGCACCAAAAGGAGCTGATCAACACAGCTAACAATAATATGTACATGTAGAACCATCTTAAATAAAATATACGTTAAAACAAATCAAAAACGCAAGGAACAACATAAGAACAAGAGATAAAAAGCACCAACTCATTAAAATCTATTCTGCTGCAGACAAGCTTATATGCCAAAGTGCTGTGATAATCCATAGAGTCCCAGCCCTTTTCTGTTTCCCCAGCCCAAAGTACATATTTAACTGTTACACAAGTCAAAAGCAATTTATGCTGCTCTATAATGAATCGTTAGAACTTGGAGTCTTTCAGATGGCTGGGAAATGAGAAATAAGAACTTTCATAAATATACCAACCCCAACTTTTTCTTTTATCACGCCACTCAAAAATAAAGTCTGGTTTGAAGCTTTCAGCACTGATGAGCAGAGTTCAGGCAGCTCTTGGACCTCCCACTGCAGAGAGGAAAACAAAGTGCCAGAAGTGGAAGGGTGTAACGTTTTGTGCTACCCCTAGGGGATGCTTGTGGAGCCCTGGAGCAGCGGTCCCCTCAGAGAAAGACCTACGGGCAGAAGTCAGGGTCCCTCTGTGTCCTCTAGAGGACATTTGTCATTTGATGGACCAGCAGAAGACAATCTTCTATTTGAAGGACCGTGTAGTCCAAGCTCAGTTAAGAAATAAAAAAGCAGAAGGGGAAGCAGCTTGAAATTGCCCCTGAGAATGAGTACCTGGCCAGCAGACAATAACAGGTAGGTCCAATAGTAGGTAGAACCAGGTCACCTGGTCAGAGCCTTCCCAGCTATGGTGAGATGCATTTCATTCTCATGGAAGTTACATTAATTCTTTGTAGAACTAAAGCAAAGCCAGACTGGATCAGACAGGATTAGACCATCAGGTCCTGCATTCTGTTCAAACGAAGGCAAAACTGCGTCTGTGCATACCGAGCAGTATATGCAAATCCAATGCACATCAGTGGCCGATTTCACCCTCTTTTGGGTGACTCTTGCCCTCTTGGATATATGCAAGGGGCCACCCTAGCAGACCTTCAGGGCCCCTTTCCATTGAAGCAACAAGGTTTGCAGGGTTCAGATGCAGCAGGGCTTAGGTGAAGTTGATCGAATAAAAAGATGGGGAGGGGGGCTAAGACCACCAAATCCAGTGTTTGTGATTGTCTGAGCGCACAAGAGCCAAAGGGTATGGTGGACCCCGGGGGGAAAGTTCTGCTCCAAATTCTGCTGCATCAGGAACCATTAACCGAGAGGCCAAGAAAGGGATTTGGGTTGGAAATGTAGGTAGGGCTGGAAAGCAAGGAATCTGGCTGGGAGGGAAATCCTTCCAATTCCCTTGTCCTGGCTTCCTGGACTCCTCTCTGGAAGAGTGGGCACTAACAGAACGGGCAGGGTCTGACTCCAGGGAGCCTCTCTACTGGAAACAAACATGATCCTTCCCAGCATTGATCTTGGGCACTGCCCTCTGCTGTTCTAACCTTTCTATCTTCACCAGGAGCAGGTCTTTTAAAAAGGGGTCTTCGTGGTCCATTTAAGGTGGAACCAGGCCCCAAGTACTTTGCATTACAGCAAGAATAGCACCCAGCCATGTTTAGATTGAATCTATCATTGAAGAAGATATTGACTGTCATCCAACTTGGAGATTCTTTCCTTTAATATTGGTTAAGAGAAGAAGGACTTTGCAAGAAATGGATGGACTTATTTTACTGATGAAGGAGAAAGAAGATAGTGACTTCTATCAAATTTGGAACATCCTTTTTTGATTGGCTGAAGAAACGGGACTTGGTTTGGATCTAAAGATGTTTTCAAGTTATTATAAATGGATTTGAATATGATCATAGAATGTTAAAAGATATGTAGCAGGGGGCTGACCCAGTAAGTCCAATGTATGTGATGATTGATGTTTTTAGTATTAGTTTAAAATTTTAATAAAATTTCCTTAAAAAAAAAAAAAAGAAAGAATAGCACCCAGCCTTGCATTATTTCTGAGGAGAGCTATCCTCCCACTAGCTAACATGAGGGCAGCAGCTAACTAGAGGGGACAAGGAATCCGGAAAGGATGGCAGGTCACACCCATGACCCGGCAAATTTATTTATTTATTTGACAAATTTCTATGCCACCCCCTTGCAAACTAGCCTCCAAACTTGCACATCCAAACTTCCTAGCACGGTGACCCTCCAAACACGGCCTCCGCAGCTCCCTTGGTTTGGAATGAGACCTGCTTGAGTGCCGGGGGCGAGCCAGCCCTCGTTTCCAACTGGCTCCCTGGGAAAAGGACCTCAGGGGACGCCAGCAAGAACTCTGCCCGCAACCCGGCCGGAATTTGCTCTCCCTAGGATATGCTTGGCAAAAATCAACATTCGCAGATTTCCTCATTCACTCCAGAACAATGCACCAGTGTGACTCTTTTGTCAATAGGCCGTCTGTTAAGCTCCGTGTTGTCTCATTCTCCGGCACCACAAAAACAGGTCTGCAGCGTGATATACGCCCCGGTTGTTTTGTGTACACTTATAATCCTGGAAGCTGTCCGGCAGCTTTCCATACCCAGCTCTCATTCATCACTTCAATTTCAGATCGGCTGATGGACAGTCTGTTCAGAAAGAAAAAGAATTCATATCTTTCACCCCTCCGGAGGAGACTACAGGTACACCATCCTTATCTATAATCTGGCCCAAACATGTATGTATGTATTTCTAAATTAAATCTTTCCAAGGGTGTGCCACCAAAATGCAGCAGGGGGAAATTCCATATATAAACACTCCCCACTTAAAAAAAAAAAAGATAAAAACAAATTGTCACATAGAAGACTAGCAATTGAAGGGAAAAAGCCATAAATAGAACAAAATGTTGCAGTGATGTAAGAACTTCGTTCTGCCCCCTCCTTTTGGGGTCTCTCTTCCATCACCAGTCAGTATTTTGGCGTCAGGCTGCACAGGGCTATTCTTGTCCCCCAACCCTCAAGGGTATTTTTCCTAAAGATTTTTCTAGTACTTTTGCGAAACTCAGCATTCCCCAAACTTGCTTAGACGTATTTCTTATGTATATGTGTGGAGGGACCATTTTAGCAGATCTTTTGGAAGAGGTAATATTGCAGTGGGCAACTAAATAGCCACCCCACAAAACCTGATCATAAAATTGGAGTAGCCACTTAGCATGTATTATAAAAGGATATGTATCACCCCAAGAGAGGACACCAGTGAGGAATACAGAGGAGTCCCTCTATGCTCCTCACTAGTCAGTCCTTACCTGGAATATTGTGTCCAGTTCTGGGCACCAAGATTTAAGAAAGATGCAGCTACATTAGAAAGGGTCCAGTGGAGGACAACAAAAATGATTCAGGGTTTGGAAACTCTGCCCTGTGAAGAGAGACTGGGAGAACTGGGCATGTTCAGCCTTGAGAAGGCTGAGGGGGGACATGAGATCCCTCTAGAAGTACCCCAAAGGCTGTCACAAAGAGGAAGGTCAAGATCTCTTCTCACTGATGCCAGAGTGTAGGACATGGAATTATCCGTTCAAGTTGCGACAACCCAGATTAAGGCTGAACATTAGGAAATGCTTCCTCACTGTCAGAGCAAGACAACAGTGGACCCGGCTGCCTGGAGAGGTGGGGGGCTCTCCCACACTGGGACATTCAGAAGGAAACTGGGCAGCCATCCGAGTAGGATGGTGTGACCTGGTGTCCTGCAACAGCAGGGGGTTGGACTGGATGGCCTTCATGGACCCTTCCAGCTCTACTATTCTATGATTCAATCTGCATTCAATCTGCATGTGTTCATTGATAGTCATGTGTGCAAAGTTAAAAAAGAGGACTGTACCGTAAAGGGAAGGACCAAACATCTCACTGTAGCAGGGAAGGCACCATACCTGGAGCCGTTGTCTATCTACCTGCTTCTTTTGGGTGCACAATTTCAAGGGCCCTCTTTTCCTCGCTCTTATGCTTCCTTAACTTGGAACTGGATTTGGCATGGACCGCCCTCCAAATAAAGGACACCCTAAAATGGCGGTAGCTCTGTGATTCCCACACTGTTTGCCGAGCACTTTCATTTTCTGGCAACAGGCAGGAAGTGGCAAGAGTAATCCACGCCCTGGTAACCTCTCGACTTGACTACTGTAATGCGCTTTACATGGGGCTGCCCTTGAAAACAGTCCAAAAGTTGCAATTGGTGCAAAATAGAGCAACATGTCTGCTTACAGGGATTGGCAGATGAAACCCATATATTGCTACTACTGCACTGTGGCCCAGACCTGCTTCAGGGTGCTTGTATTCACACATAAAGCCCTAAATGGCTTAGGACCTGATTATCTGAAGGAAAGTCTCCATCCGTATGTACTCACCCATGACTTAAGATCATCTTCAGGCGTCCTTCTCTGGGAGCCACCTTTAAAGAATACAAAGAGGGCAGCTACTTGGGGAAGGGCCTTTTCAGTAGCGGCACCTTATTTATGGAATTTGCTCCCCAGAGAAGTATGCCTGGTGCTGATGGTGAATATTTCGCTCTGTTTCTATGTTTCTATGTTTCTAATATATTCCAGTGCCAGGCAAAAACATTTCTATTCACTCAGCATTTTAATGGCTAAGCGATATGTTATTACTATCTACTCCAAGTCTTCGATTTGTTTTATTTTCTGCTTTGGTTCTTGCTTTTATTGGTATTTATTTATTTATTTATTTATTTATAACATTTCTATGCCGCACCCATCGCCGAAGCCTCGGGGCGGCTCACAAAAACAATTTGTATAAAATTAAAATTATTTTGGAGTTTCTCGGCAGATGTAAAGCAATTAGATAAAAACCCCATTAACAATTAAAATATTGTTTAAATAAAAAGGTCTTGGCCTGGCGCCGAAAAACAAATAATGATGGCGCCAGGCGGACCTCTCTGGGAAGCGCATTCCATAGGTGGGGTGCCACTGCCGAGAAGGCCCTCCTCTGGGTAGACACCCTCCTAATATCCCTCACAGAGGTCTCTTGAAGAAGGGCCTCCCCCGCTGATCTCAGAGGGCAGGAGGGCACATATGGACGCAAGCGCTCCTTTAGATAGCCAGGCCCCTAGCTGTTGAGGGCTTTAGAGGTAATAACCAGCACCTTGAATTGGGCCCGGACTTCAATGGGGAGCCAGTGAAGCTGACGGAGAACTGGGGTTATGTGAGCACAAGGCCCAGTCCCCGTCAGCAACCTGGCAGCTCTACTTTACACCAATTGAAGTATTTGGACCATCTTCAAGGGCAGCCCCACATAGAGCGCGTTACAGAAATCTAATTGGGAAGTTACCAATGCATGTGTCACAGTCTCCAGGCAGTCGTTCTCTAGGTAGGGATGCAGCTGATGGATCAGCCGAAGCTGAAGGAAGGCGCTCCTTGCCACCACTGTTACTTGAGCTTCTAATGTCAGCTCTGGGTCGAGGAGCACTCCCAAGCTGCAAACCCTGTCCCTAAGATGGAGGACAAGGTCCAGGTCCCCCATCCCGAAGCCCGACCCACCTACCAACAGGACCTCCATCTTGTCTGGACTGAGCTTCAGTTTATGGCCCTCGTCCAGCCCATTACCTCGGCCAGGCACCGGTTCAGCACAGCCACTGCCTCACCTGGATTAGTTGAGAATGAGAGGTAGAGCTGGGTATCATCAGCGTACTGATGACTCCGCAGCCCACACCTCCTGATGACCTCTCCCAGCGGTTTCATGTAGATGTTGACTAGCAAGGGGGACAAAACGGACCCCTGCGGAACCCCATGGCATAGCTGGCATGGCGCAGAGCCATAGTCCCCCAGCACCACCTTCTGGAATCGGCCATTGAGGTAGGAGTGGAACCACTGCAAAGCAGTGCCTCCAATCCCCAGTCCCACCAGCCTATCCAGAAGGATACCATGGTCGATGGTATTGAAAGCTGCTGAGAGGTCCAGGAGAACCAACATGGACGCACTCCCCCTGTCCCTCTCCCTGCACAGGTCATCATACAGGGAGACCAAAGCAGATTCAGTACCGTGCCCGGGTCTGAAGCCGGTCTGAAATGGGTCCAGATAATCAGTTTCATCCAAGAGTGCTTGGAGTTGTCCCACCACCACCCGCTCTAGTACCTTGCCCAGGAACGGGATGTTGGCCACCGGTCTGTAATTGGCAGCCACCTCTGGATCCAGGGATGCCTTTAGGACCGGCCGGACTATCGCCTCCTCTAAAGGGGCAGGTACCCGGCCATCCCTCAGAGAGGCGTTGACAACCCCCAGGATCCAGGTCCGAATCCCGTCCTTGGCCGTCTTAAGAAGCCAAGATGGGCAAGGGTCCAACAGGCAGGTGGTAGGGCGTACCTGTCCAAGCACCTTGTCCACATCATCGGGCCACAGTAACTGAAAGTCATCCATCAATTGTGGACCAGACGGCAGCATTGGTGCCTCCCCAGTAGAATCTGATTCAATAGTAGAGTCCAGCTCGTGACGAATCTGAGTGATTTTCTCCCAAAAATGCTTGGCGAAGTTGTCACAGCAGGCCTTCGAGGGTGGCACAAGATCTTTCTTTGGGCCTGATGTACCAGTCCCTGCACCACCCAAAAAAGCTCTGCCAGACGGCATTGTGAGGAGGCAATGGAAGCGGAGAAGAATTTCTTCTTCGCCGCCTTCACCGCCACAGCATAGGCCCAATAATGGGCTCTCAAGTGTGTTCGGTCAGATTCATTCCGTGATCTCCTCCACCTACGCTCTAGACGTCTCCCAACCTGCTTCATCGTCTGCAATTCAGGTGTATACCAAGGGGAAGAGTGGGCTCTGCCAGGCAGGAGAGGACGCTTGGGAGCGATCGTGTCAATAGCCCTGGTCATTTCCCCATTCCATAGTTCGACCAGAGCCTCGACAGGAGCACCAGCCTTGTCAACCAGAAAATCCCCCAGGGCCTTCAGGAATCCATCCGGATCCATCCGGCTCTGGGGGTGGACCAGCACAATCGGGTCCACACCCTTACAGAGGGAGAGGCCACTTTCGAGCTCAAACCTCACAAGGAAGTGATGTGACCATGACAGGGGAGTCAGACACAAATTCCTCACCCTCAGGTCACCCTCCTCCTGGCCCGTCAAGAAAACCAGGTCCAGAGTGTGTCCACGTTCATGGGTCGGGCTGCTGACGTGTTGAGACAGCCCCATGGCCGTCATGGAGGCCATGAGGTCCTGAGCCGCCTCAGTCAGAACCGTCTCGGAGTGGAGATTGAAGTCCCCCAGGAGCAACATCCTGGGGGTCTTCAACACCAAATCCGAGACGACCTCCGTCAGCTCAGGCAGGGAGCCTGTTGGGCAGAAGGGTGCACGGTACACCAACAGAATCCCCAATCTGTCTCGGTCGCCCAACACCAAGTAGAGGCACTCTAGACCCAGCCTCGAGGGGACAGGAAGCCCCATGAGGGAAAGAGAAGCTCGATAAACCAAAGTGACCCCCCTCCCCTCCCCTCCCCTCCCCTCCAGGCATGGTCGGTGCTGAACCAGATACCCAGGCGGGCACAATTGAGAGAGGGGGACATCTCTCCCCTCACCCACCCAGGTCTCTGTAATGCAAGCCAGGTCGGCCCCTTCATCCACAATCAAGTCGTGGATGAGGGAAGATTTATTATGGACCGACCTGGCATTAAGCAACAGCACTGACAGGCCCGGGGGGCAGTTGACAAGACTACCTGGAACCCTCAGGCTGGGGGAGTAACCAAAGGAGGGACAGCTATAAGACATCTGCTCCTGCTTCTTCTATGTGGACACGTTAGACCCCCAACGCTGCAGCGTCCATTGCTCATAACCATCCCAATGGTGGCGCCCATGCGCTCCCCGGGCAACCCCATCTTCGTAGCCCAGAATAACTCCATTCTCGGAGTTATTATTAGGGTTTTGTATTTATTAATCTGTTTAACTATGTTGTAAATTGTTTTGTTTAGCTTTACTTATTGTTTAATTGGAATGCTTTACTGATTGCAAATTTGTTTGAATACATTGAGTGTTTTATGTTTCATTGAGCGTAAACTGTTCAGGGAGCCAGAACAGCTGAGCTGAACAGTATACACATTTTTATAAATACATACATACATACATACATACATAAAATGTTCTGGCTTTCCTGCTTGTTCCTGACCTTGGTCTGCCTCCTAGTCTTGTGTCCTCCAAAACATTCCCTTATCAGCCCTTTGTGCCATGTTCCAGATACTACACGACTGTTTTACTGCCTGCTTAAGATCAAGACAGCTGCCAAAATTTGCACTGCAGCAGGAATAGCATACAAGTGTATATTGTTTCTGGGAAGACCCTATTTCCTAGCAGTTATGGTGGGTGAGGACTGCAGCTAAGAACACAGGGACAGGCAGGCAGAAGAGGGTGGCAGCGGAAACAGCATCCCTGCTAGCAAAGCACTCCAGTCCCAGGGCTTCGCTCCTGTGAGCCTCAGCTCCACTACACCACTGGTTCCTTTGCTCCCGGCAGCGCCATAAAGTGGCCAGCCCTGAACAGAGTAATTTTGTGCATTGGCTGTCATTCTGTGGAAATTAAGGCCCCGAGGGCCAGCACCATCAGAAGCAAGAGATTGCTGGACTAACATCAATCAGCGCAGTCAAACGTAAGCAAGGTGCGGCCAGGTTCCCGATTGTTCTCATTCCACCCGGGCTGTTAGATCCCAGCACAAATATTTCTGCCCTCTGATGAGCTTGGGCTGTGGACTTGCAATTCATATCTTCCTCCTCCCTTATCATCTCATCTCTGTGGTCATAAAGAGCCTTTTCCTACCCGCTTCTGCCTCGAAATGACAATTGCATCTTGATGGCTCGTGTTACTGGCACGGACACCTTGTAAAAAGAAGAGCTGCCATAACCGTAACTTCATACCGAAGAACATTTTGTTACTAAAATCCTCCCTCAAATTGGCACTCACTGGGAAAGCAAGAAGTGGATCGCAAGAGCGGCCAGTGGTAATGTCTCCACCACTTTGAATTGGACAAAGCGATAAACGGCAGCAGAAGCGGGTGATTTAATAGCTGCGGCAAAGTAGATGTGCCTCATCCAAGGATGCTGAGCCTCTCTCTGCTTGAGGACTGAATTTGATTTTGGAAACTCTTAGCAGCTGCCTGCCAGTGGTGGGTGGGGCCAAAGACAAAGGGGTGGAGCTAACATGCCAGGCATGTGTAGCAAGGGAAGGAGGAATCGGCACTCGGCGTGCCAGCCGGTCGAGCATCTCTCCCGATCATCGTCACCTAATAGCTAACCTGAACGCTCAACAGCATTCAAAGTCCCGGGAAGGAAACTAAGAGGAATGTTGGTCCCGGATCAAGCAGGGTCAAACACTAAGTTATGTATTGCCCTTCATACCTGTCTCTTGGCTTGTCTTTTGCCACACGGAAAAGGTCCACAGCTTGTTCAAGGATGGGAAAGTGCTCCCCTACCAATAGCACACTTAAAAATGTGAATTCTCCAAATCGGTTTGGGCACGTGATGCAAACCCCAGCCGAGTCCCTTTCTGCACCGCACACATCCGGAATGGGCCATGGGCAGCACGCGAAGCAATCCAGGCCTTGGAACTAAATGGGCTGCTTTTGCCCTACTCTAAATCTGCCAATCACTGTACCTCTTGAATTTTGCCAGGGCAGATGGGTAGGAATTTCCTTTCCCCATAAGAATTTATCAAACATTTTAAAAAGTGAATGCAGGAGAAAGCAAAACTGGTATTCATCCATTAGCTGGGGATGGTGACTGTTGTGGTCCCTGAAGAGCACATGGTTGAGAAAGACCAGTCGATGCTCCTGAGCAACAGTGCCCCTGGGCGTAAGGTGGGAAATCTTTCGCACTTTATCTGGGGCCTCTGCAGGTAAAGCGAACGTTCTCTTTCTTTCCCTCTCCCTTCCACCTTACAAAAGGAAACAAAAAGATTGACCAGAACTGACACTTGCCGTCCATTACCTGTTGGACCCTGCAAATCTTTTGGGCCAGGCCTAGCCTTCAAAAGCCGTTCCAAACCTTGCACCTCAGCAGCGTGGCAAACGCTTTCAGACACCCAGGCCATTTCTGTGGCAAGCGTGTGACATCGCCTCCTGCGCTTTGCCCACGTCTGCCTAAAAGTGGCTCATTTCCTCTGGAAAGATGAAGGAAGGTTTGTTTGTTTATTTATTTAAAACATTTGTATGCCGCCCCCATTGCAACAAAGCCTCGGGGCGGCTCACAACAGTACAAACAACAAAATAATTTAAAATATTTAAAACTGGCCCATCTCGAATAACCAAGTTAAAATACAATAAATACAATTTATAATTAACAATTAAAATAACTTTTAAATAAAAAGGTTGAAGGCAGGGAGCAGTGCAACCAGGTACGAAGGTATCCTGCGGCACCGGGAAGCAAGCTGAGGCAGGACCATCAGGGCTGGCTTCCCGACTGCTGAAACAGGCTGGGAGAGTCTGGGAACGCAAGCCACAAGTGTCCGTTACAGCAGGTACCTTTGGAGAACTGCTCAAGGCGGAGGGAAGCACTGAAAACAAGGCACAACAAATGCATCTCTTTTCTTCCTGCTTTTCAGATGTATTTATTTTCATTTTTGACATGCCCCTGCATCAAAGAATGGCCATCTAGCATGCAGAAAACTGACAGCGTGTGCTTTTTTCTGGGGGCACCAAAGACCAACACAGACGACGTGGCTGCGAATGGAAGTCTTTGGCAGACAGTCAGAAAGCCGGAGCTGCACAAACAGCCGGCGGCTTCTGAGTTTCTTTGAGGGCTCCTGTATGAACCAGGTGCTTCTTTTTTTAAATCGTATCTAAGCAAGAGATTTGCACATGGCTGAGTGCAGGAAGAAGAAACTCTGGCGGGCGGGGACAGATGCTGAACAGGGACTACTGCGTCTCCAGCTTTCCTTCCTATCCTGAAACAAGTCCATTCCTTGAAGTCTTTCAGAGCTGGTGTGTGTGTTTTAGCAGAGGCTTTGACATAGTGAGCAGGTTCACGCAACACTTGAAACCCAGGCCGGCTTAAAAGGGCATCCTGTACGGCTCCTTAATATGGGGCCCCTGTTCTGTCCATCAACACAACTGGGCACAGCCGCTGACACTGCCCTCTCGAACTGTGGGAGCACCAACATTCCCCCGCCCCACACTTCTCAGTGGGGCAGGGGAGCAGGAAGGCTGCCAGCCCTCCCCCTGACTTACAAATAGACCTTGGGAACTGCAGTGAGGGTTATTGGTGGTTCCGCCATGATCAGCAGCGGGCTTGACCCAGCGCACTGCCCCCGTTGGGTGCTGCAATGGCTCAGCCAGATGGGGGACTGAAATCACTCCATGCTTGGCCTCCGAGAAGTCTTGGAAGTGTGGCAGGGAGAGAGAGAAGAGAGAGAGGAAATCTGCAACCTAGGAAAAAGATGATGGTGGGATACAAAATTATTCGTGGAATGGAGGAATATTAGATGCCAGTGGATTATCTAATGAAGCTGATGGGTACGAGATTCCAGACAGATTAAAGGAAGGGCTTCTCCATACGATGGATAGTTAAAACTATCACATTCACTTCCACAGGATGAAGTGATGGCCACCAACTTGGATGCCTTTAAAAGGGGGTTGGACAAATTTATGAAGTATCATGCTACTAGTCCTGGTGGCTATGTGCTCCCGCCAGGGTCAGAGGTGATGTGCTTGTGTGTGTGGGTCACTGAGAAATGTGAGCAGGAGGGGTGCTGTTGGAATCATGCCCTGCTTGTGGGTTTGTTTGTTGGCCTTTGTAGCAAAGAACACACCGGACTAGAAGGCCTTTGGTTTGATCCAGCATGATTTTTCCTATGTTTATCAATACTCTCAAGTATTAAAAAAAAAAGCCAGTAAGCATGTGGTGACTTCTTCCCAAAGGAAACCAAACCCCAGGCAACCTTGACACCCTTTGCACCAGGTTGGCACAAGTAAAAATATTTAGTCTCTGGATTAAACAGGTGTGCTGTGTCAGTATATATGATTGAAGGGAAATTAGAGGGTTTCAAAGGGCCAGCTATAATCATGTATTGCAAATTAAAGAAGTGACAAATGTGAGGAGGGCAACCATTTTGACTTGCAAAGCCTTGTTGCTCAAGATGGGGCCGGATCAGGGATGTTAGAGACTTATTTGGGGTACAATCCTATGCAGTCAAAAGAAAAGTCTTCCAATTCCCAGCATTCCCCATCTGGAACCAGCAGGAAGTAGCACATAGCCATCAGGACTAGTGGCTTGATACTTGATAAATTCTCTATCTGGGGAATGCTGCAGGTGAGAAGACCTAGGCTGAAAGAAGAGGGAGAGAGACATGTCTCCATCACTTGTGTGGTATTGACCTGTGGACTTTTTGCAGTGTGGATCGATGTGCAGTGAGGCATGTGTGTGTGTGGGGGGGGGGTAGGTTTGCTAGACACAATTGCTGATCCATTTCGGCACATGTGCCTTTAGGATGCGATTACACATGAGATTCTATGAAGATTTTTTTGGTGTGGGGTTTCTCCATTACTAAAGTGTATATGGGAACACCCACAACAACATGCAGGAGAAAGCGAGGAAGATTTGCGGCACAAATGCTCACTCTAAGCTACGACAGAGAAAAAGTAATCTGTCGTATGGCTTTGCATTAATCTTGAGTGAGAGACACTCAGGTGACAGATGACAAAAGATACACCTGGACAAACCACAGATATTGCCTGGAGAATAATAAAGAAGCGCCTTTTCTCTGGCAAAATCGCAGGTGTCTTCATTTTTAGATAATATCTCAGAACACACTTGGGTGTGTGTGCAAAAGTTGTGTATTTTGAAGGCATGTCTAGCATTTTAATCCTCCCATTCCATCAGTTGTGTCCTGCCATTGAAACTAATAGTGCTTACTTGAAAATCAATGTCAGTATGTCTTTTAAAGTGAGAACTACCACAATGCTAATGAAAGCTGAGCTTGTTTGAAATCTTTGAACTCTGCTGGTCTACATAGAAATTATCCTCTATTCTCCTAGATAGCCAAAGAGATGAAGAATAAACCTCGGCTTTCCTTCTAGCAATGTGGCAGGTTTAAAAAGTTTTCACACATTCTTCCTTCAGTTTCTTCAAAAACATGCTTATACTTTATTCTGAACGGTGAGCAAATATATTTAAATAAGGATATAGCATTTAAGCAGTTGGTTGGATTAATTTGGGAAGGCTATGCAAGTGTAAGTTCTACAGATTTCAACTGAAATTAGTAAAAAAAAGTAATGTATTAAATTTAATAGAAGGATTTCTGAAAACAGCAGATGAGAAACAATCTTAGAATGGCCCTTTCTAGACTGCTCTTGATATGAAATCATCGTATCATCTTAAAGCAAGCCTGTGGGTTTTTTAAACTTCAGAAATACTGCTTTACCTGCATGCAAAGTAAATCTATACATTAATTTAATCAGCTAAAATTAAAATGTCTTTCACTGGGAGGCAACTCGAAATTGAAATGTTACCAATGAATTGTGAATTATGATCATCATCCTATGCATATTTAACTGAGAAGTCGTCCCATTGAAGAAGTCCCATTGAACTGAATGGGATTTACTTTTGAGTAGACACACAGAGGACAAGCTGCTAATGATTCAGATAAGATGATTAACTGTGCAAGCCTTATGCATACCTAAGCGCAACCAGACTTACTCCAGGTAAGTGCTTATAGAAGGGGCGCCAAAGATTCCCCAGGGACCATGAGCATCCCCTCCACGCACACGCAGCCTGTCTGGCTTCTGACAGGTTGAAAGGCCTCTCAAATAGGTGACACCACAGGCTTGTGCTGAAATAGGCTTATACTTTTAGTAAGCCTAGCTGCTCCTTCTTTCTTTTCAGGCCCCCAACACTGGAATGCGCCTCCCCCCCACCAAAAAAAAACAAAGAATATCTGAAACTGGGTGTTTCAGCTCAAGATTGATTTTATTATCATCTGGATGCTGTATCTTATTTATTTATTTTATTGTATTACCACCCGGAGACACGGTGAAGGGCTGGATAGACAAGCTATAGATAAATAAATAATATAGGGCTTGCGTGCCTGGTTTACAAGACGGCATTCCGAAATATTTTATCCTGATTCATATCCCAGCGGAGATAAACACTGGGGTGTTGCGGTAGGGAAGCTAGTTACGATTTTTAAAAATTTCACACTTACAAAGGGATCTCCGAAAGACCAAAAGCGACTCATTTCCACCCCACATGCAAAACTCGGTATTTTTGTGCGTAGATCCGCAAAAACAAAACACCAATTCCTCCTCCAGTCCCCAAATCGATTGATCATGGAGAGAGAGAGAGAGAGATCGATGCAGGTTTGGAGATGCAAGTTCCGGGATTTTGCATGCTCTTGGGCAAGGACCAACCCCGCTCCGGGTCCGTTTTCTCCAGGCCTTGCAAGAGCCACGTAACCCGGCGGACTGCGACCGGGAGCGGCGTCCCTCCGTGAGCCCTGCTGCTCTACGAGCACTTTGCGACGCTTGACCCCAGGACTTGCCCCGCTGCGATCCTCTCTGGGTGCGTTGGACGACAAGTCCCGTCATCCCAGGGCGTGATGGGAGCTGTCGTCCCACACATTCAGAGTGAGCCGGGCTGAGGAAGGCTCGGACGCGGCCCTCCCTGAGCCCACCGACCCTGTTTAAAGGAGGTTGGTGGGAACAGGTCGTATCCATGCATGAAAATCCGTACCCCCCCCCCCAACCTTGCCTGCTGCAAAATACAAAAGGCACGGACAGATCCGCCAAGGAATCGCGGCACTGAGCGGTTTCGAAGCATTTGGGAGGGGTCCACGTGCAAGCCCGATTTTATTTATTTTTCATTGCTCTCCCCCGTCCCACCTGCTTCGGCAGGGCAGCGAGCTACGCCTCTCTAGATGTTGCACCGCCATCGTGCACATGCTCAAACGCTCTTTTTTCTTCCCCCGTTCTGCGGCTGCAATAAAGCTGCCTCTCGAAGGAGGGATGCGTTTCGCAGAGGCCCAGATGTGCCGCTTTCGCTTTTCAGAGCCCGAGGCAGTTCCCGAACCAGGCCGAGACTTTCCCGTGCGCTCTACACTGTTGAGCTGCACATTTTAAAATGCATCCTGCAGCGCAGCTGATGCATCTATACAACTAAAGAGGGGGGGGCAGAGAGTAAAAGGGGGAGGGAAAAGAGCGATGCATTCTGTACATGCTCAGAAACACCCGTTTAACTTAACATCCCAACGGAGCAAACAGGAAGGGAGGGGGAAGTGGGGGCGTCACAGGGCACCCACGCAAGGAACCGCCTCGCTCCCCGCACTCCGGCGTTGCGCCCCCTTGAAGCCCCCGGCCGCCCGCGCCCGCGCCCGCCACTCACGGGGAAGAAGGCGGAGCCACAGGCCGCCGGCCCCTCTCCTAACACCGCCCCTTTCCCTCCGGCCCGACTGGCCCCGCCTCGGCCAGGCCGCGAGGCCCCGCCCCCCGCGTGATGGACGGGCCCGAGGCGCGGTGGCCCCGCCCCGTTGTTTACCGCGCGGCCGGGTTGGCGGAGAGGCGGGCGCGCCATGCCTCCATGTTGTGGCCCGAGGCGGCGGCGGCTGCGGCGGCGCCTTCCTCTTCCTCCTCCTCCTCTTCCTCCTCGTCCTCGGCGGCGCGCGCGGGGCTGAGGGGCGGGCGGCGGGCGCAGCTGGCGCGCTGAGGGAAGAGGGGGCGGCGGCGGAGGAGGGCGCGGCGCGGGCGGCGGCGCGGCGGAGGCGGCGCCTGGGACTGGCGCTGACAGGCGGGCGGGCGGCTGGCTGGCTGGCTGGCTGGCTGAGGGGAGGCTGCGGCGGCGGCGGCGGCGGCTGTGGCGCAGCACGGAGCCCGGGCGCCGCGCCTCCTCTTCTTCCTCCTCCTCCTCCTCCTCCCCCTCCCCCCAGCCTCGTCCTGCCTCGGGCTCCCCCCTCAGAGCTGACGCGGGGAAGGAGGCGAGGAGGAGGAGGAGGAGGGAGGAGGAAGGAGGGGGCGGGGAGAGGGATGAGATAATCCCGAGGGAGCCGGTGGGGAGGGCCAGCGCAGTGGGAGGGGGCATGTAGGGTGAGGGGAGGGGGCGAAGTGCCAGGAATCGCCCGGGGAGGTGACAGGAAGGGGAGTTGGGATCCCCCCGGTGGGGAAGCTGGCTTTTTCTGGAGCGAGGGCCCATTCAGAGGGTAGATAACTTCAGGGGGGTCCTTTGGGGAGGGGGACCATGCTAGACCAGGGGTATCCCCTGGGGAGGGTGATGCATGGACAGCTCTGGATGAGGTTTGGGGGAGCAGATTTGGTGGGGGCAGGTTTTTTAAGGGGATCATCAGCTCAGGGCAGCCTGGGGTGGGTAGCCATTTAGGAGACGTCGGAGGAATTGGGGTGCTGTTTTTTGTGGGTTGTGATGGTCAGTCAGGGCTCTCTCCCCTGCCTGTCTTTTTAAAGCTTTTCTGAGGCGGCTGTTCAGGCGGGTATTTTTGTGCCTGGCATAGGGATTTGGAGCGGCACTAGGTTTATTTTCTTATTCGGAGTGGTGTACAATTTTGCTTTTGGTGCGGTAGGCTTTTCGGATTTGAGTCTCCCCCCAATTTTTTTTTAAACTCCCTCTCTTTGAAGAACTACAGAAGAGACCTGTATGCCCGCTGCCTTCTACTACAATTTCTTTCTTCCTTTTTTTTTTCTTTTTTTTTTTCGTGGCTTGGCTTCATTCCTGGAGGAGTTATTTTTTCCACATATAAATCCGCCTATTGATTTCCTAAAAGGAAAACAAATAAAAAGAATCCCATAAACGCACACCGAACCTGCCTCTGGGAGGGAAATAACCAGGTGAAAACGCACTCCGTTTCCATGGACAACCCGTCCATTATCACCCAGGTGACTAACCCCAAAGAGGAAGAAATCCTGTCTTGCTCTCAGGATAAAGGTGAGAAGCTGTTCTCTATTGGGTTCATGACAGCATTGCAATGGTTGCCTACACTTGCAGATAAATGATCTAATGATCCTATTATAACCTTACGGTGCTTGGCGTATTTAGTTTTCCAGGCTGAAGTTGATGGATAGTGTAACAGAACCTCAACCTGATGCCAGCCAGATCTATTAGACTACAACACCCATAATGCCCAACCAGCATGGCCATACCAGTTGGGATGATGAGAGTTGTAGTCCAGCCCTAGAGGGGCCAGTTTGGGGAAGTCTGATGTAGCAACTTGAAGCTCTTTTCAGTTATAATTTGCTTAACTTGAATCCAGCAGTAACTCAAAACAGCAACAGCTATTGAAATGGATTTCTACCTCTGCCTGCATTTGTTTCAATTCCCAATTTGTGTTGAGTGCATGCATCTCTTGTAACCTTGTTGTTGCTCTGCCAGCCAGAGCTTGGGCTAGGTCCAAGCTCTCCGAAGGGAGACCTTTACTGAACTTAAAAGATGATTTTAAGATCTTTGACGTTTGGTCATGGAAGAACTCTTGAGTTTCCTCTTCAAAATGGTTGAAGAATCTTTGTGGAATCAGTAATTGAAAATGATTGGCTATTTGGCATCTGAAATTGGTAAGGCAAAGCCGCCTGGTAAGGCATACTGGCATGGCTATGAAGCTCCTACCCAAAATAGTCACACCTGCCTTCAATGTGTCCCAGTACAAAAGCCAGGACAGACGATTGCAGTTACTTTTCCATCAGCAGAAGGAAGGTTTGAACCAAGGCTGACAGATCAAAACTTGAGATGTAAAGGATGTCCTAGCCCTATAAAACATGAGCAAAGATTGTTCTCTGTGAATGTGAAGTTACGAAATAATGGGTATTCTGTGAAAATAGAGTCTGTGATTCAAATCTGGTGGTACAAATCGTATTTACCACAAAAGAATAAAGATTATACACTTCCTAGTGGTTGCAAATTTATTTATTTTTTCCTTGTATGAAAAATGTTGCTCGATTTGTTGTAGCTTTGTGTAATGTCATAGTGCACCTTGTTTTCTCCAGTTATCTGCTTGTTTGTTCTGGGATCATGTGGTTTAATGGCCAATATTCTATGTATTGAACAATCGTGATGTAGTTTCTGTTCCCTCTTTAGTTCTGTCACTTCCCCTCTCCCTTTAGAAACCTTTTATATTAATAATATAAAAAGGAGAAACAAAACAATCATTATGTAGACAAAAAGCCATAGGTAGTTTTTTTCTTCCATGTTGGATTTGGCTCTCCTTCTTGACATGGTCTTCATTATGATAGTTTTATGGACTCTTTTAATATAAAGGACTACAGATTGCGGAAGGTGTGGTCTTCATCTCATAGAATAGAGTTGTGTAGGGTTTTGTTGTGTTTGGAACATAAACCATGTCTCATAAATACTTCTAGCACAAGAGAATTTGAGAATTTTCTGGCTATTTTTGTAGTAGAATATCTGCTGGGAAAGGCAGGTAAAACAGGTTCTTACCAGTTTGCAAGTGGACTGGAATTATACAGATGACACTTATCTGTTCCGGGGGTGGTGTGGACTTACTGATCTCCATCTCTTTTTAACCATGCTAAAGAGGGAGCACCCTATGTAACTGCTTACTAATCCACGCCTTTCTTAACCAGGGTTAAGGGTTACTTAACATACCATTAATGCCAACATGATTCCCTCTTAACTGAGGTTAGACCTTTGTTAGCCAACCCTGGTTAATATTAACCCAGGTTAAGGCTGGAGGCCTGCATGAATTGAGGGACTGGTAGGGAAGGAACATGCAATCTTGTAATTGTGCCTGATAACTCTCATGTTTGCACTGGGCATAGGGAACCTAGTATTTCTCATTGATGTTGTATGGAAGCATTTCTGTGAACTAGCTGAACAGTTGTCAAAAATGTAAACATCAGTGAGTGTCCAACCTGTCTTTAATTTGCTGTGAGGGGGATTTAATTGAAAACCCGGAAGGATGGAGACTTGATACCTTCTTTATCAAATTTCTGATGATGGAAGCAAGCAGGAGTGGGCTGTTTCTTTCACACCCTTCTTGAAAGCATCCCAAAAGTGAATGGATGGCCATGATGTGAAACAGAATGATCACTGTCAAGTTTTGTATGCTGCTATTCCAAATCACGCTCAGACATGTTTGGCATATAGAAATACAGGAGTTCATCTCACCCACCAAGACTGTCCTGTGTTATGCAATTGGAGATTACTAGCCAAACTGCAAAGTTTGGGTTGCCTTAGTAACCAAACCAAATTTTTGATTGTCAGAGTAGTGCTCCTCTCCTTTGGATTAGTCCTATGTATGTTCACTAAGGAGACCCATTATCTTCAATGGAGCTTGCTTCTGCTTAAGGGTGAGAGCTGGGGAAGAGAACAGGGCTTGGTTTGGTAATGAACCGTCCTTTCTGACTCCGAGTGAGAGACTGGTGCCTGCAGTAGGTGACCAAGGTCACCTTGGTCCAGGCCATTTGCTTCTGCTGCCAAAATGGATTAGCCGTACTTCTCTGGCTTTCTGGAGTGGACATTCCCTGCCATAGCATTTGGCCCTCCAAAACTCAGAACAAGTACAGGGACAATTGCTGACAAGCAAGAGGGGAAGTTTTGGGTTTCTCTTACCACCTTTCAGAATGTGATTAAACACCTGCTGTGGCAGGAGAGCTGACTGTGGACCCCTGCTGCTGTTGAATAATAAGCAGGTACTGTCACACCTGCTCACCAAGCAGAAATGTTCTGGTTGTGATGAGCAAGATGCTATCGGTCTGTAGGTCCCCTCACAGAATTCTCATTTACACTGGAGAGGGAGGAGAAACTGTCTTACCTTCTCTAAACCTTAGTGCAAATTAGATAAGACCCATGGCTATTTTCACATGCTGAGGATTGTGGTGGGGGTGGCAGTTAGTGGCTAGATAGTCCAGGCCAACATTTCTAAGCCCCCAGACTTCACATGGAACAGTGTTTAGTCCAACACACATGGATGTGAATGGCTTTTCTAGCATGCACATAAAGACTGGTGCCTCCTGGGAAACAGCAAATCGTGGATTAATTAACCCACAATTTTCCATGCACAAGATGGAGTGAGAACATACAACTGTTGCTCATGTTCTCCTTGCTTCTGCTTTGAAGTAACAACCTGCAATAGGATGGGTTTCAGGTTGAGTGTGATGTGCGAATCTGAAACACTAGGTTGTTTAGCCCATGGATAATCAGATGATTCACATGTTGAGCCTGCTGTGAAATAGGACATAGTGACAATTTCATCAGTAGAAAAAGTGAATTTTGTAAGCCGCCCCGAGGCTTTTTGCAAATGGGGCAGCATAGAAATGTTCTAAATAAATAAATTTAGTTCAGCATAGTAAGCAATTTTTAATTTTAGTTTTATGTCTGTTGTACATTTTCTTAAACTGTCATCCCCTTTTTCAAGTCATTGGGAGGGAGTGGGACAGAAACTGAATAATGTCAGTGCATTTAAGATTGCAGCCTCTCTTCATCTGAAGAAATTGTGTCTAAATGATCAAGTCATATACTCTTACTACAGTATTGCTTTTTCTGTTTCATCAATCAAAACCACTTCATATAAATTACATCCTTGTGCTATTATAGGCTTTTAACATCTGTAAACATCAAGATGCCACTATTTTGTTCCTATTAAGGAAAGTCATAAAGTTAGCTTGTTTTGTGTATGTGTGTCTTATTTGATTCATTGTTACTCAATTAACTTGTGCATTTATGTTGCTGTCAAAATGAGCTTCAGCTGTTGAAAGTTATAATTAGCTCAATATAAGTATAATTCTTTTGAAGGGTTGTCTTCCCAGAACTTACTATATTATCCTGACTTTAGAAACTTCCTCTAGCACATGGTGGTCCAATTTTTCATATCTCATGGGCTGCGTGACGACTTCGACACGGAACCTGGGGCCCCACATATTTCCATATCATACATTAAAGGACTCATTGCACGAAACAGAACCCTCTGCAAACAGCTCCTTCTCTGAACACAGCCCAAGCACAATGACCACTTCTCTGGAATGGCCATCCCTTTCTTCCCTGTTTTTCCTGCCCAGAAACCCTCCCTCGTCCCCGTCCCCCCCGGCCCAGCCTTCCTTCTTGAAATTGGCATGTTGCACCTGAGCTGACAAATTCTCCCCAGCATGCGCTACCTGCTTCTGCTGACCAGTGCGGCATGCTGGGGTGAGCTCTTGTGAGGCTGCCAGCCCAACCCACTCTTCCTGAGCCTCTGGAAAAGAGCAGGATGGGATGATGGCTTCATGGGAGCTCGCTGCGGTCATGGCTGTGCCACTGATGGGATCCAGCCTTGGGGGAACGGGGAGCAGTTCTGAGCAGCAAGAGGGCTGCAGAGCAGGGCCTGGGGGCTCCATGCGTCCCACAAGCCATGTGTTTGACCCCCCCCCCCAGCAGCTAACAACTTATACATAAATCATCTGTTGTTGACTTGTCACCTCACTGTCATGTGTGACCTATCTGAAAGGGATGGTCAATTCTCTATTTCGGTGTTCGAAGGACAGGGCCTTATAAATCAAGGAGTAGCCAACTAGGGAAGAGGAGCCTTTCTTGAGTGAGCTAGCAGAGGCATTGCAAACTGTTTGAATGAAACCTTCAAACGTGAGTGAGAGAAATACAAATTAGCCGAAGTTGTGACATCCTGGGGTAATTAAGGAGATTTTCAGAGCATAATTAGAAATGTGGTAGTGCTTCAAATCAGTATTGAACTGTGAAAAGCCATTAACATTGTTGGCTTGTTTGGAGATCTCTTCAAATTGTACCTAAAATACAAGAACATTAAAATGATATATTACAAGGGTAAAAATACGAGTAAACTACAAGGAATATAAGAAGAGCCCAGCTGGATCAGACTGGCAATGTGAGATGATGATGGTGATGGTGATGGTGATATGCAGCATTCTTTTCACACAGTGGCCAACAAGGTCTGTGTGCAATGCACAAGTGGAACATTTCCTCCCAGATTTTCAGTGTTGCTTTAGCAGACTTTGGTTAATGGAAGTAAAGGTTGTGCAAAAACTTTTTTAATTACTCATTTGAATACTGCTTGTAGATACGTGGTGCGTATCTTTAGTTTGCATTCAGCAAGAACAGTGATGGTACACTTAATCACTGATGAGAAATGCTTAAAGTTAAATCGATGTGCTTTTCCTTCTAGGCCGCACTCAGTTCAGATTAATATTTGCAATGTAGAACATTAAGCCTGCTTTGTAAATGTCTCTTTGGTTTTCCACTATTTGAGGTTGGTAAATTGTAACCTTAGTTGCTGGAGTGATTGTATGCTAGATCTTCAAATGAGTTATTTGCTTACAAGCTGATATTATATAATCATTGTGTAGTTGAGATGGCACGCACAGGCAAATACTCATCAGTAGAACATGGGCTTCTTATTATATAACAGTAACTTGAATATTTACAGTGTTGACATTGGATGAAACCTGTGAAATGGTACAGGTGGTTTTCAATATCTGCTCAGTAACTATTCATAGTAATAGGCAACATGCAGATTCATTGCTGTTACTGATCCTTTTGAGGATTTTATTCTGTCTCTGTGTGTGTTTTCAATTATATGTTCATCTTTTCCCCTTTTCTAAGCCTTTTTCAAGCATGTGTTTAAAAGTGGGCTAAAGAGAGCCTCCCATAATTCTCTCTGCTTCATTCTCAAGAACTGGACAAGCAGAACCACTATGAGCTATCCCCTTTAGAAACTGTTGCAGAAAAGGGACAACCACGTTGCATCCTGGCTCTGTGTTCCTCAAGGGTTAAATCTGTCAGGTCAAAGCTACCAAGTATTCCCCCCCCCGCCCCCAATGAACTGTGCAGAAAAGTCACCAGAGCTGTGCTGCTTTGCAGATCACAAGAGGGAAGAAGTGTTAGAGACAGGGGTTGTGGGCGGGATTGAAATAATATGCAGCCTGTAGTGCTGACACCATTAATGTTCATCAGGTTTAATTGACTTTTGGATTGATGATAATTAAATAGCTAACAGCTTTGATATTAGCTACCTTTTTATGAATGTAGTCAATATTTCTGAAAATAGTATGTTGCATCTCTTTTGGGTGGTCTCCACTTTTATATGTATGTTTTGATGATTTAATGTCCCAAATTAATTGCCAGAGAGTTTTTATATATATATTAGTGGTATGTTTTACATTATATTATTCATTATAATGTCTTTCTTGCTGGATGTTTAGATGGCACTTTTATGGATGAACAAATTTCTCAGTTTTACTTCTACATGCAACTGTTTAAATCTCAAGTCCTTTCCATTCTGTTTATGAGCAATTATCCAACTTTTAAGAACTAAACACTCAAAAGTTCTCTTCCTGGATGAATGAATCTGTTAGTTTTGCATTCTTCCACATTTGATTGTTTTAATTCTTGTGTTCATTTTTATTCTATTTATGAAGAAATGTGTGGATTTTAGTAAGATCTAATACTTTTGAAGAAGGACCAGATGAAATATCACCCCATTCCTGGCGTCTGTCTAAGGAGTACCAAGGGCAACCTTTAAATTATGTTTGAAGCCCTGCTTTTTAAAGTAGAGTTTGATGCTGCTCATGAACTTCATGACTTCGAGCCTGTTCAGTATATCTTCAGTGCCATCCTCACCCTTGTGGCAGAGGCGTTTGCTTCAGCTTCATAACTTGAGTCAAATTAGAATGATTGCATGTTTAGCGCTGAAAGGGTCCCCCTGCTTTTTATTGATATTTTTGGTCTGATACTTAATACTGTTAGGACTGCATACCCTGTGATAGTATATTGCACAGCTTGTCATGTAGAAAATGGGATGCGCTGCATTATCCATTGTCATGGAAACTTTCCCCTGATCTTTAGAACTTGTGTGTGACAAGCGGTGCTACACATTAAAATGGGACTTGAAGAATCATTGTGAAGAATTACCTCTTGCACTAGGTAACTTGTAGAGTGGACTTTAATTGTATGGTAAAGACCATTAAAGATCTTTCCCCTATGACCTCTGTGTAGTAGTGAGGATGTGGATACAAACAATGCTCTAGGAAGTCTCTGGTGTCTTTAACATTACTGTGTATGTACTCAAAGCAGCAAATACATTTTTGCAGCCTGGAAAATTGGCATATGCCACTTATTCATGTTATGAATAGTTGTTGCAATGGCCAGGAACATTGCTGCCTCAACACCCTCCCAGTAGTTTGTCGGTTACATATGCTATCGCATACATGGATGAACTAGTTGAGCTTGCTTCAGAAATGTATATACTAAAACCGATTTAAGATTTGAAAATGTTAAAATGCAAGAGGGGGATAAGATTCAGTGTAACTACGGTGCATGATTCTATGCAGCCTGGGAGCATCTTCATATACAAGGGTCAGTGTGCTGTGCAAATGGACATAGTTCATACTCCTGTGCTCTCATTTGGAAAAATAGTGCAGAACTAAAGATGTGTGGACTTATGTTCCGTCATTTCTTTCTAAGTAAGTTATCCATTGCTGAACAGTGTGAGAAATCTTATAGGCATCAAGTCCTGAAATTGCTTTGGCTGTCTTTAGAAGACTGTTAGTTCAAAATTGGTTGTCTCTTGATGAGTATCAGTTGTTTTTTCCCAAATCCCATATCTAATTCACAATTATCTGTGGTTGTGTTGAAAATGTACAAATGGCTATTAAGCCACAGAATACTCAAGTTGTTTTCTTAGGCCTTTTAGCAGAAAAAAATTAGCAGGGTCCAGAGATGGTAAACTGCAGTGTAAATTAACTACATCCAGTTATTCCCTGGCTTGAAGCCAAGGTTTGATAAACAAGTTTGGCTATATTTTAATTATTACTTATATTAACATGCTAGCCAAAAGAAACAGTAAAATATGGCATAAATTCAATGAAATATTAAAAATTAATTACAGTAAAAACAGAGCAAAAGAACAGATTGTCAGTCATCGTTCATCCCAGGTGTCCACTCATTGACAGAACTGGATTTCATGCACATACATTCATAAAGATTTGCACAAATTCTGAGTTGTGCAAAGTCTAAGTAACTGAAACTGTATGTAACAAAATAAGGAAATGTACCCAACATGCATATTTCCATGATATAGTCTATTGGAGAAATGCTCGTTTTTGGTTGTTAATAATTTTATTTATTTTCTATTAAATTTGCATCGAAGTGTGTACAATTTTTAAAAAAATAGCCTCCAAGCCTGTAGAATCCGCATGACTTGGAGAAAGGCCGTCAGCTGCACAATTGCTGCTACTGCTATTCCAGCCTCAGTTTAGGGAATATTTTTTTCCACATGCAGGTTGAGTTGTGTACTTTGGAGAATAGTAAGGCTTTAAAAATATGCAAATAAGTCATCTGGTTTGAACCATTTTGTTTGTATGTATGTTCTTCCATCAGTAATAGGGGGGTTGTCCTTAATCAAATAACAAGGAATCCCCTTAGGAGAGCTCTGCTTATGGGATTAAGGGAAAAGGACTAGGTAGTGGCCAGTTTAAAGGCTGCTTTTAACATGATAAATTGCATACCTGGATTGCTTTTCTTCATAAAAAGAAAACAATTCAGGCTACAGTCGAATAAACCTGTGTGGTTTGCAAGCTTCTTCCTCCATGGAAATGTCAGTATAAAGAAATTGGTCATGTTGAAGCCGCTTTTGGTGTGCAAAATTTAGCATAAAAGGATTCTTTCCCTACCTTATTTCACATGCCAGTGTGTTGGTATATACACATGACCTAAGGTTTAAGTCTTCTTCTGACATTTGAGACAATCCTGTACACATCTGCTCAGAAGTAAGCACCATGAAGTCCTGTGGGCTTATTCCCAGGGAAATGGGTATAGGATTGCAACATAAAAATACTTAAGAGCAAACTGTTATACGCATACAAAATCATGCTGTTAAAGGAGCCTGCATTTTAGTTGAAACCTTGTGGTAACCCTTATGTTGGGGTTACATATACATGTTAATGCTTTAAGCAGTTTTCCATAACTTGTTGAGATTAGCTGCTTTAGAGCCTATGAGTTCATGTAGGATCATGGCATAGGGGAACACTATGCACAAGTGAAGGCTGAGAAGATGCCATCTTACCAAGGAAACAATGTAAAAATTACCAAAGTACCTTGCCATTCTCTATCTTTTGTTCTCTATCTCGGCCGTCCCCAAGCTTGTGCCTTCCAGATACGTTTGGACTGCAACACCCAGAATTCCCAGTCAATGGACCTGCTGGGTGGGAATTCTGGGAGTTGCGCTCTGAAGGCCACCAGGTTGGGGAGGCTGCTCTGTCTTCTGTTCTGCAATAGTGCTCTTGCAGTCTTCAGATCCAGGGCTTCAGAACCAAAGTACATGCAATAACATCAGAGGATTTGTTTTACAAAGTGGCTGTGTAAGTATTACAGCTATCTGTTTGATCAGGGATGAACATGTGTACTCTGATTTGTGATTGTTCATTACAACGTAACCTTTAATTCAGTGCCATTCTTATAAGCCCAAGTTTTGGAGTGCTGAATGGGATATCACATTGTTTCTGGCTTGCAATTTGCCAAAGTGTTGGGCAAAATTTGGAGTGCCTCTTTCCCGTCCAACCTCAAATCCTGAGGTCTGCTATGGCTGTGCACCTACCAAATGTCTACTCCATTTGTTGAAAATTGTAGCATCAGCTGCAGGGTGGTAAAGAGAGGAAATAAATAAAAATATCAATTGCTGTAGTGGCATAGTGAAGCTTGGCACTTTGCCACAAGGCACCTACTGATTAAACCGACACTGATTTCAAAAGGAGAGATGGGAAATGGAATGCATGTGCCAGCAGTCTGTCCAGCCACATCAATGTTGCATGTTAAATGTCCAGAAAAAAAATGAACTATGTTGCTCTAACAATGATAAGCTACAAGATCATGTGTAAGAATCCCATCTCTAACTGGATTTCAAGTTACGTATGTAACTGTGTTTTTGAAGTGCCTTTAAGGTTCTTGAGGTCTTTCTCCCAAAATGGTTTGAGGTATAAAGTTTCTAGTTTGCATCCCTGTTAAGCATCTTTTTCCTCCCACTCTGCCACCTGCATTTTCTAAACAGTGCTGCTCTGGAGCTTTGACCAGAAAATGACCTCATGTCATGTTCTTTGCATATTTCATGCCTTTTCTAAGTCCTTTTGCTTGGTTAGAAACCTTGGGGAGAGCTTTCATTGACAGAATCATTACTGCTCTATTAACAGTGCACCTCTTATGACCTTTGCCTCTGCAGGAAATGATGGTACGCATTGCTGGTTTACAGGTTAATGGCTTGGAAATACTTTGAATGGATGCTTATTTTTATTATATTCATAAATACTGCTTAAAATGTAAGCTGGACTGCAGCAGATGTTAACTGTTTGTGTTGCCCTTAGTTAGCCGAATTGCCAGTGAAAAGAAACATTTGACTTGGGTTGGACAAGATATCATAATGATAACTCCTGCGTTGCCAAAACACTCATTACTGTTGTGGTAGTTAGCCACTGCAATTACTGCAGTCAGTTTAAAACTTACAGATAAGACATCTTGCAGAAAGGTTAAAGTTTTGTTACTTTGTAACTCAAACAATGAGTAAAGGTATCTGATTGTTTCAAAAATGGAAATTCTACGTAATACTGGGGAGTTTTAAGCTCGTTTTCTTGTCCTTTGATAAAGCGAGCACCACATTGCAGTTCAGGGAAGCAAGGACCAGGGTAGGGTGTTTGTAGATTCGTTGGTATTGCAGTAATAAAAATGAAGGACACTGCAGCTGCAATAGGGAAGTAAAACTTGGTCCAAAAGGGTATTAGCCTTGTCAGCACTTGGCTAGGAAGATACTTTTTCAAAAGTATACACACCTGTGTTAGGAAAGGTATTTTCAATCCTCTTAAGGACACGTTTGATACTTAGATTCTAAGTAAAAGGTGCAGTGAGCCAAAGCCCCATTGATTTCCAAAACTGGCTGTAGCATGTGCACACTAACTTCTTTCTGCCCGATAGGATAATTGGCTGGGCTACTTTTCCCTCATTAGTATCTCCCATCCATATCTCCTCCTGCTAGTTTTCTGAAGCAGTTGGAATGTTTTGGGATATGATACGACAATCAGAATATGACAATTGAGATATATTGGGATGTTATTAACTTGACTGTTCTATATATGTCGTGCTTTTAAATTTCTTGCATGTGTTGTTTTTCCTAATGGCAGTTACTTAGGTGAGCAACCCTGTGAGATAGGTTAGGCTGAGAGTCTGTGAGTGGCCCAGAGTCACTCAGTGAGAGTGATGACTGAGTGGAGACTAGAACTCCCAGGTCCCCAGTCCAACACTTGAGCCAGTGGGAAGGGGCCAGAACAAGCACACATATTTTTCTGTCTGTGCACCAAGGTGAGGTGGGTACAGTTGGCAGGTCGATAAAAAGGAGATGCCACCTCTGGACTCAGATGAGTAATCAGTGTACAAGGGGCAGAGCACGTTTTGCATACAGAATGTCCCAAGTCCAATCCGTAGCATCCATGGGAAGAGCTGGAAGAAATCCTGCCTGAATCCCTGGAGAGCCACTGCTGGTGGTCTGACCCAGTGTTAGGCAGCTCCGGATGTTCATGTAGTTGAGCTTCACCTACCATGATTCCTGAGTGTTCTCGATGGTCTTCCCCAGTGATGATGTGGAGACTGGTGGAGTCTTATCATGTGGTGATGGTGGAGACTGGGCTTAAAATGTTCTACATGGACAGTGTAATCTTACAGCCTGTCAGGTGACCTGCATGTGCAGGTGCTGTGAGCATTATGTTGGTCAGGACAATCTGCTTCAAGTGCGATCAAGGCCAAACAAGTGTGGACTTGAGATCCTTCCAAAGGCTGCAGTGTCTGTACTAATCACTGCTAAGAACTTACGTGTATTTAAGATGGCAGTCAAAGTATTGGGTGGTGATAACCACAGTGTGCATGTGTAATCCCTCACACCCATATCATAGCAACTAAACCGAGACAGAATTCTCTGCTAGCCATTCTTCAAAATACCTCTAAGTGGTCATGCCTCACTGAACTACTCGGTTGCACTGAGTTGAGGGAGGGGGACAGTGTAATTGGAAGTAATTTTTTCTGGCATAGCAACGCAAGCAAGAACCCATCTAACTTTCATTGCCATTGTTAGAAACTGGTGGCTTTTCAGGATACACAGTGTCTTGCTTTAGATAACAATTTAAATATGGGTTTACCAGGCAGGGAGGGTCTTCAAATGCCCCGTTCTGCCCAGGTTTTAATTCCCACATTGTGATTCCTATAAGGAGCATCATTTTATCAAGCTAATTTCCCCTCCACTTCTGCAGATTGAAAATGCTAAGTTCTAAAAGGGTAGAAGAGAGATGGCAGTGTTCCAGTTCAGTGGTGCGTGGGAAGAGCCTAGGCACATGGGATTATGGTGTAAATGTTTCCTAGTCAGAATAACTTCAATATGTACCAACATAAAAGGACTTGTTCAGGGCGTAGGAATGAAGATGCAACCCCCATGTCAGCTTGTATGTTCTACCCAGTACTAATCTTTAAGCATTGTGACTCTTTTTATCCTAGGAGATAATTAACACATTGTCAAAAGAACTTTAGGACTGAACCAAAACCCTAAGCTGTTTAGGCTTAGTTGACTTTCTTAGTACAGCTGCCCCTCGCTGAAGGACCCCTTTCTCGTTTCTCCCCTGTAGTCCTTCTGATCTTCACACACGGGCAACTGCATTGCTTCTTGCCTTCGCTGTTGCTGTGGGTGATCCACATTTCACTTGTCTTTCTTGCTCTATGCAAATTTCGGTTCCAAATAACTGCCTCATTACCTCATTCCGTGTTCCTGTAATTGGTCCCAGCTCTGAACCCTTGTGTTTCTTCTGTTAGCCTGATACGCTGTCCAGATTTGAATGTTCTGTTTCTTTATATTTACCTTAGTCATTAATAAGGTTGCCTATCTGTCCCAAAGAGGATGCTTTTCCATCATGGCACAGACTCCAATTTATGGGTCAGTAAAGGAGGTTTAGTATATTTCCTGTGCTTTATAACTTATGTTGTCTCTGTAGGACAGCGTCCAAAATGAGGATTTTTACAAGCAGTAAAACAGCTTCTGGAATTAGCAGTACTACGAAGTCAATTCCTGTTACAAATTAGGTGGGAATTTGGATCCTCCAGAGGCTGTGCAGTAACTGCTACATTCTTTCTGAATGTAATAATCATCATCACCATTATCATCACCACCAGAACAGTTTCAGATCACTGGTCTCCTCCAAACCTTTCTTTTTTGTTAAGACGTACTGTGAAAATACAATCTCAAGCTTTGTTCATAGCTGCCAGATTTTTGTGGGCTCAGTTGCTTATATTAGACTCCTCTCATATTTTAAAAAAACAGGTACTGCTGTGAATGTCCCACTTCTCTATCGTATTAAATAGTGAGCACTATCCAGCGTTGCTGCTCAGCTTATGCCATTGACCACGAGCTGGCACTGCATTGCCAGTAGCATTTGCTAGCATGACAGGTTTTCCCCAAAACATTGGCCGTGTCAGCATGTGTGACTGGCATTGTGGCCAGGGAGTGCTGAAGCTAGTGCTACATCAGCAGTAGCTCTGAATACTCCTAGAAGCCCTTTAATATAATGCTTATGCTATCAAATACAACCTTGAGGGCAATACAGGAACCATGTTTGTGTGCAGTGGGCATGCTGATGGGATTTTATTCATGTATTTATTATTAAATTTATATTCCACTAATCAATAGTCCAGCAGGATGCTCTAAGTGGATTACAGGACATAAAAATCAAAACAATAAGTGGCAATAACAATATACTTAATACAACAGTCAACCAATAACAAACCGACATTACAGAAACACAAACTGTTACAATATAATATAGCAATATAATATACAGCTGAGAGTTTAAGCAGTAACCTGAGAGTTAAATACAAATTAAAGTCTAAAACATTCTGAGATTTAATTCCAATTAAAATAAAATCTTTTATTAAAGTATCTGGAAAATAAAGTTGGTTTCTCCTGGTACTGAAAAGATTGTAAAGAACATGTCAGGCAAACTACTGTTGGGAGGTTGTTCCATAAGTTGGGATGTGCTGTGGGCATGCTGATGGTTTTAATAAAAGGACTGCAGAAGATTTATGCTATGTTAACTTCAAGGAAGAAATAAAATTGGTGTAAGGAATGGAATTGGGCTTCAAAATCATGTATAGTTACCATGCTTCTACAGACTGACTGAAAATACCTGGTAAATGAAAAGTAAGCCTTGTATGTAGCAAACATGAAAAAAAAGAAGTGTTGGCAATCTCAAAATAAGGTCAGGAGAGGCTCCCAATACCAAAAGGAGGTGGTTGTAATATGGCTACAAGGATGGAAAAATGGGATTTCCTAACCCATTTTTCAGTGTAAAACTGAAGTACTGTCCTATTCCCCTGAAGCAGTGAAATTGCCAGACGGAGTTGGATGTGCAATGCAGAAAGTGGAGGCAAATGCAATTTAACTAGGTATTTTAGAGGATAATTGTTCCTGCGCCCATTTTAAATAGTAAAATGTGCTAAGTCCATAGTGTACAGATGAGAATGTTTTAGCCACCTTGTTTTATATTTTTACCTGGAGGCACCTAACTTCCAGTCAGAAGTTGTGATACCAGTACTGAATGTAACTACCTTATTTTCTTCCTGCTAAAATCAGTGATTATTTTTGTCGGTATTCACAGATAATGGATTCGATCTAGTAAAGGTAGTTCACTTAGACTCTGTTGAAATCAGTTGGCAATTCATCTAACTCCTCACATTGGCCTGGCTCTAACTCAATATACATGTTTGTGTGCTTGCATTAGTAAGAGTCTGGTGTTCTTGCTTAGCTTTTTAAAAACGTTGGTAGCTCTTAACCAAGCAGGACTTCAATATGCTGGATTAAACATGAGGCCCCAACTTCCTGTACAAGGAAAACTGAGTGGTATGAAATGCAAAGGCAGCCAAAAGGAAAAGGGGTAATTAGACAAACATAGAAGATTCAGTTTACTCTGGCATTGGCCAGCTACTGCTGGGTGGACTTCCTGCCATGGGAAGAGGCTGATGTTTGGGGCACTTTCCCTCTATAAGGCTGTTGTTTGACTGAGCCCAGTTAATAAGCATGTGTGGCAGCTTATTTTACAAAAGTAAGCTGCTTTTACTACCACTTTTTCTTTTCTTAAAAAGGAGAGAATGCGGACAGGAGTTTCCCCTATCAGGGTTGTAACCTCTATATAATGTATGGGGGTACATGAATTAAAGGTATAAAATGATGAGAAACTGAATGTACTTTGGAACAATAGCTTGAGAGTTATAGCCATTAGTTTGAGCTAGCAACACATTACATGCTTTTCTGAATTGTTCAGTTTCTTTTCTGCATTAAAGTAGCAATTAAACACATGATTTAAGTTCTTTAGGAGGACAATTGTGTATTCTCATCAAACTTTTGTGCACGGATTTTCTTTTCTACATATAAATTGCTGTTCGCAGTGCTTTTTCATGTGAAGTTAGTTACCCAGGATTTGTCTGCATTCCCATGTGCAAAAGCTTCAGTTCCCCTTATTCCACAGCTTTCCACTTCTGATCCAAGTCACTGCTTCCTGTTTAGTAGCTGATTCTATAAGGCTTATGAGAAAGCCTTTTTCACTTCTGTATTTTATATCATTTTTCTTGCCAAAATGCAAGATCATAACATCAAAAAATCTTGCAGTCTTGCAGTTCTGCTTTAACCTACATTTCTGGGCAGATAATAAGATCTCTAAAGAGCAGAATGATCTGCTAATCAGTCATCTAGCTCACATGTGTGGCAGAAAACACACAGTGTAGTTAGTAGTTGCATCTGTTGGTTTGTTTTTCGGGTCATCTTATTAAAGGTACCATTACGATTTCTCAAGATGCTTCAAAAGGTTTGTGCTGTAGGTAAAATTTCAGGGGAAAAATTCCACAGGAGTGTGAAATGTACAGCTTCACGCCTTGCATCTATCAATGTTCCAGTCTCTGGCCTTGTCCGGCATTCTCGCCTTAGTTCTGGCACTGCCACTTTTCATAACAACATATGCCCTGTGCTTATCCCAGAAGTCCTAACAGCCACCTGGTTCATTCAGGAAAGAGATGCCCTCGGATTTGCAGTTAGGGCACGAATGTTAACCTCCCTACTTGCTAGGCAGGCAAGGAAACCTGACTCGGAGGAGATGAGAGTTGACCAGCTGTCATGGGAGAAGCCTACCAAGGGCAACTCTGGACATGTGGAGGCGTTAACTTCTTCCTGCAATCAGGCTTCCTCTAAACAGGATCAAGCTTTAGCTTCATGCCTAGGCAGCCTTTACCATTTGCTGTCTGCTAATGATTCAGTAAAAAATTGCCCTCTGCCTGAAATACCTTTAGCTCCTCTTCTAAGATGGCTCCCACAGCTAAATACAAATATACCATGTTTGCTTCAATCATCTAATACAATGGCTTGGCAGGATCTTGTCAGTTTTGTCCTCTGGGGCTACTCTGGTGCTAGTTATATAACCTTATTCCAAAACTTAGAGACCTCTTAGATGCATAGTAGTTATATATGGGGTCTGGTGATCAGAAGGCCATCTCATGAATGTGGGGAAGTTTTAATATGCTTCTGCCAAAGAAATTAGTCTTGCTATCTTCTGCTTTGAAATGTCAGCAAGCATTTATGCACATAGACTAAATAGCCATCTAATGAACTTGGGTAAAAAAATAAAACCCTTCCCCCTTAACCAGCAAGACGACATATGTGATTTTTTTAATGAAGTGTAAAGTAATATGAACCACCTTATAGTTAAACCCTAAAACACAAATGAGTTCTTTATTTGTAGAACTTGTAAGTTTATATTTACGCTGTGGCCAATTTACTTTGTTGTTACTAGCATTCTTCCAGATTGGTTTTCAAAAGTCAGTGGCATATTCAATTATTAAGAGTTACACACAATAATAGGATATGTATATATTGTAAGAAAGCAGGATACAGAAAGCAGTAACTCTTAAGTGATGCATTTCTCCAATTTTCACATGCTGTGAAGGAGCAATCTATAATAGCTCTCTCTCCTACCTGGCTTGAAAGCTTCTCAGGGGAATCTGCCCACAGTTAAACATATGGGATGGCTTTTTGGTCAGATCCGGTGATGCTATTTATCTTCTCCCTGGAAATGCATTTCAGTGAAACCCATTGCAGTGGGATTTTACAGCAGATAGCGTAAAGCATACAAAATTCTGGCATCATTTCCCACATAGAATAAGAAACAGGGATTCAAGTGTGTTGTCAGAGGATGCACAGTTATTAACAGTCACCCCAGAGTCACCCCATGATCTTCACTGCTGAGTGGGGATTGCAATCTGCATCTCAAGAGTCCCAGTTCAACACTCCAACCACCACATCACACCGGCTTTTATCTTCACTGCAGACTACCATCTTTTCCCATAGAAAAACATCAAATCATCAGGCCGAATCTCTTTTCAAACATGTTGGCTTTCTACATCTGGGATTTGTAGCATGGGATAGCTCTCAAGAGCCTTTGGATTCCATCCAGTGAGGCATGATCACATGGATGCTTGCACAGTGAGACCTCTCCTCTGTGTTGCAGCCCTTGGTGACCACCAGAAAACATCCGAGTCTTGGGGGTCCTGAGGAAAGACTTGTGATGTGGGGCTAGAACGAAAGGGGAACACATCATTGGATACAGCCCTTAGGGCACAATTCTGTGGGGATGCCCATAACACCTCGAATTCAGAGAATTGTGGACAGTCTCTTAAGGCCTAGAGGGGCACAGGCACAAAGGTTGCCTCCACGATCCTCTCACATGGCAAAATAGCTAGATGGCCGATTTTTGACTGACTGTGTCTCGTCAGAGGGAGAGGGAAGGAGGTTGAGGCACTTGCCAGGTCACCTTGTTTCTTGGTAGGCTGGTCTTTGGGGTCCATACTGATAAAAGGAAGTAGTTCACACCACAAAGTATTTCCACAACGCATGCCTACTTATGCCAGCTGCTGGGGAGCTTGGGTGGGCAGATGTCTTGCCCTCATGCTGCTTAAGAGAGTCTGTGGGCAGCTGGTTTGTTACCTTGGTGGATTGAATGGACCATTGGTCTGATCCAGCACAGCTTTCCTTGTGTTCTTAAGGCTAACATGCACTAACAAATTAGCAAAACAAAGCTCCTTTCCCCCCTACTTGATCATAAAACTTCACTTTGGCCATTAGCTGTTTATCTGATACTTATGTGAGAGTTAAAAGCTGCCTAGCCTTGATGATTTTGTCCCAAGCAAGGCCAGTCTTTATAGTTTTATCTTCTTTCCTTGCACTAGGATCATCGCTCATATGTTCTAATCTGATTCAATTGACCATGCATACATCATACAATTACAGAGTAGATCCTACAAAGTTAAAATTTATTTTAAGACCAATGCAAGTACCGTATTTTTCGCTCTGCAAGACGCGCCTGACCGTAAGATGCACCTAGTTTTTAGAGGAGGAAAACAAGAAGAAAAATATTATGAATCAAAGGAGCACATCATCACAGGCACATTCCCCGTCACTTCCCCATGGGCTGCACATCTGACAGACTTACTGCACACACATATTCGCTCTATAAGACACACAGACATTTCCCCTTACTTTTGAGGAGGGAAAAAGTGCATCTTATAGAGCAAAAAATACGGTAATAGGATTCAAAGCACAACTCAAGCAGAGCAACACTGCTTTGCCGTGGGCAGATCATGTCTTGTTGACTTTCATTTCTTATCTGCAATATGGGATTATTAGCTACACATTTTATTGGAGCTGTTAAGAAAAACAAGATATGGACTGTAGTAGTATTTCCTTGCCTTTGGCTATGGTTGTTTGGAGATGAGCATCTCTCTCGATTTGGTGGCCTTCATTCGTTGGTCTTGTAAACTTGCCCCAGAAAATAGATTTAGATCTCTTGTGACTAATACAAGAAATTACTGGGCAAGTAGACACTTTCCCTTATGTTCCCAGGAAACATATGTACTTGGTCAAGTGCTGGAGGAGAAAAACCTAACATTCCCAGGAGCTCAGATGCCACGGTGACCAGGCAGAAACAAGAGTCTCAGCCTTTATTTAGGTCACTGTGTGAATGAATCAAAGGCTTCTTGCTGTGTAAACTACAAAAAATGCTGCTGTCCTTGCATTTATGAAATTGGCCATTGGCATTGCTTATCTTTAATTTATGGAAAGCGCTTAATTATATAAGCACAGTTTCAGTATTTGGTGCTCAATCAGGAAAGTCAGGCATGCTGGGAGCAAATAAGCCGCCTCATTGCAATTTTCTCCTTTATTGCACCATTTACTGGCTTTGTAAAGACTGCAGAAGACTTAGTTAGGGCTCAATTAGGAACCAAGCTGCCTTGAGGATCGCAGGTGACAGGCTAGTTTAGGCATAAATTGCTTTGCTTCCAGAATATCCTCCCTCCCTCCCTGTAACAGTTTTCCAAGGCTTAAGTGAAGGAAAACAGCTCAGTTTGAGACTGAGTAACAGCTGACCTAAATTTTGAAAGGTCACTTTGGATTATTCAGTGCGTAAACTGTAGACTTGTTAAATGAAATGTCCTTGCAATCACACTTTTTCTAGCATATTACTTAGACAGTATTGCTAGGTATCTGCACTCACATCTGTAACCCCTTGAATGAAGCTGACTTGTGTGCTGTTGTGGAAGGTGGGGTAAGAATTTTTTACATATTTATGAGTGGTTAAAAGTTTGTCTTGGTGTCGCAGTGGAAACATGTATAAGACTTCAGGCCAGGCACAGATTCTCAGCCTAATCTACCTCACAGGGCGGTTTTTGTTTGGATTAAAGTGGAGAACTGTGTAAGCTACCTTGAGTTCCTTGCAAGAGGGCAAAAGGGTGGGATATAATTGCAGTATAATAATTTATATTTGTTTATAAAGCATATCTATGATCTCATAGAATAAGACATGCGATACAGTTAACAAATCAAGTATTGAAGAGTATAGTGGAGCATGAGAAATAACAAAAACAGTCATATTTATTATTCCAAAAACGGAAAACAATTTACTGCAATATCAGCAGCCAAAAAAAAAAAGCAGCTAAGGAGCCAATACCAAAATTGAACCAAAAAGGGGAAATATTTGGTTATTTTAAAAAAAGGAAGGAAGAAAAGTACCAAAGCTCTTTATGCAGAGCAGGAAGTCTGAATGCCCCAACTCAGGGTATTCTGCTCAAGTATTCATCAACTGAGCTACCAGTGCTGGTGGAATGTGAACGAGGACTTCCAACTAAGTTAGGCAAAATTATACAGGGTAAGGCAGTGTTTGTCTGGTCCCAAACCGCTTAGGGTTTTGAAAGCGATAGCCATCCCTTGGATTTGAGTCCAGAAAGGGAGCAGGAACTGTACAGCCCGAAAGTATCCTGCTCTGGAGAACAGACCCTGCAGAGTGGCTGTCGTGTTCCGTACTCGTTGCAATGTCTGAGTATTTTCTGTGTCAGGCCCAGTGAAGGTGAATACAGCATGCGACAGTGGCCAAATCTCCTCTTTTGGCATTTTTGGCTGCCTGGGCCAGGTCCTTCTGGGGCAATGCAGCCCTGTCCAGGGCAGATCTTTCTGACCAAAACCTTGTCTTGTCTATATGATGTGTCAACTTGCTAGTTTACATATGGATGATCTCCGACATCGACAGCACTAATTATATTTATTTAGGTTTACCCAGTGTTGCATATGTAGAGAACTTGCTTTGCATTTCCATGTAGGACCTCTGTGAGGTAAATATTTAACTGTGCAAACCTCAAAACCTTGCAGCCAAAAAAAAAAAAGAGAATGCTTCCACCTCTTAAGCGCTTCAGAGATTGTCAGGAATTTGAGAATCAGGCTAGAGTATTGCAAGGTCCGTGTGTAAGGTTGAGATCTGGATTGAGGGTAGTCTTATTCATTTAATAGTAAGGTCTGATCAGTTACATGGGCTGGTAACCAACCTGTGCTAAGTTTCTAAGAATGCTTCTCTATTAGCTCTTTTCTCTGGACAGGCCTGCTCATGAGAGAGAGGGGAAAAGTCACTGATTAACCCCTGCAGCTAGAAATTGCTGATCCCTGCTTAAGATACTTACGACTTTAATGCACCTGTAACAATCTGCAGTTGAATTGCCACTCTGATCAAAGCAGATATGGATTGAGAAATTCTTTATTGAAATTAACTTTCCTTACCCTTTGCTGGTTGTTGAATCCTGGTCCATCTGAGACCTGCTACCTGAGTAACCTTTATTCATTGTTGATCTGTTATTTTGGTCTTTTGTTCAGTTGATAGGCTGTTTGCTGATCTCCTTGCTTGGTTTTTTTTTTCTCTCTCACTCCCACTTTGGGGTGGTTTGGGTCTTATCCACTCCCAGTCCTGGCATCTCTCTTGCTATCTTATCCTGCTAGTATTCTTTTTCTAGTAATCTATCATCCTTTAGGCTCTTGGTCTGTCTTTTATCTGATTTTGAACTCTTTCTTCATCCCTTGTTGAGGTTTTGCCTGGTTTTATGTTAGTTAATTTTAACATTCACATTGATCAGTTTAGTACTGCTGAGAATTAAACATTTCCTGCTCTCTATCCATTTGAACTTTCTTGTACTTCTGAGTCTGCTGGCCATATTACAGATGTAATAACTTTCACTGGATCACCTCTTGATTCTTAAGACTACCTTGCCATGATCTGATTATCATCTCTGTTACTAATCTCTCATTTGCCTAATTGTTAATTCCTCTCCGGATTTACATGCATTTGATCCTGCTTTTATTCCTTGTTCTCTTTTGCTTTCTCCTGGCTCAGTCTCACTATGTCTTGTTAGAGTACTTCATTCTGCTTTTCCAGCTGCAGTTGATTCTTTGATCCTTCTTGCCATCCTTCATTCCAGCCATGATCTCCCTCACTCAGGCTACTGACTAGCTTTTGGCACAAGTGCTAATGAACAAAATTAGTTTATGCATGTGTCTTTGTCTTCCACTCTTTTCCCTGCAATTTGATTTTCATGGTGCTCCTAGTCCCAAATCTAATGCTACCAATCAAAACATGTTGTGTAGTTATTTTGTCTTTTTCTCAGCAGATTTTTTTTTTTCTGGTAAGAGAAAAGACTGGAATAGTGGGAATACAAGAGAAGGCTACAAATTGAAGATGCTGTTGTATGGACCCCTGTAAAATACTTTGCACGAAGCTGAACAATAAAAACCTTGTGTGGAAGCCCCCTCCTTTATTATGCCCTCATTCTTCCCTTTTTCCTCCAACTCATACCCCTAAGGTGTTTGTCTCTCTTTTATGGTTAATCAGCTGCTATTTTGCTCTTTTAGTGCTTCCTACTTATTTTCCACAATAACATCATCTTCCTCCTTTTTTCTTCCTTTTTTCCACTCCTGCTCTAATCTACTACCACTCGTGTAGAAGGTTTTTGGATTATTATTATTTCATCAATATCCTGCCTTTTTTTTCCTCTTGTGAGGAACCCAAGTCAGTTTACACAGTTCGTTTAATCCCCAGAGAGACAACCCTGTGAGGTTGGCTAGGCTGAGATAACTGGCCCAAAGTAACCTAGTGAGCTTCATGTTTGGCTGAGCTCCAGAACCTGGACCTCCCAAGTTCCACTCTAAAACTCTTAACTGCTGTGCCACACTAACTTTCTACTATATTGTCATAAAGAACTAGAAGTTTTGCTCTTGATCTCATTTCCTTAAACAGATTTCTCTACTTCTTACATTTTCAGTATTTATTTTAACATAGATGAGTCTTCAGTCAGCTTTAATTTCTCCAGTGTAAGCACAAACATGCACATACCTGCCCCCTCTTCTCTTGACTCTCCTTTGGCAAATGTTTTGGCTAATTATCCTGTTTCTCTCCTTTCATTTATTTCTATATTGCTTAAATGTGTTATGACTCTCATATGTTTGAATTTATTACATTACAAATTTCTTTCCTCACCAAGATTTTTTTCAGCTCCATCATTCAGTAGAAGTTAGATTGATTTTAACAAATTTTACTTTCCTGTCCAGAGTCTGTTCTTCAGCTTGTTAATCACGCTCTTTCACTGTGTAATCCTGGCTTTCTTACCTCCTTTTCCCATGTTCCTGCTGTTAGTTGTTCTTTACTGCACCATTGTGGAGTTCCTCTGCATTCTCTTCTTTATCTTTAGGTTTCTGCACTTCACCCTGTTGGCATTAAACATATCAAAGAGTGATCATTTGCAGAGGCAGTCCAGGAGGGCTGGAGTTTCAGACTTCTGAGAAGCCATCCTGCTGTTCCTGGGCACCCACTTGCGGAAATAAAGGTACAGAGGACTTGCTGATCACTGTGGCCACTCATCTGCAAGAGAGCTGCCTTTTCTCCCAGATGTGCTTCGCCTCCTGCTGCCCCCTGCCCCCCCCCGCTGCAATCACATGCTCTCCTCTCCTTTGTCCATGCATCCTTTTTTTTTAACAAATAGGAGTATCTTTAGGTGACTGTCCTCTTAAACACATACACAGGGACATTATTTATAAATTACCATGTGCAGATTATGCAATATATTTCTTGAGGATCTTTTTGATACCTAACACTGGTCCTGATCATCAGCATTCTTCTCTTGCTGCTCTTGTCTCGCTGCAAGAAGATTGAATGTAGACTCTGTTGATGAACTGAAAACAAGCAAATCATCCAGTCCAGTTGGTAGTCATCCAAATGTGCTCACAATGTGAGTGAAGACCACCTAGCACCTACCTAAGGTGGGGCCTTATACCTGATGACGGGGAAGGAGATGGCACACTACCAGTTTTGCAAAAGGTTCAGTCAGTTTCAGGTCAGCTCAGCGTAACATCCTTTCTGTGTGAATTAGTGGAAAGCATTACTAAAAGAAAATTGCAAGCGATACAGAACAAGGGGAGGAGAGTTTTTTGGGGTCCATGTAGATGAGCACCAGCAAAGGCTGTTTTTCATGGAGGAGGAAAAGGGCATTGCAGGAGAAAGGCAAGCCAAGGCTTAGATGAAGGAGAAAGAAGTGAAGGGCAGAAGGGTGGGGGGGGGGGTGTCTGGGGTCCATTGAGGCCTGGCAGGTGTTGGCAAAGTATCAGTACACCTGTGAGCACCACATTACAAAGCCCTGGCCAAAGCATGCTGAAAAAGATTCAGTTTGGCTTCTGTAAAGACATGACTTCGTAACCTTTTAGAGTTCTTGGAGGGTGTAAATATAGAGATAGGGGTGGTAGCCATTGGGCCAGTTAGTAGTGTCGCAGCAAGAAAAATAAGCCACTTGACTTCCCTAAGTACCAGTGAGAGCATGGCTTGCCACGTCGATGGAATCTTGCTGGTTGGCTTGTTTGGGAGGGAAGCAGAGCACAGGCAACCCGGCAATAGCTATTAATCCGGGGTTGCTGCCTCCCTCAAATGAGCCATGCCACCAGAACCTGGACAGCACAATAAGCCGTGCCAGTGATGGCCATTCGAGAATTCCAGCTTGCACTCGTGTCAGAGTTAGCAGGCCTCCGTGGTCTCACCAACGTGCTCCTTGGTGTACTTTCAGAAGAGCTTTCGATTTGGTGAAGAACCAAAGACACTAACCAGGTTCCTCCGAGAAGCCCACAGTCCAGGGCAGGAGCCCACTCGGGGTCCCTCCCTTGCAATCGGCCTTCCTTGTTGTGGGTGAAGAACACTTTCTTCTCTCTCTGCTACATTTCACACCCATGGCCCCAGGCTGCAGCATTATGAGCCTGCCTTCATACCTGGAATGATTCTAAACTTCTCTGCGGGACCTTCCCCATCTTACATGCTCTGTTTTTTTTCCTAAGCCAAAAAATCCCAAATTTAAACAGTTCCTAGTGGGGCTTTGCAATATCCTCTGATGGTTGTAGTTGCCCTTTTCTGCATCTTCTCCAGCTGTGTTCTCTCACTTCTGCTGTGTTCTCTGTAGATTTGGCCTGCCTGCATTTGTGTTGTCCCTTTGCTCTGTTATATTATTGCTGCTGATTACATCTCAGTGGCTGGGCACCTGCTCTGCATGTAGGAGGTCTCCAGGCCCAGTTCAGGTAGGGCCAGGGAGGAGGAATCTTCCTTGAAATTCTGGGGCGCTGCTTCCAGTCAGTGTTTGTATTACTGGGGTTGATGGGCCACGTTTGATGCAGTACAATTCTAAGTCTCAGGAGGAATCTACAGCTGCTCTCTTAAGCTGTTATTCCCCAAAATCATTTCCCCCCTCTTACTGGTTCTCTCAGTTACATTGTAAGCCTATTTGGGTAGGGCCTAATTTGTCAGGCTTGTAGTAAACATTATTATTGAAATCTTTCATTGCATTTCTCTTCCTATTTCTTAATCGTCTTGATACGAAGTGAAAGAAGCAACATTGCTTTCCTAAGGCTATTGCCTCCATTTGGAGACTACCTCTGAAACAAGCCTGCTTCTTGAAGTACAGAAAATAGATTTCAAAAATTATGCAAAGCTGTTTCCCTTGTCAGCATTGTTGTTGATCTGCCACACTAAATTCAATCACCAGTTTTATACAGGGCTTTTAAAGAATCCTTCCAACTAAAGCACTTTTAGTTATGTAGTAGAAGTGTTTAAATGTGAAAATCAGGAGCACTGGCCAGGTCTCAGAATTGGCATTCCAGAAAATGACTGTATGATTTTTAAGTTTTGTTAATTAAGTAAATTGAGAAAATTCAGGGGATTGTGAGGCAATGATAGCGCAGCCTGGAACGATCCTTTCTGAAAGTGATCTATTGTGGCAGCTAAGACTTATGTGGTGTTACAGTACCATATTCATTGGCTGCGTTATAACTAGGCACTTGAGTTCTTGTTTCACTCTTTGAACACCAAGTAAAACTGAACTGCCTGACGTAGATTCACAGACTGTTCAGAAATGTGTGGACAGTGCTATGGATAACTTGGAAATACATACAAGTTTCCCAAATAAATAAATAAATAAACAAACAAACCCTGTATTTCATCTTTTGCGACATTCCTAAAATTTAATACCCATGTTGCACAATGGCTTCTCAGACTTGGTTCCTAACAAGCTTCGTCTTCCATGGAGGGTTGTCAGCACCACCTCCTCAGTGAGCAAATTCATAATGGGCAAGGTTCCCCAAGCGCCAGCTCATTCACCAATATCCCTTTGTGATGTGCTCTCGAAGGAGGAGTGTTGAATGAATTCTAGGGTACAATCTCAGTTCATCTGGGACAGCAAGGCTGAACATGCCTTCCCAGCGTTCTGTGTGAGTGAAGTATGCCATCGATTTTACCAGTGCTTTTTTTGTAAAAAAAAAAAAAAGGTGCCAGAACTCACATCACCCCCGGCAGTAAGCGCACACACCGATCCCAAGCCGAGCAGTGGAGCAGCTATCTCTCACTATCAGATAGCAGATCGCAGACACAATAGCAGCCTGCAGGCACTATGTTAATGATGTTTGCTGCTGATCTGCTCTGCCAAAATCACTTCGTAAAATCCATGGAAAAAAAGGTGCCGGAACGCAGTTCCGGTGCGTTCTATGACAAAAAAAAGCCCTGGATTTTGCTACAGAAGTAGGAGCTACCTGTAGGGAACAAGCTTGAGAAACATTGATGGAGATAATATAGTTGCCCAAACAATGGCATATTTACTGAGCAAATAAGGTTAGTGGTTTCCACCATTCATAATTGCTCTGGATTAGTTCATGTCCTGGAAATGTTGATTGTAATAAACTACTTCTACTGAATAGATTTCTCCATACTATCAGATAGAGTAATAAAATCTTAGCAGTGAACGGTAAGCTTCGTAGTGTGATGCATTGCCATCCATTCAATTGCCAGTTTGGATTAAACTAGTCTTGTATTAATGTAGCGTAATCCACATCGTCGTCAAAATCTTGTCACTCCAGTGCTGGTTAGGAAAATCCCCTTGCTGCAGGAACACTTGAGCGCACTTTTGTACAAATTTGGGAAATATTCTAGAAAAATAGCAGCTAGCAGGAAAAATTGTCCCGCTGCCTTTCCTAAGAGCCTCAGTGCACTGGCCTGCCTTTCAAAAGGAAAGCAAAATGAGCAAGTCCTCCATATGCTACTTGCCCTGACCCAGCGAACGCCTGCATTTTCCATAATTTACCAGAATACAAGGCAGCAACCTCAACCGTGTTCACTCTTCAGGGCAGATAATGCAAGTAGTGGTTCGGAGCTAGCGCTTTTCAAAATGTGGCGTTTCTGTTGAGGAAGCTATACTGGCTGTTTGTACCAGGCTGAGCTTAAGGTTTTGCTGTTGATGGATAAAGCCATAAAGTGTTTGAGCATCCTGTGCCAACATGCCTGATCACTGAAATCATCAGATGAGCAATTCCTGGTGGTTCCACATGGGCTTCCAGTCCACAGTCTCCTGGCTCCCTCCCCATGGAAATCCCTAATGGATGATGTTAATCAGGCACCATCATTTTGTTTTTGGTGCCTGCTGAAAGCATTTTTATTCCTGTGGTTTATTCCAACCACAGTTTTATTGGCACAATCTAATTTTAATTCAGTATTTTGATTATTACTTTTTTTCCCCTTCACATTTTATTGTTCACTACTCAAATATTTTTTTGGGTGTGGTAGTGTATACATTTTGAAAATGTATAACATTTCAAAAACTATAGGATTGAAAATAAGTATTGATACGCAATAAGAAAATAGAATATTTTATTCCCAAACCAGAATGTTTTGCTTACCATTTAAGCTAATTCTTTCTTGGTATTATTCTTGATATTCTTTCGCCTACAGACCCCCAGATGCTTATGAGATGCTGCTCAGGGCTTCCCAATCTTTTCTAGCTGGTGGACACATTTAAACTTCTGTAACTGTTTTGGGCATCAACACAGAACAGCTGCCATGCTCAAGCTTGCCCATTCACAAAATGTCTGCAGTATTAAGCACAAATATTCATAAAACAACAGTTCTGCAATAGGTACACTGGTGCAACAGTAACATGAGCAGGAACTTAACAAAACAGAGGTATCATCTGAGTTCCAAAACATAAAAAACACTAATTTGAGCCTGAAACAGAAAACTCTAGGTGCCTAATTCCACAAAAGTAACGCTGACAAAGCTCAGAAAAATAACTCCAGGTCTCAGTCTCAAATGCCAATCAAAAAATTGTCCACAGGAAGCACACACAGGAATTACCATTTCAACAGAAGGCAAGGTAGTGCTGGTCAAAACAGACACACATGCCAAACCAAACCCAAAATAAAAGCAACGTGCACATGCAAATTCATGTACCCCACCCCAAAAGATGCACACATTGAAGTTAAAAGATAGACCCCATTCCCCCCAAAAACAGTCAAATAAGAAACATGTCTTTGCATTCTTGCTCTTCAAATTTGCAGAATACTCACAGCTATTTATTTATTTAAAAGATTTGTATGCCGCCCCCATCGCAACAAAGCTACTCCTCCAACTGCACAGTAAATTCATCATCTCTCACCCACCCAATTTACATTTTGTCTTGTACTTCTGAAGAAAGCACTGGATTGCAGCAGCCCTTGATTTTCATTTTCCCTACATGTGTCTGGGTCCCGCTAGTGTCCTGCAAAGCACAGATTGTGCTGGAGGTCAACACTTTTCTTCACAGCCTGCCACCCCGCCCATTTTCATGTAAGCCAAAAAAATTAAAGCAACAGGATGGTCGTACAATGGCAAAGAGGGCGGCCATGAGCTCTGTTGGATTCACGGGCATCCACACTCTTAAGATAACTAGTCGTCATTTCCCCCACAAAGCACTTGAGGATTGCTAGGGCCATTGCACTAGCTTCGTTCCGTAAATCAGATTGCATCACTTGTAGTTCATATTCTTGCCTTTCTAATAATACATGTGTCTACTTTGTGAGGAAAGTGTTCTGTGACCTATCTATCAGTCTCCTGAATTAAGCTTGCAGGCCATAGACCGATGGTCTGCCCAAATTTATGATATCTCCTTTCCCTGTGTGCACAACTCCCTACCAGAACTATTTTTTAATTTCTTCATTCCTGAATTTTCAACTTTAGCTCATTTTACTTTTGCATGTGCGTGTGTATGCGCTTCCTATTTTTGCTCTGATTTCTAAGGATATCTTTTGCACAACTATTAATCTTGGGAACAGATCTCTTAGATATCCACAGCACCCCCTTGCCACCAAGCCACGGGTGCTATGAAGAGTAGGAAAGGCGCCTCTTTTTCCTCCCCTCTTGTTAAACTTTTATTTCCTGCTGTTACAACATTTGCCATATTCCTGTTTGATGTACCTATTTTGTAACATGCTTGATTACATTCTGGAAAGTTGTTTTCCAAAATTTAATTTAAAACAATACCGTTTTTTAAAGCCGTCATATGGTGGAAGTCACAGGAGAAAACAATAAGTACTTTGTGTGCTGTGCTCAAAAGAGTGATAAATGTTCGATATTTCAGTAGGAGTTATTCAGAAATATATAGCCCAGGGACCAAATAAATACTTAAGAGACTTTTTATTTAACCCCTAAAGTGGTTGTGTGGCTGGCCACTAGAAAGGGCTGATGGTGGAGGAACATGGATCCTTGGATATCTGGAGCTGGCTGGGTGACTTTTCAATTATCCATACTTATGTGCTAGATTATATTCAGCACTTCTGTACTGAGGTTAGCTATTTCCTCACTAGTGGTAGCACTAGCATCCTGGAAAAATTTTCTTTACTGTGTGTTTGTTTGAGCACACCAGTTCCCTAGAATAAATGCTTTACTATTAAGGAAACCAAAGACTATATATGTCCTTGGAGATGTCTGCATAATATATTGGTGTACTTGTGCACAAGACATTCCAACATTCTGATTTAAAAGATGAGAGACCGCTTGGTAATGCATTGGGAGCTATAAAAGTTTTTCACTTAACTTTTTTTTTTTTTTAAAAAGTATCCCAGGAATGAAATTGATTCCCCAATTGGTGGACTAGAAGACTGTGATGGAGATCACGCCAACATACCACCTTCAGCCACATGCTTCCACGTTGCCAGGCATTCTTTCAGACTCAGGCCCTTATGTGTACAGGTGGGACCAGCACACCTGTAGCTTGCCCCAGAGTTCTGCAAATTAATGCTGTTGGCACTGAGAAGTAATTTGAATGCAGTAGAGTTTTACTAAGCAAAGTTGATAATAGGAATCTGCATTAAATAATGCTTAGGTGTTGGGGGGGTTTTTTGGTTTGGTTTTTTTTTTTTTTTTTTTTTTTTTGCTGATGGGCTGGACTCCCTAGCATATTCTTATATAGCATGGGTTAACATGGGTTAAATGGAACTTCTCTGTCTGTAGATTTCTTATTTGACTGGTAGGAAATGTTGCCAGATAACGGAGCAACAGGCTCCCCAGCATGGCTGCATTCCCGTCTCCTCCCCTAGGCATCATGGCCCCAAATGCCACCAGGTTCACCTGTGTCGCTTGCTATTTAGAGAAGAGATTCCAGGTGATGTAAATGGATTGTGGACAGAGGCAAGATTGTGTTGTGCTTGTAAATCACTGAAAGTAGCTACTGAAAAATGGAGCTTAAGTATATTGATCAGCCTGTGTGTGTGTGTGTCTGTGTGTGTTCAGGGAATAACTCCCCACTACCACCACTCTTTTAGATTGTAACGGTGTTTTGTGCAGAAGCAGACAAGAAGCTGGGTTTGGGAACAAGTCTTTTAAAAGCACGTGAGGTCCGTACAGGATCAGACCAACGGCTTGTTGCCCTGTTTCCTCCCCTGGCAAAATATACCCATGGGAAACCTACATGGAGAATGTGAGAGCCTTTGTTCCCTAGTTGCTGGAATTCAGAGGCACGCACCTTCTGACGCTGGAAGAACCGTGTAGCCACCAGACCTAGCAGACATTCATGGCCTAAGCCTTCATGCATGTGTCTTATCCTCCTCTAAAACAGTCCAGCTTGGTCACCATCCCTGCCTCTTGGCACGGCAAATTCTGTGGCCTTAACTGCGCACTGTATGAAAAAGTACTTCCTTTGGCTGCCCTGATTCTCCCCCAAACCATCTTCACTGGATAATCCCAGGTTCTTGTGGTAGAAGAGAAGCAGAAGAGCTTCTCTCTGTCGACTTTGTCCACACTGTGCCGTTTTTTCCCCTAAGCTGAACTGCTCAAATTGTTGGACTCTTTCCTTCAATGGGAGTGCCTCCGTAGGGAAGATCATTCTGATAGCCTCTTTCTAGATCTTTTACAGTTCTAAAATGTATACGCATGCATAAATACATTAGGTACAATTGCTTAACTGTACAGAGTATTCCAAGGATGCTCTTGATATCACAGTGTTGGCAATTCTCAGTTCAGTCTTTTCCAGGTTGGTCTCTAATATGATTCCACAGCTACTGCTCACTGGGTCAACCATTTCATGAAGCTTTCCACCATGATCCCAGGATCTATTTGCCGATCAGTTACCACCAGTTCTGGCTCCATGAATGAGTTTGGGATGATTTTACTCCTGTGTCTATTCCTAAAGACTGCTTATATTGGACTATATCTGTCATTTTATTCTTCATTCAGCTGCTTTGGAATGATTTGTTTGAAGCTCTTCACAATTCCTTTTTACAAACTTGGCTGCTTCTCCTTTACTTCTTGTTTCAGTTCATTTAGGAGGCCTTCAGTGGCCACTCGCCTTGCTGGCTACATGCATGCACACACCCGTTGCTGAGGACTTTGAGCAAGAGGAGGTCTTGCCCCCATCCTGCTGGAGGGAACCTGTGGGCACCTGGTTTGCACTGTGTGTACAGATGGCTGGACTGGATCGGGTCTGATCCAGCGTAGCTTTTCTTACGAACACAATAAAGAACACCAATTCCTACTACTGATCCTTGTGAAAGCACAATGTCAATATCTCTCCCCTTCTAAAAACTTTATTTATTTAGGGCATTTATAGGCCGTCCATTACTGTTGTTTCTGGACGGCTTACAATATAAGCCAGTTGTTCCTGCTGGTATCTCTTTGGGCTTGGTGGGATCTTTCTTGATCTGCTTGACACATTCAAGCTGATTTCTTATTGTTGTGGTTTTGATTGACCTCCAACATTCTGGAAAGATTTTGACTCTCTTGACATTCTCTTCCAGCATCCTTTTTACCAACCCCTCTTCCCCACTCTCTTAAAAAAAGTTTTCCTTTTCTAAATCAAATCTGGCTGTTGGATTTCCTTGGCAATTGTCCACTTACATAGAAAATGAACCAGGTAACACTGTAGAGCCTTTCGGATTGGTTCACGTTTTGGGTGCTGGCTATGTCCCTTCAGATCAGTTTCAGGACTAAAAGAAATCCTGAAACTGATTTTATTTATTTATTTATTTATTTAAAAATTTGTATGCCGCCCCTTGCAACAAGTCTCGGGGCGGCTCACAACACAAAACATCATAACAACAATGTTCAAAATGTGATGTGAAAGGAGCTTCATGGCTCCACATGTCATGAGCGGAGTTGGCTGGAGCCGGGGATCAGACTAGATGGCCTGGGAGGCCCCTTCTGACTCACTATGTTTCTATGTTAATAAGGTATATTAAAGGACCAATTGGACTTGTGAATTGGTTATATTTCTATGTTGGCTTTTCTCTAAGGAACTCAAGATAACTTCCATGGGGTTATCCCCTACCCCTTTTTATGGAGCAAGAGGCTAGACTAATCCCCCATTTTGGGGCAGAGGGTGTTTATCAGCTAGAAATGTCACTTGTAGCAAGGTATGACTTTACAAAAGAATAAAAGGGCATTGGAAGGAGCATCAGTAGACAAGCTGGGGCTCTTGATATGTTTTTGGCTACAGTGCCCATCAGCCACAGCCAACATGGTCAGGGGTTGTAGGAGCACTAGGTCTGGAGGCCACAGGGTTGTTGATTCTGGTCCTGCAGAATCGTGTTATTAAATCGTAGGCTGCTTCATCCCTTGCGCACTGAAAAAGAATACTGTTTGCTAATACAACTATGTAATTGCATTTTACATAGTCTTGGGTGGATTATATGATAATTTGTGGATTTATAGCCAACCGTTCCATGTAGAAAATGTGTCTCTGCACTATATAATGCGTTGAGCTTCATTCCTTCATTTTAGATCAAGGATTTGGTTGTACTGCCTGGACTTTTTCCCAGTACATTGGTTTGGAACAGGAGTGCAACAGGAAATGCTGCAGAGTCTGTGCATGCATTACATTCCTTTCCCGCCCTGAGAGGGGGCCAACAAACAAAGCTTTCTTCTAGGAAAAGGAGACAAGCTGCACAAAGTTCAACAGCAGATGCAGCCACAAAATCCAAACATCCTTTTCTGATGAAGAAAAGAATTCAGCCTGCTATGTTTAAAAAGACAGAAAGAAGAAACAAAATAGTATTGCCATTTTGAGAACTTAAGCTGACAAATATACTCCAAATTCATTTAATTAACGTTTCTCCTGGAAGTTTGCTTGCTGTGAAGAGATATCCAGAAAGGAATATATAGTAGCAAGAAAGGGGAGGCATTATGTATGTACGAATGTAGAACAATCCTAGCGGAGGAGGGTGAGATGAAATGCATTTTGCTGTGCTGTGTTTTCATTTTGGGAATCTTTTTTGTGGTCAGAAGATGGAATTTTAAATAGATATAGTAACAGCTGTACAAGATGGCATTGTCACCTTTACCCAGTGAAAGTGTTGGACATCTTACGGCTAAATTTGCATGCAGTGCTAAGCTTTGTTGCTTTAGCCATGGATTGTCTTCCAGATGAGCAAAAGAACCAAAGCTTGTTTTTCTGATTTCTGGTTTGTTTCTCTCCTGCACATTTTGTCGGCTTTCAGGCTGCTCTTGCTAGATGCCCCTATTTCAGGGTAGACTACAGCACAAACAAGCCAAGGACAACCCATGATTCTGGGTTCAGGCATGACAACAAGCCATGGCTTAGACCAATGGTTTTCAGCCTTTCCACCACTGGGGACCAGCAAAACCCACCTTGGGGAACGCTGAGGCAGAAACAAAAAGCACCCATATGCATAATACAGTATTCTGTGTATTAGTTTCCAAAAAAGAAAAGAAAAGAAAATTCTCCAAACCAACCAGAAACCGAGCAACGAAAAAATGCCAACAAAAGAACAAGATACCGAAATTGGCACAGTGTGACTCCCAGCCAGCTCCCACTGAGCTGTCTCTCCCCTCCCCAGGCTGGATTAAAGTACAGCAGCAAGTCAAGTTTCAACAAACGACACCACGGCTAAATGTTAGGTGCTTTTGTGTGCTAGTGTATGTGCATTATCACTGAACTTTTCATGTGAGGACAAAAAGACTGAAACCCACTACCCTATAGATGGAGTCGGATTCAATTATTTGGTTTTCATTAAGGTTTGTCCAGCCCAGCTGGATGGAATCCACTGAGCCAAACCTAGTACTGGCAGAGATGTCTCAAACTGCAAATGTGTTCCCGCTTTGCCACCTCCACGACCGCCAGGAAGAAACCATGCAGGGCAAAGCTTTCCGTAACTTTCTGCCACACACACTTACACACTGGCCATTCAGAAAAGTCTTTGCTTTGTGCACTAGAACTTTCTCACCTTCACACAATCTCAAATATGTATCCATGCAGCGGACACTTGAACAACAGCGATTGAAATAAGCCAGCTCTATTATCATTTTTACAAAGCCCGACTTGATATTTTTTTGCAATTGTTGCACCTTATGACAGCTGACGTTTCAAAATCCCCTCTTTCCCAAACTGATACACAGTTGGGATCTAACAGAGACTCCTAAATTAAAACCTTGCCTTGATCTCTTGAGTAACAATATTTGGAATGTACTTTTTTTAACTTAACATTCCTTAGACTGAATGGGAAACGGGAAGCACTGGTTGAATTTCCTAGTTCTTTCAATTGCTTCTTTTCGGATTTATTTAGCCTTGGGACTATATTAAATAATTTGCTAACTTTGACAGAAAAGTGGAAGTGAATAGAAAGTTTGCGGAACGGCAGATAACATCATAGTAGCATTTTTGAAAAATAAAAGCCAGTTGCTGCAGTTTAGCGCTCATTAAAATGGGGGGGGTTGGTGGCAGTCCAGATGCCAATAGAGTGTTTACTCAGCACCGATGTGACTTAAAAGTGATACTTCTGTAGTAATAGTGATTTTCGGGGAAAGTGTTTAATACTTTTTAAAATCACAGTCCTTTTTCCACTTTTCTGTCTTGTACAGAAGCTGCGTTTAATGGGTTGGATTCGGGTTTAGACTTGGGGAAGCAAACGTCCCCTGCCCTTCCTTCCATTGCAACCCCTCTAGCCCTCCAAAAATACTACATAGATATTCAGGGAAAGTTGCATCTGACCGATTTTCAGGGATTCCCCCTTTCCCCTGCATGCCAAAGCCTACTCTATTCAGCATGGCCCTCTACCTTCTGTGTAGCATTTTCGGAGTGCTGGAGGGGCTGCTGAGGTGAGGAGGGGCCAAGGAAGTCCGCCTCTCCCTGCCCATTCTCTGCAATCCAAGCCAGCAAACACTAGATTTAGCAGGCTCAGTCCAGGTATAGTGTCGTATTGAGAAAAAAGTGGGTTGTGGGGAGGAATTTATGCCAGATTTCTGGGACCAGAATGTGGCTGGGTGTGTGTATTCAAGGATGGGCCTAACCGAAAGTGATGCGGAGAGTGCAGTGTCTGCACTGGGATGTATACATGCCTGGCTCCAGATCCAGATGGGAGGATGGAAGCCTGCTAAAAAGAAGGCAGCTAACATTGTGGTTCCACATACTGCTTGCTCACAGAAAGGTGCCACAAGGACATTTGTTCCCTGTTATCATCTCTGCTCCGAATATAATCTCTGCTACAAAGACTTGTAAATGCCACCTTCCTTGTGTTCTAAAAACACTGTGAAATATTTATGCCGCTGATGAATTTTGCAACTCTGTTCCAACTTTTTTATATTCTCCAACCAGGATTGCTATTACCGCTCCAGAGAATATTTTGAGACACCATAAAAATGAATTTCAGTTTAGGGAGTAAAACATCTGTGAGCATTTGTCGATGTCTGGTTTTTAAGCTGAAATATTAATCGGATGTATTGGTAGACTGATTAGCCTAGTAATGCGAATGAAGTGTGTGTTTGAAATTGGGCATAATGGTAAGAGGAGGGTTGCCACACTGAGGCTGTATTACTGAATGGAAACAGTATGTTGAGGTGCATCTACCTGACAATTACCATATTTTTCACTCTATAAGACGCACCTGACCATAAGACGCACCTAGTTTTTAGAGGAGGAAAACAAGAAGAAAAATATTCTGACTCAAAAGGGCACATAATCACAGGCACATTCCCCATCACTTCCCCATGGGCTGCACATCTGACAGACTTACTGCACACACATATTCACTCCATAAGACACACAGACATTTCCCCTTACTTTTGAGGGGGGAAAAAGTGAGTCTTATAGAGCAAAAAATGCGGTATTTATCACCTGATTTTTAAAAAAAAATTATTAAAATTTTAAACTAATACTAAAAAAATGAAACATCACATACATTGGATTTACTGAGTCAACCCCCTACTACATATTTTTTAACATTCTTTAGTCAAATTCAAATCAGTTTATAATAATTTGAAAACATCTCTTAAATTTATGCCAAGTCCCATTTCTCCAGCCAGTTATAGAAAAAATCCCAAGTTTGACAGATCACCTGATTTTTTTAAAGACAAGTTTAATGATTAAAAGACATAGGGAGGATTCCCTTCAATGGATTTTATCCCTTCCTGTTTTGAAGTTTATTCCGTCACTGTGAGGTGGAAAACCACATAGGGTAAGATTGACAGTGTGCCTTATTTTGGGGTTGGGATTGTTGGACTGAAATGAGTTTGGCAAAACGAAAGCAGGAGTTCTGTAGGTATCATATGCCTAACACGGTTAACTGTTTTCCTGGCTTCAAAGATCACGTGCAAATAATCATTTGCTGGAATGCAAAACCTTTGTGGATTCCTAGAAAGGATTCAGAAGCAGGCCTGACCCCAGAATGCTTCTATCTCACAGGGAGAAGCCATTACCAGAATTGCTCCCTGTTTGTTTCTAATTTAACTGTGAAGGCCAAGGGTCCAGGAGCGCTAGCTGAGCGGCTCTGACAAACTCCATCATTAGCACCTTTTTACCCTGGGTAGTACTGAACAACTATTCCTGTTTCTGCTGCCTAGGAAGTGTGATAACTATGAGGTCACTCTGCAGCAATGAACTCCGTTATTTGCTGAGCAGGGATTTTGGAGTTAATTTACAGCAACATCCTGAGGAGCAGCTGCTGCCGGAGGAGCATAATGGGAGTGTTAACAGGGGCATTCAGAAGGCATAGGCATAACAACAACACATTCTGCATCCACTAGTCCTGCTGTTACATTGCGTGGAAATTCCCTTTGGTTGGAAAGAAGGCATGTTTTCTTTTTCCTTTTTTCAATGGAAAGCTTTGTCAGGGGACAGCAATAAAAATAACTGTGTGGTACACAATCCCACCATACCACTTAGAGTCGGAACAGTATAAAACGAATCAACTTTGTCCCAATACCATGACTAGAGACAGAGGCTCACCAAGGCGGTCGCCAGCAGCAGTTGTATTTTTTGAATCGGCTGCCTGCCCGTCCCAGAAGACAATCGACAGGACAAGACCCTCTGTGGGGAGGATGGAACCAAAAGTCTCGTTGTCTGGAAACACAGGCTGACATCAAAGATGCAACTGCTTCTTTTGTTCAAGGCTTACCATGTGGGCAAGTGGCAGTGTTCATCGCAACCAGAACTGGCGGGTGGCTACCAAGGTCACTCAAAATCTTTTGGCCCCTCACTAGATAGCTCCTCTCAAAGAGAAAGCAATGAGTTGGAAGGCATTTATCTGCTGAAAAGATATCCAGAATCCAGCTGTCTGTGAAGCAAGACCCTGTAAAACACATGTACACAGACTTATATCTGAATATTGCCAAAGTGACTTTGGGCCTCTGATAAACACGTTTTTCCCCCACTAAATAACCCATTAGACATTGCCTGTCTTGGATGAGAAGAGCTGAGCTTCCATGTAAGGTGGAAGCCTCTTGTGCCTCTTGGCTCTATAGTACCCAGGTGAATCTGGAGAAAAAGTCTTTCTTCACCTCTTCTTCAAGTGTTGGGAATTCAGAGAATGTGAAGGACTTTGCCATCCTCTGCCTGGATCTGAACACTGAAGGTATTCTGAAGTAGATCTCTGGAAAGGGTTGTCTGTCTTGGCTTGGCTGTAACTCTACCCAACCTTGTGATGGTTCCTCCATGGACTTCCTTTCATTGATGTAGCTCTGACCTCAGCCACTTCACTTACGGCTTGCTGCTTGCACCATACCCCAAGAGAAAGTCCATTTTACACACACACTGTAAAGTACCATGGGCTGCATGGCATTTATACAGTGTAGGTTGAATGATTGGTAACCCAGAAGCTTCCTTGAGTCGACACAGTGGCCTTCAGCAAACTTGGCGTTTCCTTAGCCGCCTGCCTACAGAAAGAGGCAAGACATGTAGCAGTTCACAAAACAACGGAGTAGGGTGCTTGAGTTGCATAGTGGAAGTTGTTATTCATGGCTGCTGTTTTCCTGGTCAATTAATGTAGATGTCTGCCTTTTTGTACAAAGCAACTGTGTATCATCCTACCCATTGATACCATGCATTGGTTTTTATGTTTATCCGTAATTCTTTATTCATTGTTTTATGGTGCCATCTGCCCATTGTGTCATTTTAAGAGCAGGTTTAAAAGAATAGGAACCTAGGGGGTCATTTGACAAAGCCAGTTTGTCAACCGAACTTGTAAGCAGCCTACTTGCTCAAACACATGAACTATATTTGGCAGTGTTCCCCTCGTTTAATATGTTTACCACTAGAATGGTTATTTCCTGAACATTTTTGGATACACTCATAGGCAGAGTTTTGCAGGAGAGTTCTCTGCTTAGCCTGGCCACTGTTCCACACTTTTAGCTGATGAATATTTGAAGTCCTGTAAAACTGTGTCGGGAAAGGAGAGCACTGTAGGCGGAGTTGTAGCGAGAAGTACTGTCCATCAATATGGCTTTTCAACTTGAAAGTATCTCCAGGGGAATGTCTGAGGGGTTGCAAAATACTCTCTGAGAAGAAAACAGAAGTTGTTGTAGCGTGAGTATTTCACGTAATAATTTGGAAGCACCCACCAGGAGTTCTTTCTGTTGTTATGTACTGTTAAGTCCTTGCCAACTTGCAGTGGCCGTATGAATGAAAGCCCTCGAGATTGTCCTGTTTTTGACAGCCTCTCTGAGCTCTTGTAAACTCAAGGCTGCAGTTTCCTTTATAGAATGGATCCTTCTCATAGTTGGACTTCCTTTTTTGCTTCTGCCTTTTTGTTTCCCCAGCATTCTTGTCTTCTCTGCTGGGTCTGGCCTTCTTGTGATGGCCCTAAGCAAGACAGCTTCAGTTTGTCATTTTTTCTTTCTTTGATTTGATCTAGGAGACACTTGTTTGTCCTTCTGTTGGCCCAAGGTCTTTTCAAAGCTCTCCTCCAACACCGTGTTTCGAATGCTCCCATTTTCTTTCTGTCGACTCCCTTTACTTTCCAGCTTTCACACCCATCCATAGTGATCAGGAATTCAATAACATGGAAAATCTTGGCCTTGGTTTCCAATGAAATGTCCTAATGCTTGAAAAAGGTCTGCTACTGCGAATTTGCCAGGTGCTGTACTTCTTCAGGGTGTTTCCAGATAGAGGGCTCCTCAAACAACTACTCAAAAACCATTGCATAACTATTAAACACATTTTCCTTGATAAGAAAAAAAGATGAAAACCAGCAGGAGAACTTTGGAGGACCTGCAAGTGGAAGGGGAGGCCATCTAGATGCCTCATGAAAATCTGTGATTGAGCAGGTCTGTCATATGAGAGTAGTCACCTTCCTTCTGTTGCTACATTAGTCAGTCTTATGTGAATTCCTGACTGCTTGGCCTTTTCCTGTAGATCTGAGTGATGTTTGCAGCAGTCATGAAAACCAATGTCAGGCAAGTTTCCCTTCAGTTTGGAAAAGCACAACTGAGAAGTTTAACTGCTGTTGATGTGCTGAAGGAATCCCAAAATTGCAGCCATAGGGATTAGAGGTAAAAAGCTGGTACTGTGTGCTACCTTTTCCCCATATAAGAAGAGGGTCATGCCTGAGGCAAGAAGCAAACAGACTAACAAGCTACCTTACAAGCATTTTATCAACAAATTTCAACAGTTCATTTAGCATGCAGAGTAGATCTTTTCTGTCAACTCCAGCTGAATAGGAGGACTACAGCAAAGCAAAACTGTGCAGTTGTAGCTTATCCATAGCAGTAAATCCTGGTGCAGAGCTTGGCTTGTTGACCACACTGAAGCAGTGACTGTGTCTGTACAATCGGTGGGGAAGAGAATTCTTTCTTCATCCTTCCCACTCACTGCCACTGTGTAGACTTTGCTCCTCTCATAAAACTCTGATCTGCTTGACCGGAGCTCCCTGGTAACTTTTTCCGGCACCTTTGCCTTCCTCAGAGTAGGGTTATTAGCCTCTCACCCCACCACACAGAACAGTCTTTAGAGCAAGCACAGTAGCTGGACCACCTTTTATCCCTTTATATTCTTATTTTAATTGAAGCCAGGGAAATCTGAGCAGTCTCCATGCCTGAACAGGTAAACCCCACTTCTCACAACAATGCCAGTTTCAGGGGAAGGAGGGAAAGCATTGGAATTATCGACTGTGCCACTCACTCAGCTATGGTGCCGCTGAACATGCTCAGCCATGGTTTTTCTTCCCCTAAAAGAGAATTCGTAAGAGTTGTTCACCCTCATTGTCCAGCAGTCACGGCACCAAGGAAACGGATAATGATGTATTTAAAGCCCTAATGTGGATTTTGTCGAATATCCTGGCCTTGTATTGCTGTCAGCAGTGTTCATTTTCATTCAAAACTTTCAGCCAGAATCTTGGAAAAGCCGGCCCTGCTCCCATCCTATGTGTGCAGGAGGAGACATGACACTTCTTAGTTTTCCCGTGACAACTCAAAAGTCTGATTTCAAAGCTCTGGCTTTACAATGGAAACAACTCTCTCTCATATATATAAGGTTCATTTGCGACCAGGTTTTGTAATTCAGTGCAAATTGTGCAAATTGAACCTGCCCCCGCCCCCACAACCTCAACCCTCAAATATTTTCAGTTAATGATTTATTTCATCCTTAGAAAAGGCATCAATGGTTTTTTATATTAGATGAAAGAAAATGGAGAGCAATCTGTATTTAATTAGCCACAGAATATCATCATTAGTGGTGTGCATATGCTAGCCTTGACTCTAGATGGCAATGTTAAAACCATTTTTGTAGCCATGTGGTGGAGGGTTAAAGTTCAAACTGCAAAAGGTGCCACAAGATTTAAAATGCACCCCTTGAGAAATACTGGAATGGGAAGGGGGGTTAGTATAATCAGGGGAACTGTATTTGGTGCTTTCAGGAAAAATGCCATCTCCCAAGATTCTTCAGAAACTCTGTCACAAGTTGCAGGAGAGCATGGGACACAACCCTGTGCTTGCAGTGTGGTATATCTTGAGAGCATCCAGGGTATATACATTGAAACAGGCATATCACTGGTTCTTTTCAAAGCCAAGGGCAGGTTATTTATTTTATTTATTTATTTTTATTTATTTTACTTATTTAAATGTTTATATGCCGCCCCTTGCAACAGCCTCGGGGCGGCTCACAATATTCAGTGTGTTTCCATAAGGTTTTGCAACATGGAAATAACCTGGCATTGCATAAGTCTGGCCAGTGCTCCGTTTGAGCCACCTGCACATCCTAGAACGAGTCCCTGAATTTCCTACATGTCGATACAGAATCCCCTGTGCAAGTTAACACAGATGGAAAGTTTGAACATAGCTGCAGTAAACATTCTTCAAAGCTCGCATCAGAGTTACAGAAGACTGCCCACCTCATGATCCAGTGATGTTAGGGCAGTTCATACAAGCTTTTCTAATAGGCTTGCTATTTTGGCATGATCCATTTCCGTGCCACAGCAGAAACTCCTGTAAACAGGAACCATGTGGGTTCGCTGGATGTCCTGATTACTTATCATGTCAGCCGCACACCTCCCTGATAGACAGATATGCTTGTGTTGGACTTACAACCACAGTGCCCTAGTAGATGCTCCAGTGTGAGAAGCCGGGTGCCCACAGCGCCCATTTCTATGAGTATGTTCAAAGCATGTACCCATATAAATGGATCAAGTGGCTGAAGAGGAGGGCATAAGCTCCTACACAGACCTTGTGTAATCTGAGTAGGATTTCATTACTTTCGTACAGCTGTAGATATACCTGTCTTCCCCTAAGCCATGTCACAAGTTGGTTTTGAAACTCCCTGTGGTTTCAGAAGCAGCCAGTCCTATAGCATGGTGTTTGAAGGTGCTTTCGCCAACCTGGGGCCCTCCAGGTGTTTTGAACATGAACTCTCGTCACCTCCTGCCAGCGTGGCAAGTGGTCAAGAATGCCAGGCGTTGCTGTTGAAATCATATGGCAGGTCCCAAAATGAGGAAGGCAGGTTTGAAGGAAGCCAGGGCTAAATCTCCCCATATCTGGGCTCAGAAAATCAGAGCTGTAATACTGGAATTGTACATGCAGATCACATGTCCATAGTCAGATGTGTTCCCTGAGAGGAACGCTTGATTATATTTTTCCAGCAGCCTTTCAAATATGTTGTCAGCAGTTTGGATGTTATGGTTGGGAGGTTTTTTTTTTTTTTTTTTTTAAGGGAATACAGAGGAACAAGTGCTCCGTACAACAGCACTGCCTACTCACACTTCTTGTCCAAATGGGACCTAGGGAGAACATTCTTATATAGTTTGTCACCGTCAGCTGTTGAATCTTGGTTTTTGTTATACATTGTTTAAGAACCCCGAGAACTTCTTCACACACATTTTGACATGTACACAGAAAGCTCTAGGCTTTTCTTCTGCCATAACCAGGCAATGGCCATGTGTTCACCACGAAATCTTCCAGAAAAGACATACCAGCATTTCCTAGTTCTGCCATGGAATTCACCCGTAGGCTTGCAAACAGAAAAGTACCATCTATAGAAGTTCAACTTTTTGTGTCAAATGGAGCAGACCGTCAAATTTAATACGATTTGTTTCTTCCATGTTATGCTGTTCTGTTTACAGTAGCACAGACGTGAAATAACGGATCTTTTCTTTAAAAAGTCAGGAAAGTCCTCACACCCCTATTCGATCATTTCTTTCCTTGACAGTGTCCCAATGTAATCTCAGTTTGAAGAAGCAGAGGAGTCGAAGCATCTTCAGCACTTTATTCTGCTGCTTTCGTGACTACAATGTTGAGCCACCGTCTCCCAACAGCACCGGTGTCCTTCCTCCATTGGTGGAGGAGAATGGCGGACTTCAGAAGGTACACATCTTTGGGGCTCACTTGTTTTACATATGTGAATAAACCCTCCATTGCAACATACATGCAGCCGCCTATGTTGGAATCCCTGCACTGAAAAACAAACCGGTCATGAATATAAAGATTGTTCTATTTAATCAAACAGTTATTTCCTTTTCCTTTGAAAAAAAAACCACAGTGGAGCCAGGTTTAGTCACACTTAAAGTAAACCTGCTGAAAGCAGTGGTAGTCGTGTCAAATTTGGATTGATTTTAGTGGGTCTTCTCGCAATATAGTTAGGTCTGGATCCAACCCAGCAGCCCAATTTGAGGCTGTTGAGGAATATAATCTTTCTACTAGTTGCACAACTTAACACAAAAATTGTCTTTGGCTTGTCGGTCACACTATCCAGTCGGCAAGCCAAGGTTCAGCAATCTTGCAGCACGTGGAATATAGGCTGCTGCTTCTTCAGATTCGATTCCTTCTTTCCTGATTTCTTCTAATAGCAGGTTGAGAACCAGTATCGGGTGGTGGTAAGAGTGTTGGCCTGGGGACCTAGGAGACCCGGGTTCTAGTTTCCAGTCAGCCATGAAGTTCACTGGGTGACTTTGGGCCAGACACACACTCTTACTCTATCCTACCTCACAGGGTTGTTGTTATGAGGATAAAATCGAGCTATGTAAACTGCCTTGGATTATTCCTAAAAGGGAAAAGAAGGCAGGCTATCAGTGCGTTGTAATATTTTTTAAAAGTTGCTGTAACGTCAACTAACTTGACCAGTTAATTTCCTCTAAACCGTCATTTGCACTGCAGTACTAGTCTGGCTAATGGAGCACTCTGAGTTCATTGTAATTTAGGGTAATTTAAGTTTTATCACAGCTGGATTAAACGAGCTCTCAGTTTGCACCTAACACCTGCTGTCACTCTCCGTATTTCTTCTAGTTGTTCCTTTATCAGCTCCACAGACTAATATAAGACGTTTAAGGAGCAGCTTAGGAATTCTGAGGAGACCGCCTCTTGAAAGTTACGCACTCAGATGTGCGGACTATTTGAGTGCACATGCAGAGTGGGGGGGGGGGTCCCTCAGAATCACAACTCCTATTGTCACCAATTGACGATCATGCAGAGAAATTGGTGGTGTTGGCTGGTAACGTACAAGAAGAAGCAGAACTGAGAGGAAGACTCAGCTCTTCAGAAAATGCTGCAAAAGTCTCGAGAACAATGAACAAGCAGTAGATGGCAAGCTGCTGGACTGACATGCATGCGTTCAGTAGCTTTTCTCCTTGACGATACTCTTTGCACACTTTGATAGAATCAGCGTTTCTTTGGGCATGGCAGCCAACTTGTGGCATTTTATGGGATTGTCCTCTAATCCAGGCCCATCCAACTTGTGACCAGCCAAATCATGTGCAGCTTCCCCAACCAGGTATTCCAATTTGCCGGGAGACGGATGAGCAGCCTGCTTGTTGCAGTCTCAAGGAAGCTGCGTTTAAATATGATTTATTGATCCTCTGGTGGTGCACAGATTGTGTGTGTCTGCCCTAATTAGTATGTCATCATCACACTGTATGTATAGCCCACTTTTTCCTAGTGGGAGGAACCCGAGGCAGCTTACTTAGCACTGTTTCCTCCTCTTGACATCAACTCTGTGCTTGGCTGAGAGTGAGGGACCGGCCCAAAGTCCCCCGGTGAGCCCACGGCCTGGATCTCCTAGTCCATCAGTCCAGCACTCTGACCTCCACCCCAGTCTGGCTCACAACACTCTTCCACTCACCCACATCTCAGTACACAGAGAAGGGGAGGTTTAACTCTCCCTTTCCTCTGCACTGATACCTGTGGAGAGAAGTCCTCTGAAACCTGGGATCACGCCCACATCGACCAGACTTTCCTACTGCAGTGGGGAGGGAAAGATCACACTGTTCCTAGCCCACCCACCATGGAATAGCTGAGGTAGGGGGCCTCTTCCCCACCCAGTGATCCCGATTTGTGTCGCTGTTTCCAAAACGGCAGTCCTTGACTGCATTGGGATCACCAGGGTGGGAGCAGATCAAAGGGTTTGCCAAGCAACCTTCTTGGTGGGGAAACATCGGTGGCACTTGGCAGGTCGCACAGAATGTGGCTGAGGGCCACGTGCAGCCCACACATGATGAATTAACGGCATGCATGTTAGATGAAGAGGTGCAACACAGACAGACTGCACATCAGATGCAGACCAGAACGGTGCTGGAGTATCCTTAATCTCTTGATGATTCAGAAATTGTAGTGAACTGTTGACAATGCATCTTGTCTTGGATCTTCAGAGTAGCTTTAGGAATAGCAGTAATTCAGGGGTGAAAAACTTGTTTACTGAGCCCTAAGCCATTTAAGAGACTGCCTGACACTTCACCTGTCTGTTCAGTTGCTAAGCTCACGAGGAAATACTCTTTTGACGGTCTCCTGGCGTTTGGCAGTCCAGTTCATAAATAACCAATTCTTTTATCTCCGGTTCATTCTAAACATATTTTTTTTAACAGGCAAATGTGATCTGTTGTACATGCTAATAATGTGCAGTATTTCATTATGATTTCATGCTATTTTATTTTGTGTACCACTCAGAAAGGTCTTTTAACATATTTGATTCATGAATATTGTTAAATAAAATATACAACTTATTATTTTGTATAGTACTTGCAAGAAGTATCCACTGGGAATATAGAAATGACTAGCGAAGGATCTCGCTTGTTGTTCTTGTAAATCTCTTGTTCCCCCCAATCATTGAAACAACTGGAGTGCAAAATCCTCTTTTTGTTTAACAGCTTTCTTAAAACCCTTTTTGAATTTCTGTTGGAGTGGTTTTCAGTTGAGTACTTTACTTCAGTTTCTTTTCTGTTCTCTTCTGAAATGCCCTATTCTTATATTGACTTGTTTTTCCCTTTGCCCCCCACCAGGGTGACCAGACGCAGGTCATTCCCATTCCAAGTGTATGTATTTTTATTCTTTTATTTTTAGTTGTCAAATGCTCTTACGTTTGGGTTGGCTTGATTGGCAAGCTTATGTAAAGTCTCATTGATGTGTTTTTGTGTGGCACGCTGTAGGGAAAGGCTGTTCTTTTCTACCAACTGATAAGATTCCAGCGGGGTGTGGAATCATAGTTGTGTAGCTGGCTATACAGAGGCATAAAATGCATCTTCATGCAGCGTTCTGCAAAGCAACACTAGCTCATCCCCCGGACTAACCCTTCTTGTGTTAGGACTGCCAGAACAAAAGGCAGTTCATACCCAAATACATGTGCAAACACTTGGTGGCCACCAGCAGTGAAATCCTGACAGTGTAGATAAATATTATGTATGTGCCGTTTTAATCTTTCTGCTATGAATTGGGTGTTTGTCTAACTATTTCAAGCTAGGTTTCCAGTTCCAGTTAAGTTCGCTGCTCTTCCATTAACGATGCCCTGTCCGTTTCCCATTCTAACAGCAATTCCGTGCCCTCTTGAATCTCAAACTCTTCCCTTTCTGTGCTGCACACACCACAGGGCACAAAGTGGGGGCTTCCCAGCAGTTGGTCACCTCAGGTTGACTTGCGACCCATTCTACCCCCATGAAGAAGGCATCCCTGAGCATATTTGTCACATTCCCACCTGAACCCGCAACGTCCAAAGTGGCTCTCAGAGTTTAGCTTGTGCAGCTACTCTTACAAAGCCTTCTTGGCTCACTGAGGCTTCTAACAAGATTTGGCATGTTTTTGGAGTGCCGAATGCAAATTCTGACATGGGGTTGCTAAGTCGCAAACAACATGTACTGTGCACAGAGTTTCAGGTAGTAAGTGCCTGAGCTTGTTCCTCTACTATCCTTTTTACAACACAGAATTGTTCTCACACTTCCTCCAAGGTGTAAAAATGATCTCTTAGAGATGCCTGGCACTTCACTTCTTTTCGGCTGGAGTGCTTGAGTCTTTCTTAGAGGCTGTAATTTACCCTCTGTATTGACCATTCTCATGTGGGCAGAAAATGGATCTCCAGATCTCCCAGGTGTGTCTGCAAGCATAGCTAGTTTTATCATTCCATTGCATTTTGATACCACCCATAGCAGAAGCTCTCTGGGCAGTTCATAGCCTTTAAGTTCACCCATCCAGATTTCAGGCAGGCTCGATCCTGCTTAGCTTCTGAGATTAGGCAGGATCGGGCACTTTAGGCTATGTGGAAGTCGGCAATATTGAGCGTTGAAGTCCAAAACAATCAGAAGATCTGCAGACATGTAAGGCACCCCAAGTACATAGTACGCTGTAAAACCATAAAGAAATTAACTAGAAATTTTCATCTGTCACTAATATAGGAACTTTCCACTTGCTTGTAGCGATGTACAATAAGGGTGAGACAAAAACCAGTCACCTGATTCATTGGAAAATGTGTTTGTTCTTTTCAACCCTGACATGGTTCCAACTATATGAGGGAAACAGTACATGATTTGGCTGTTCCAGATTTCTATAGAAATTCGTTTTCTGCATAAAACTTGTCATTTCAGAGCCAAGCCGCATGAAAAGATAGCCCTTGCCCTTGGGGGGGCGGGGGGAAAGCCCAAGTGCTTGGCAAGGGATCACTGGCCACCAAATCCTCTTCCCAAACATTGGTGGGGCAAAAGATTTTGCCCAACGAACACTTCCCTTTCACCCTTGTATTTGCAGTGGAGTAGCGATAGAGCAAGATCAATGGAGTGCAAAAGCAGAGGCAAAGCGCGGATCCCGAGGAAGGCTACAATACCCTGGAGCGTTTTCCCTGCCCCAGTTTGTGTTTGGGAGCTACCGATCCCCATCCTACATCCTCGGAATAATAGAACTGCCAAATGATATGAAGACTTGTTGTGGAGCGGAACCTTAGAACGTTTAGATCATTTCTGCTATATTTCATTTTTTTAAAATCCTTCACTTTGTTACACTTGTATTAGTTTAGTACAGTCTCTCTTCTGGAGAAGGACAGTGACTGGGTTCACGCAATGCAACAAGCCACACGCCTGGGTTGTGTGTTGCCATTGAACTGTGGGGAGTTGTGCTCTGTGAGCACAACTATGTTTTGTTGAATTGTGTGGCCCAGCTGCACTGGCAAATCACAATCTGTTAACTGCAAGCAGCACACAGTTCACAACCAGCCACAAAGCCAGGCTCTCTTCCTGGGTTGCTGGTGGTTAACAAACCATGTTTGCTGGCACAGCTGGGCTGTACAACACAGTGAAGCATAGTGTAGCAACAACCAACCAACACTCAGCCGTGGGTTGTCTTGTTGTGTAAACCCAGCCACAGAAGGACTTGTTTCCATGAAGGTTATTTATTCCTAAAGAGCCCCTCCCTCTTCGGAAGTGGGGTCCCCTTGTATACCTTTGGAATCTTGTTTTGGAGATCTGATTTCTGTGAATTTTCACAGAAATGCACACAACGCAATGTGTCCAGTTGTTTCGCTACCCACATAGCTTAATGATGTGTGCTTTGTGTCACTAGTTACTTGTAACATCCATAAGCATATATTTCTAATATCTCATGGCATCTCTGTGTCTTCTATTTAGCCCCCAGCTAAATACCTCTTGCCAGAAATGACAATATCTGATTATGGGAAGAAATGTGTGGTCATTGATCTAGATGAAACACTAGTGCACAGTTCCTTCAAGGTATGTATGTGATTGAGAATACTGTGCGATTGTCTAGTGTGTGTGTGTGGGGTGTAAGTTTTTCAGGTGTGCCCAGCCCTACCCAAGTTCCCACTTTCCCTCCCAAGTGTGCTATGAAATGTTGCACATCAGGGATCCCATTCAGAAGCCCACCTGTTCTAGAGACAGGGCACCTGTTCACCGTTGAGCGGCAACTATTCCCTGTGTTAACCTCGTCAACCAGCGACCATAACATTTAGTAATATAGAGAGTAACCATTACAGAGAGAACATCCATGTTGCTTGAGAGCTCAGTGCATTTCAGTGGAGCCATCAAGTGGTCATAAATCAGGTGATGAAAATTCAGGTTCCTTCAGCATCATGTGTGACCCAATCTGTTGGTTGAGTCGTGTGTGTGTGTATGTGTGTGTGTGTGTGTGTGTGTTTTGAAAAAAAAAACACTTTTTAAGCTCACCAAATTTCAAGTACGTGATGAAGTTGGCTGTGACCTAGGAAATCTTCTGGTAAGTCATTCTGTTATTTGTGTGCGCACACTTAGAGAGAAAACGGGAATGCGCAAACCCAAGGGGGACATGGACCTCCGTTCTTCCTGGCGTCATTTTGAAAGAGACATTTTCCTCCTCTTTTTAAAAACGTGCTCACTCTTGTGACACAATGCATTAAAGGCTTTCCATTTCTAGTTACTACTGACGAAGCGGTAGCTATTTGTGTCCCCCTGTGAAAAGCGAGGTGTGCTCTAGAAGGAATATCACAATTCCTGTGATCACAGGGGAGAGCTCTCGGGGTCAAGGTGCCTTTTTTCAGAGTCCAGAAGGTCCGCTGCAGAAGACGCAGCGGTGGGACGTACTTCTGCCTGTGGCTGTAGAGTTCATCTGAAAGAGTAGGATAGACACATGGTTCCTCCACTGCAGAGATCTTCTCAGTTGCAAAGCCCTGCTTGCGAAATTCGTTCCTCAAGAAGAGGAATTGATAGATGTTCCAGCCCTAGGCAGAGATGTTCATTTCAGGACATAATTTGGCTGGCTTTAAACTCGCATTTTTTCTGGATTTTACATGTTATTTTCCCTCCAGCAAACCTATGTTTATACTAGGGTTTCTTGGCTTAATCTAATGTATTGTTTTGGTTAATTTGTTTCTTCTTTATGAGCTGTCCTGGGAATCTTGCAAACATGAAAGACTACACGTATCTTCTTAAATATATAAATTGTTCCTTAATTGTTTCTTGATTCATTATTCTTAAATGAGTGATCCCCACACCCCGCCAAAATGATGCCAACCGCATGCATATCCTTAATGCATCATGAGCTGATGGGGTCTATAGAGGGAGCTCACACCAAATCATCAAAAAACCTGCTGCCTCCATGTTCTGTTGGCCACCAAGAACAACCAGGTGTTGATGAGAAGTCCGCAGGTGGGACATGGGTACCAAAACCCTCTTCCCCTGTTGTAGCAGATACTCAGAGGATGCTGGCTTTGTACTGGCACGATTAGGAGCCATTGATAGTCATCTTCTCCCTGAATTTTGTCTCATCCATTTTGTAAACTAGGGTGACCATCACCACATCTTGTGGTAGTGAATTCCATAGTTCAGCCAGGATGTAATCACCAAATTCTGTTGAGCTTGCTTTCAAAGCAGGTAATTTGTACCCAGTTCACTTGAGCTCTGCGGTGGAGCAAAATAAGCTAGCGTTCTGAAATAACTGAAAAAGCATGACTATTTTGACCATATTGATGCAAATTAATATTACTGGGGACGGCAGTGCAGGCTCAAAGCCTGTGGATGATGTCACTTTTGGAAAAGATCATTTCAGCACTATTTCTCAAACTGGAATTTCTTCTAAGAAATACTAATGTTATGATTATATGGGCCATAGAAATATTTATGCCAGCAACTAATAAATTTGTCAACTGGTTTACAAATAATCCAAAGAGCTCGGAGAAAGGAGAAATAAAAGACTTACAAGTATTACTTGAGTTCTGAACTCCTTCCACCCTTGTAAAAGCCGAGGTATCTTTTTAAAAATTAAGAAAAAGGTCTCCTTTTCAAATGAGATTGTTCTAGTTAACCAAGAACAAAAATCCGAAAAGACCAACCTTATGACTTGAGTAAAAGGGAGATATTACTTTAAATAATTTTCTCTACTTTTTAGGGCAGGGTGGGAAGTCATCTGAACCTTATAAGCACCTACCCCCCTGCCCCCCCCCCCCCCATTGAGGTCCCACTCAAAATCAGGAAGCCCTTGGCTTACTCTAGAGTGAAAAAGAAAGCATGTAGCTACTAGATTTGGCCTTAAGTAATTTCATTATATTCTTGGGTCTAGTCTTGTGGTGGAAGAGGAAATTGTATTTTTGAATTTATATGAAGAAAAAGATGGGGAGAGGGGGGTTCCCTGTGTGTAGCAAAGTAGCACAGGATGGAGCACTCTGGAACACTTCCCTCCCCTTGGTCCCCCACTGCTCTTTGCAGATATTCTGAAATAGCAGCTTTCAGCATCCCCCCCCCCCCTTGCAGTCTGAAGTGGCATGACCCACGCTGCTGCCTCGTTCTGCTGCCTGCATTGTCCAGGGCTGAATCAGTGCAGATTTCATGCAGTTAACCTCATGAATTTGGTTCACTAGGTACGCATTTTACATCCACAAGTCCTTTTCTGGGAAAAGATGCCATTCTCTTCCTTGAAAAAGCGAAATGATGCCTCAGAATTCTTGCAACTCATTCCAAGTCTTTGGGGAAAGGGAGGCCTGCAGGGCTGGAGTTGCATCCGTCTCGGCTGCGTTCCCCAGGAAATGCCCCCAGGAACCATCGCTGTGCTTGCTGAGAGCCGCTGAGGGTTGATATCTCACGTATCTGCAAGGCGCCAGTTCAGGAGAGGCCGCCGAAGAAGAAACGAGACCACATCCATACCGACCATCAGTATCCACTTGCATGTCACACTGCAGGCGACTTGCTCGCAGGGAATAGTGTAGCCCCGCGGCTTGCTCCTTTTCCCCATTCATTGATCTGCCGCCGCCAGGTAGAAGTGGGCAGCCCCAGTTGCCGGGCCTGTCATTTCATGCAGTGCTTCTTCAGCAGCAGAGAGATCCTCCTGAGACGGACGGGTCTGCTCCACCTGGTGGATTGATTTGTGGGAGCCATGCAAGAGCCAGTGGGGGCACATGCGCTTTGACTGCCTTTATAAAGCCGAAGGCACAAGGACGTTTGTGCAATACGCTTCGGTGTATGTGGGTATGCAAGTGTTTGAACGGGAGACTTCTCCAGCTCATGGGCAGTTGTTCCAAACAAGTTTTCCGTACCAGTTTCCACCAAGGTCTTCAGTTTTTCATTTTCCTCTTAGAGGGGGAGCTGTCATAGTACCAATTGTTCTGCTTCTCTAAATCTGGTCTCTTTTGTACTTTTCTAGCCAATTGGCAATGCTGATTTCATTGTTCCAGTTGAAATTGATGGAACGATACACCAGGTGAGCATCGCTGCTACATTTCCCATTTAACTTGTGCATGCTGATGATGACCTGCTTTCCTCATCCAACTCTTTAAAAATGGAAGTCCCTCTTGATCTTATTTTTGAGCATGTCATAAGCACTTTACTATCATGTAGAGGCATATGTATGTTGTGATCCCAAATAATGACCCCAGCCCGAGAGAGAGTATGTGAGATAATTCTCTAATAAAATTTCACCACAGAAAATAATGGATTGATAAGAACGGTTAAATTACATTGACAAAGGATGAAGTTTGAAAATTAATTGACGGACTAAAAGTTGCTTGAAAAGCCTTGAACTCAAGTATGAAATAGCTTAACTATTAACTAAAACATGAAAGTTGTCACTAAAGTTTCAGGAGGAATGGCAAAACTAGCACCTCATTTGGTTTTTTTCTGTTTTTATTAAGTAGAGTAAGTGTGAGAGAGAGAGCTTGTCTGGTCTGTAACAGAACTTAATTCAGTGCACAAGAGACTAACTTAAAAGACAGCCTTGTTCGTATCCTCTTGTCTTATCTGACAGTGAAACCTTGAAAACCTCTTCCTTTCCCATGTGCTATTGAGGTACCTGAAAAAGATGCGTTCCGATATGGGTATCTCACAGTGATCTTCTGTCGTGAAAGCAAATCTGTAGCATTCGCTTCTTTCTTTTAACCTTACCTGTGTTTCTGAATGCCCCCTTCCAAAAATGCTTTTGTGTGCCACGTTCCCAACAGATAATGTCCCTCTGCACAGGCTGAGTAATTAGCCACAGCGGATTGTCGTGCTGTGTAAACTCGGGCCACTTCCCAAAGGGTGGCTTGTTTGGGGACAAGAAGCCACCCTGATGCCACAAACCATGAGTTGTCCTAGGGGCTGTTGTATTCACGAGGGGCTGGCAGGCCGATCCTGCCATGCATCCTGGGACACATCCAGCAAACCTCTCTGCAGCAGCTGCCGGGTCTGAGCTCGCTCGTACGGCAGCCCATGTCAGCTGCTCCTCGAGTGCCCGAGCAGTGCTTGGAAGGGTTTTCATTGGCTCGCTCGCCTCAGCCCCGTTTGTGATCTCTTTTTCCTTTGCTGCTCTTTGTCCCCCCTTTTTTGCTTCCAGAGTCTTTTTGAAGGGCTCCCCGTGACAGTCCCCCATGGCCTCGCAAAAGAGCTCCTAAAGAAAGACAAAAAGGGAAAACAGGGTTGCAATCGGACTGGGGGAAGGAGGCAACATGGGTGTAGCGGCCAGATCCCTACCAGAGGGAGGGACAATCCATGGTGAGCCCAATCCATAAACAACCCACACAGTGTTGCTTATTTGCTGGATGGGCTCACTTTGTGATGCAAACTCACCAAGGTGGAGCACCCTTCAGTGCTTTATCCCAGAAGGAGAAAGGTGCCGTGTGGCCTTGAAAATCGTCTCAGACATCCTTGCTTTTATACAAAACTCCTACAACATGCGTGGTCCACTTCCTTCCCTGCATTTCACTGAGTGGTGCAATTAACTAATTTTACATCTGGGCTTCCTGTCTTATTCATACATGTATGTACACACACAAGCCCACATTTTCAAAGTTTATTTTTATAGTGCAGTACAAAAACAGCCAACCCACAACATTAGACAGAGAAAAACAACTAAAACATTAGAAGTTTTGGGCGCTGGTACATATGTATTATATATCCTTATTTTTAGTATATAACATAACGTACTACCATTGTTTTAAATAATTACACATAGATTTCAACAAAGACACCCAAATATCCATATATTTCTCCATTTGTAGATTATGCCTGAAGGCCACCTCTTCAAAAATTGAAAAATTCATTGAATCCTTCACTCACTGTGTTATTGCAGATGACAGTTTAATCTTTCCAGTTTTGTAATATTAGTCTTTTAGCTGTCAAAAGGGTGTGGAGAATCAATTTGCTTTGACCTTGCATAATTTCCAAGAAATGGGTAGGTATTTCCAAAGAACGTGTGCTTCCTTAAATGTTAAAGAAATTTATATCACCAGATTTATCCAAATTACACCATCCAAGAATGAAGTTGGGACAAGTATTCCTAGATAGGTAATAAATGTGAACTGCCAGTTAGCATATTTCTGGGTGTATTATCCTCCCTCCCCATAGACATAAGTTCTAACTTTGATGAGTGAATAGAATAACTAGATTAATATCCAAAATCTTTAATCATTTGAATCAAAGATGGAACAGATGACTAGAGCTCCAAAACAAACATTAGAAGAGCAGCACAGAGATTAAGTGTATATTCCTAACGCATTTGGCTATTTTGCAAATCAAACGTCCCCCATCACTTCGTGAAGCCATGGAAGGTCGTGAGGTGGGCAGGGCATTCTGAACATTTAACCTGCAGCTTGTTGTGTCATCTGAACCTGGCAAAAGTAGGTAGTTGAGGTAGTTAAAAACAAAATCCTGCGACTCCACACCAGCAACCCATCCTCCCAAGTCTGGAACAACATGCCAAGCCATGGTGGCGGTTTGAACATTCACCACTGTCTTCCTCTGTCCACTGTTTTTTAAAGAAGTTGATGTCAGTCATCCAGAAGTAGAGGAACTCATCCGAGCAGCCAAGGGGGTTTTTCCCTTCTTTGCTGTCCGTGGAAGCCGAAGGAATATCTTGAAGGCTGCCCCTTCCCATGTGAACTCGCGCATTTGTGGCAGCCATCCTGAACCCTTCACTTCCACGTATCCTTGCCTTTTCTGAGGGAGTTGTGATGCTTGGATCCCTGCAGAAACATTTGCCAGTTAGCTGTGGCTGTTAATGGCCATTTTATTTTTCTGAGCACTTGTTCAATGCTGTCGATTAATAATTGCTTCATTTTAAATTATTGCAAGCTGCTTGAGCAGTTCTTGTGAGGAGGTGGGATAGGCATGTTCAAGGAATTATCCACACCGCGGCAGTCAGTGGGGTTGCAAAGTCATTCCCCTCAGTCGTGGGACCATGGGGGCTATAGTTCTCTGAGAAAATATGGGGTTCACTAAGAAAATCAACAGATCCTCCACCCAAGCTCAATTCCAAAGTTTCTTTAGGGTGAGCTAGTTTAGCTTCCAAATCCAAGTCCATTTGTAATGTTGACAGGGCCTTGGGTGACTAGCTGTCTGCGGATATCAATCCTGCCAGGTTTCTCTCATTCCAGTGTAGTGCCTTCCAGGGACAAGAGGTCCCAAATGTCTCAGAGGGCAGAATTATACAATGCTAATAAAGGGGGAGACATGCTTTTCACAGATGGCACTATTTCCTTTGTTCCCCCAAAAGCAGAAGAACCCACCCTGTCCTCTAGAGGAGGAAGTGGGGCTCTTCCAGAGACTTGCAGAGAAACTGCCTGGGGTATTGTGCAGCCTGAATAGCAAAAAACCTTCAGCAACTGTTTAATGGCTTGTTTTTCCAGTGTCATGTCCACCTGGCATTGCCTTCCTGCCCAGTGAGCTAGTCTGCATTAGTTCCCAGAAGGACTGATGAATGCATCTAATCATATAAATGTTTTAATAAATAAATAAATAAATAACTAGGAAATGCTTCGCACAGAGAAGCAGTATTGTCTGAAAATGTTGGAGGGTTTTAACTGTGGGGGGGTATATGAAATGCAAAATTACATTGCACAAAAGGGGAGAAGATCGCCACAGCTGTACTACCCAGTGACTGCTTGAGAGTTGAATTTCTTGAATGTAGAAGTCTTCAGCCTGGGATGATCAGCCAGACTAATGTAGATCGTATTAAAGCCTGTGAGCAATATCCTAAAACACGGGGCTTCGTATTGCAGCAAAATTGTCCATACTTCATTACAAGATCCTGTTTCCTTGAGCGAAATAAGGTACATAGCACGTTTTTCTCCAGAAAACGGGAGCGGAGGGGAAAGCAGAGAAGAGAAATGATGAACCTTGGACAGTTCTATGCATGGCTTTCGTATGTGATGACTTGGAGCCTATATTCTTTCCCGGAAGCACAGTGTTCCTTGAGCTGCCTTTCTGGAAGAGGCTGTAACCCGGTTCAAGTAATCCAGGATAGGCTGTGTACATTCCTGATGGCCTATCCTTGATTACTTGCAGTGGGATGCAACCACAACACAGTGAACGGGACTCTGGAAGCCTCGAGTCCACGTGTCTTCTCCCAACTCTTACAGCAAGAAGGCCCGCAGAGAAAGGCACTCGGCTATCGGGTGCTGGGGCATTCGCCACTTCCCCGTATCCCAGGAGCCACAATAAGATTTTCTGCTAGTGGACATGCTGCTCTAATGCTTTTTTTCTATCTCTGCAGATGTAACCCTGTCCCGAGCAAATGTTCCTTGACACTAAATGTCCCAAATACATTGAATACAAGCAAAGTCTTCAAATTAATCTAAACTTGCTCTTCTGCAATAGCCGTGGCAGCCAGCAACATTCCTGAAATAACCCTTTGGTCAGCTTTTGTCATAAAAATGCAAAAAATGTATTCGACCACATCGGGGTCTAGAATTTTGCCTTTGAGGGTTAAATGAGGCAAATTATGACTTTTCAGTTTTCTAAAGAGAATTTTAAAAATACTCCAAAACTGGCAAATACTTAAATTGTTTTGATAACTTGATGTCTAGGGGTGTTCTTTAAAAATGGGTGGGTGAGTGCTAGGTTTCCAGTAAGCGGATGCAAAGAGCATGTGAACAAAATGTTGGACCCTTTAGTCTGATCTCGCATAGGAATGCTCATATTCTTTTATTTAGTGAAGCAGATATTAGGGTTCATGGGGCCATTATGCATGAAAGAGCACTATATTTCATAGTTGTTTCTACTGCCTCCCCTCTATGCCTGTCCCTTTGGTCTACGTCCTGTTATTTTGGGAAACTAGTTAATAAAGGCAGTTACTAACATTCCCCTCAAACAGTCCACACTAAGCAGAATAGACTAGCCAGAAATTTGTCTGTGAAAAAGATGGAACTGCACAGAAAACACTAGACCGTAACAATAATTTATTTATTAGATTTGTTTGAAAGCCACCCATTAGCATCATGCTCTCTGAGTGGCTCTCACAATACTGTTATTAACATTAAATAAAATAATACAATTAAATTATCATAATAAATAAAACAAGATAAAATTGTAATATGCGTAGTCAAGTAAAAATAAAACATAAAATAATATATCAAAACCTGTGCATGATATAGATGGTCTAAGTGATGCTGAAAAAGAAAAGGTTTTGTTAGACTCCTGAAGCTCACCAAGGTAGGCGCCGGATGAATATCGGTGGTAGAGGGTTCCATGATTGGGGTTCCACTACGGAAACAGCCCTCCGCCATGCAATCTTAGGGAAAGGAACTTGTGGGGTGTGGCGGGGGGGGCTCAGTTGTTGATGTTAGGCAATGGACAGGAATCTCTGGAGTAAGGTGCTCCTTACGAAAAGTTAAGAAATAAATTGTGTAGTTTTGAGTAGCAGAACCTAGTAACTGAACAGACAGTAGTAGATGGTGAACTGGAGAAAAGACATGGGTAAGGACCTGCACTGTTAAATATTCTTACTATTCTGCACTAATATCTGCTGTACATAGTTAGTAACAACCGGGACAGGGAGTGTCAAAATGCTCCCCAGAGAAAGTGAAAGGATTTTATTTTATTTTATTTTATTTTATTTGCAAATGAATCCCTTTATAGGAACAAGACATTTTGACGGCTGGTTCCATGCTTGGATTATGCATTTGCTCAGATCTGTAATAGCAGCATTTGTTTTAAAATAAGGTTTGTTTTTTTCAATCCTGCACATTGTCTGTCAAGAAACATGACTAGGAAAGAGGGTGTTTTTGTCCTAATAAAAATGGATCCTTTTTTAAAAACGGGGGGGGGGGGGGGGAGCGCATGCGTACGCCTTGTGATCTGCCTCACCGTACATTTTCTACTCTAGTTATCTGCCCTACAAAAGAACCTTACCCATGATGCTTCTGCCGTTTGGATTAAAGCACAGAACATCAACATGGGATCTGTCTTTCTGGCCCCTCTGCTGATTTATCCTCCGTTGTCACAGCACGCCATGGAGTATGCCCTCCCTGCCTTGAGTCTCAGCTACTCTTCTTTTCCCGTCTTCCCACTGTCTAGGTCTATGTATTAAAACGGCCGCACGTGGATGAGTTCCTCCAGAGGATGGGAGAGCTCTTTGAATGTGTGCTCTTCACAGCCAGTCTAGCAAAGGTAAGGTCAGTCCCTCTATGCGCCTTCCTGCTTTACCTGCTCTCCGGTGTCCCCCCAAATTCTGTGATGCAAGCAAACCTTTGCTGCTAAGCCAATATGGACGGCCGCCCCTTGGAACTGTTTGACTGCTGCCCGGGGCTTCAGAGGAGAGGTTGAGCTGAACACTTTACGAAGTTGGCCCCGAAAGAGCTCTCTGCTTCTGGAGGCCGAGTTCCCGCCACCCACCCTCCATTCCCTGCCTTTGTGATGTCTGAAATCTCCTTCAAGGGCCATTTGTAAGTTGGACTTTCTTTTCATGTAATATCAAATACAGAGAAAATAATTATCTTCATCTTCTCCCCCTTCTCTTCTGTTTCTTTATCTGGCAGGGTGTACTTTTGTCTGCTATAGTGTGTGGGTAAGTGTTGCCATGGTAACAATCTCACATATGGACTTGTCTCCTGATGTATCCTCCGCGCCTTGCTCAGGATGCCAATGTGAAAGGCTTTTTTTAAGTTACCATGGTTATCGGCGGGCGGGGAGACGAGTGGGAATAAATAGTTTATTGCTCAAAGTTGTATCCTAAAGCCGGGCATAAGCCAAGCCGATCCATTTTAACACGAGGTTGGTACGGACTTCACGCAGCCCAAAGGATGCAAAAGCAGAGCTACGTGAAATAGCCTTTTCATTCTACGAACCGTGTTTGTCAGGTGCGGGACTGATGCCGACGTAGCGGGGTCCACGTTGGGGTGAGGAGGCAAGAACCAATACTTGTGCATCTGACTTAGGAACCTGCATGTGAGCTCAGCAGTCGTCCTTGTTGTGTTTGTCCCGTGACGTTTGCTGTGGTGTCCTTAGAGGTGATAGCCAGAATGAATGGCTGCTTTTCTGGGTACAGAATGAAGTCACACTCTTACAGACTTGGTAGCACTGAGGAAAGCGAAGGGTTGTGGGGAAGATGTGCCACCAGTGATGTGTCATGCTCAAGTCAATGAAGAGGAGTGTTCTGTCCACAGCAACCTCTGCGAAGCAGTTGTTCCCGTTCCTTGCCTAAGGCAAGCTCATTCTGCTGGGCAAAGGCGTGGGCGATTCTTGGCAGAGAGCAGACCTTTCCCCACTTTGTGTATGAATTGCTTTTCTCTCCAATAGCCACCAGAGTGTTTCACACTTAATTAAATTTGCAGCAAAACTGTTCTATTCCAGCGCAAGTGGGCCAGGTTTGAGATGCCCGCTACTCATTTCTAGACAATACCAGGCAGGAATTGCGTCATGGCTGGGGAACAGAAGTGAAGTTGTGTATCTCCTCCAACATTTGAAACGAGAAGCCAGGGCTGATATCATCTGTCCTCATTTCTGCCCTTCAACACAATTTGTGCACATTGCAATGAGCGCTTGGGAGTGGTCTCACCAGCCTACTTAGGCTGCCTGCTGAAGCCGCTTCCTGTTTCGAAAAGGCGCAGGATTTTTGTGGCTTAGGCAGCAAAGTCTGGGCTTTCTAGGAACATCTTTGGGGCCAGGGTTCGGCCTTTCTGTGGACGAAGGAACCAGCATTCGTCACCATTTTTCTTTTATCTGCAAGTTTGCTTTCCACAGGGTCTAGGGTTTACAATCTCCAAACAACGAAATAGACTTTCAGTACAAAATGGCATGGCCGAGCATCAGTTTGAGTACAGTTTGAAAATCCCTTGGATGCTGCCGTTTTCGGGAAGGCCTTTGGCTCTCTAATATTGCAGGGGCAACCGTTAACTCTCTGTCTCGCTTAGTTTCTCATGTGATTTCAATTTCATGCATTTTATTATTTCTTCATGCTGTGATTGAGCTACTCAGGCAGGATTTTAGCAGTGATAGGAGATGTATTTTAATATTTAGACTATAAATATTAAACTACATATCCATTATTGATCATTCTAGGGTTGTTTGGAAAGCCCCAAGCAGAGAGATATCAGGCCTTCTAATCTGCATGCTGGTATCAGTATGAGAGACTTCAGTGGCATAAATTCAGTGGGCAACTTGGAACTAGCATGGAACCCCGTGGTAAATTGCTGGGGTCCTTGAACTAGTGAGTCTCCCAGCAGGACCCAGGTACCTTCCATCTGTTATCACTGGACTGCTTAGACATTCCTCCTTTCTCCCTGTGATGCTCAAATGGACACTCTTGAGAGGGATCAAGACTATAAGTAAATCCATCATCCAGAGTTCAGAGCCGTTTTGAGGTTGCCATTCTTCAACACTGTAGTCAAATAGGAAAGCTTTCTGAATTTCCCCTCTTGAAACTCCGAATCATACGCAGTGCCACACTTCAATCCAAAATTGGGGTGGTCTAAATGATTACTGTGAAAGTTGACAGTTGAATAGTGTTAATGTTGGTCTCTTCGGGCCCTACTTCATGTTGGCCTGTGAAGAAATTTAAGATGTACAGAGCAGAACCAGGTTCCTTCTTACACCAGTAGCCCAAAGCTAATTCAGTCTATTTGTGATGCTTTTCTACCTCTCCCTGTGCAAGCTTCTTTTTCTTGCAGGTGGAGGCCTTCCTAAAGGCCTGGGCAGAAGCTTTCCCTTTTGGCTGGAGATGTTGTGGATTCCACTTAGAATCTGTTACAAGATTCTAGCTTAGCAATGCGCTCAGACTGGCCTGTGGGGGAAAGTGTGAGGACAGATTCTCTGCCATTTCTCTCCAGGGTTCTCCTGAAAATCAACACGTATTTTCACTTTGTCTAACTAATTCTGTCCTTGCATGGAAATGGTTTGGTAACGTGAGGCACTTAAACATTGCACCACAAAGGACTAAGTTGGAAATTTCCTCTTTCAGATTTGAGGCTCTTTCATAATCATCGGTGGTGCTTTGATATGGTTAAATGGGCCAGGTTCATAATGTTTCAAGAATAAATGTTGTCCGTTACTTAATTTTTATTTATGCTCTGCACTTTACAGAGTCAGAATATCTTCATTTATTAGCTGACTAGGACAAGGCATAAAAGTATCCCAAATATTTGTGAACTTGTACTAGAAGTTGGTTTTTTGGAGTTAAAAAAAGTTACTTTTGGGGGGTGAGGCGGGGACATCCTGGGCCTCCAGTCACCTTTCTTGCTGAAGTGTTGACCTTGATAAGGTGTGTGGTAAAAATATCTTTTTGGGCAAAGCTTGTACGATTCTATTGCCTTACCTCATTCATGGGATTCTGTGGGGGTGGATCAAGGCATTACTCTTTTCCCCTAACAACCCTCCAGTTTTCCTCACCACAACTTCTGTCCCTTTTCTTAGCCAAGAAAATCCATGGAGGAGACGGGGACCAAATTAGCTGCATAGACGCTTCTAACTAAGATTGCTAGGTGAAAAGCTTCACACAGAAGCACACATGAGGTGTCGATTTTTGTACTAGGAAAGGTGCCTTAATTTTGTCTTAATTTTATAACCCTCCCTCTTTTTCTCTCTTTTCTTGTAAAATCTAAGTATGCAGACCCAGTGGCGGACTTGCTGGATCGCTGGGGCGTTTTCAGGGCTCGGCTCTTCAGAGAATCCTGCGTTTTTCACAGAGGAAATTACGTGAAAGATCTCAGCCGACTCGGGCGAGAGTTGAGCAAAGTAATTATAGTGGATAACTCCCCTGCATCTTACATTTTCCACCCTGAAAATGCAGTAAGTAGTTTGCCGTCAATTGAGTGTTTTGTTTTGTGCTGTACAGTTTTTGCTGTTTAAGATACAGCGTAGCAATATCAATGCAGAGGAGGTGTTATATGAAATGGCTTACATATTCAGAGGAAAAATAAAGTTAACGCCTTAGTTTGTGGTAGCAGTTCCGCAACTGGACCAAGGTGGTGACCAGCGAAGCTGCTTTTCTCCTGCATTTCACCGCAGGCAACTAGATAAGGACTGATAAGGGCCAAACGAGAGTGGATTTCATAAATGAAGGATGTATCCAGCCTTGGTGGATCAGGCCCGGGGCCTCTCTGGCCCAGGTGTTCTGTTCACAGAGTGGCCAGCCCATTGCCCTCAGAAAACTCACACACGAGATACAATTTCAACAACACCCTTCCACCCATGTTCCCCAGCAACTGGTGCATATAGTCCTCCTGCCTCTGACACTGGAGGTGGCATGCAGCCATCAGGACTGGTAGCCATGGATAGTTCTGCCCTCCACAAAGTTGTCCAGTCCCCAGTTAAAGCCATGCAGTATGAAGAATGGCTTCCTTTGATCCTTCCTGAGTCTTCTGCTGCCTGGCTTCATGGAGTGACCCCACTGGAGTTCTAGAATATTATGAGGGAGGGAGAAAAATGTCCCCACATCCCATCAACTTGCCATTTTCAAAACCAAACAGTCTTAGATCTTGTAACTTTTCCTCCTAGAGGAGTTGCTCCGTCACCTTGAAATTCTGTTCATTTTTTATTTATTATATTTATACGCTGCCTTTTTTTCCTTTGGAAGGAACGCAAGACAGCTTACATAATTCTCCCCTTCCTCTCCACTTCATTCTCACCACAACAACCACCTTGTGAGGTAGGCTGGGCTGCGAGTCTGTGACTGGCCCAAAGCCACCCAATGGGCTCCATGGCTGAGCAGGGACTAAACCCCAGATCATCTGAGTCCTAGACCCATGCTCTTCTCCACTACTCCACACTGGCTCCTTTAGTTGCCCTTCCTTTCATGTTGTCCAGCTCCCCAGCATCCCTTTTTGTTTAAGAGCGGTAACCAAAACTATTTGCAGTGTTCCAAGCATCATCTTTCCAGTTGGACTTTCAGTTCCTTCCTAATTATGCCCAACACAGAATTTGCCTTTTTCACAGCAACTACACAATAGATCAGCATTTTCATTGACTCGTTTGAACAAAATGGCAGGGAGTCAGGTCACTGGAGCACTGGGAGGAATTGCAATCCAAGGGTGAGGAAGCTGTTTTTGGGAACTTGACCATTGGCCATCCTGGCAGAGGCGACTGGGAGTCATCCAGTGAGCAGATTAATTTCCAGTAAATGCTTAAAACATGCCAGCATTTGTTTGCTTGTTAGATTTCCATCCTTCCGATGAGCCAAAATGGCTCTCCCCTGGGAGACACATCAGTAGTTGTTCAGTTTTGGAGCATCCACTGTTACCCTGCAGAAAATACTGATGGTTCAGTGGAAAAATAGGTGTATGGATCGTTCCAGGTGGTTAGTTCTTCGAGCCGTGAATGAAATTTCATGGAATTTGCAGAGTAGAAAAGACGGACAAAAGCAGCTTCTTATCACCCTGTGTGGATAATAGCCCTCCTGCTCTCAAAGCACAATGGCTGCTGGGTAGGTCCATCTCCTTTCGTAGCATCGTCTCTCCCTTGTCGCAGCTGTGGTGACTTGCTCAGGTGTTGGCATTTTATTTGGCAAGGTCCCTTTTGCTTCATGCTAAGACTCTGTGTTGGTTTTAGGTACCTGTGCAGTCCTGGTTCGATGACATGACAGACACGGAATTGCTAGACCTTATTCCTTTCTTTGAAGGACTAAGCAAAGAGGAAGAAGTCTACAGTATGCTTCACAAACTGTGCAGCAGGTAGCCCCCCCAGGTAGCCCCCCGTCACTGCCGGAGTGCAGCCTCTCCCAAGACATCCAGTCGGACGCGGCACCCCAAAGAGGCGCACGAGCAGCCGCACGCTCGCTCTTCCTCTTCGAGTGCCGCACACAAAAGGACAATCGTGAACTGATAACGCGACTCAATCATGGGAATGCAGATGCCGAAAGGTGATAAGACTACTTTTTTAAAAAGAAAAAGAAAATTTAAAAGAAGCTATTTTGAATGGGACTGTTTTAATGAATTTCATAAATGGACACATTTTACAGAACCTGCTTTTTTCTTAAAACATGCCAAAAAAAATCAAAAGCTTGATGTTGTTTCAGCAAGTTGACTTAACCCCTTCCCTGCCCAACCCATCCCACTATGCAGCTCATTTCTCCCACGCCATCCCGCTTATAGAGCAGTTGATCTGACTCTAACCTTTCTTTCTTCCATGATGAAGTGCCTTTTTGAATGTTGTTTTGAGATTTAAAAAAAAATCATTTTTGTATAAGCCGTATTTCCAGACATCTTTTAGTCTTGTATTGTTTAAATGCTTTAAGAAGAAAAGGTCAGAAATCTTTTATAGAGCACTGTAATATATGGAAACAAAGGAGGCGGTTCAAAGAGGTTCTGTCTCTGGGATGATGAGTTGTATCAGCTTCGGTTGTGTCCCATTTGAAAGGTTCGAGAGGACAGTGGCAGGAAGCGAAGTCAAGCCTGGTTACACAAAGGTTGGTGGCACCATTGTCTTACTCGCGGGTCATGGTTCGCACATAGATTAAGATAATCAAGCTGCGTTTTTGATGGAACGCCGCAAAATGGAACGGGACACACACACCGTGACAGGTGGTTCCTTCGCACCTTCAGGAGGGGGTCTTTTTTCTGTCTGCAAACGCACAACTGCCAGGTGTTTCGGACAATGTCACTCGTGACATCCTGAAAAAAGCATGGTGGCAAAGGGTTAATTTTTGAAGCTTGAATTCTTTCCTGACGGAGGAGACCTCAGTCACCCTGTTTGCAAGATCTGGGCCCCAAGCCCAAACAGAAGAAGCGAGAAGGCAGCACACGGGCACAGCTTGTCGGTCCCCGGAGTGGGGTGCGCACAGCGGAGACGGCTCCCATTCTTGCTGTGTCCGTGTGTTTCGTTCTTGACTGCCTGCTGCTGAAGGTTCACCAAAGGGAGCTGCACCCTGGCTGTTATACTGTTCCTGGCCGCTGTGCCTGTGCTTCTAAAGCTCTTATTACAAAACGCAAAATACAGGCCATCAAGTGCTTGCCCCTTTTTGTATCGAACCCGACACCCATCAGATATATTGGCTGGCTTACTCAAACCCAGACATTTTTATTTCAATTGGGGTAGTGCCCCCCTGTTCTCAGTGCTTCATTGTTGGGGGTTGAAGACCCTCTTCTTGCTTTGAAGCTTCTTTCTATACAACTATTAAGGCCCTGATTTTATGCTTCCCGTGGCGAAACATAGTTCTAGCATCCCTCGGATTAGACCTCTTGTTGTTGCTTCTTAACTGAAACACTGGGATGATTAGAACAGATGTCTTGGAAGTTCCTCGTAGTTTTGTCCAAGTTTCTGAAATAATTTTCCATTACTTGGGCTGTCATTTATCTCATATGCCCACCCGCAACCTCTGAATTTGTTCAGGGTAAAGAAAAAATAACTGTTTGTCCTTGGAGAAAGAATTTCCGATATCAAAAATGTCTTAACTTCCATAACCTTTTTGAACTACTTGAAGCTAAAAGAGGGTTCACCCAGCAGCACAATCCTTTTCTGATGATATTCATCTCTCTTCTCCTTCCTTCTCTCCCTCCTCTTCTGCACCCAAGGCCAGCTCCCCTCCCCCGCACCGCCCCCCCTTTGCACCACCTGAACTCCATAGTTGCTCCAATTAGCCATACAGGACAGGCTTTGTCCAAAAAGGTTTGGTGCTTTAGCCCAGCAAATCATCAAATGCTGAAATGGCTTGTTGTCGCTACTTGCCTTTTACCTGGTTTTGGCCAGTAGTAGCCTCAAGGAGCTGAGACAGAGAGATTGTTCTCAGTTTCAAACACCGAAGAGCAGCTGAACTGAACCCATTTATTCACAAGAGAAGCAGGCCAGCTTCTGCAGACAACGAATCGATCAGCCTTCCCCAACCTGGCACCTTGCAAATGCCTTCGACTGCCAGTTCCCATCACAGCCGAGAATTATAGGAGCTGGCAGTCCATCGTATCTGATGGGCATCAGGTCGAGGGCGGCTGAAATAGGTTATCACAGGCACAGTAGAAGACAGACCTTTCATCCCATAATATAATTCCACGCAGTGTTTGCAGATTGCTTGCAGTGTAGTATAAAGCAGTAAAGTCCCATGTGGCCCAAACGATTAGCCATCCATATGCAATCAACACCTTGTTTGCCCACCGGAAGCTCCTACCTTATTACTGTATGTTTCATTTGCCAGGAACCTGGCAGTGCAGAAATGCCAACAACTAGGGTGGTGGTGTTTTTTCCTTTTTAGTTTTTTAAAGTATGGATTCTGGTCAGTCCATTAAGCTTACCTTCAATCAAAGTGTTCTTTAATTTTGTTTTTGAACTCAGACTAATGAAACGGTTGTACTGCCAAAGCATGTTCTCTGAGCAGTATTTTTCCACTGTATTTCTGGCCTTCTGAGCCTCAAATATAGTCTGCAGGGAAAAGTATTCAGGTTGTAGCAAGGTCAAGTATGATGGGAACGGTTGAAATTAAGGAGGAGAAAACCACTGGTGGTTCTTTTAGCTTGTATTAAACTTCTGATCTCCTCAGCTGCCTGTTTCCATCATCTTGCCCTTTCTAGTGCGAAATGACCTTCTGACAGTTTTATGCGCTCTTGTTTGTACATAATGCAGACCATTTTCATTCAATGTTCACTTTTTTATAAAAATCAGTGATTTTATCTCTAACCAGTTGCCTTAAATGTCTGTGAATGAATGTTGATTATTAAAGTGTCTTGTAACTTGTGAAAGCCACATCCAATGGACAATGGAACTTCTGTTTTTGGTTTCTTCCCACTGGAATCCTACCCCATTCTGATGAATCCTGTGATACTGAATCTGCCAAGTCCTTGAAAAACTAAGCTCTCTTTGCCACTAGGTTTTGTTCCTGGAAGAAGGACCTTAACAGGAGCAAAGAAAGTTGTTTGACTGGTAGTAGTTCAGACCCATTGCCCAGCATTGCAGAAGTTGCTACAGGTTTAAGAGCCCATGAAAAGAATCCTTCCAAGGCCCACTTAAACATGACATAAAATCGCTGGTTGGCTGTAGCTAAACCGTGGAATAAGATGGGGTACCTTGGCCTTTCCTTCTCTGCAATGTGTCGTGAGCCTGGACTGGTTCATTGCTGCCTGCAGGAGCTCCCCTCATTTCTGCACAGTCCTGTGGACCCCGGTGATAGCGCATCACACCGTGTGTGCTTGAGTTTAGCCAAAACGGACTCCATGGTCCGTTGCAAGAGCGTTTTCCAGACAGAGGGCTGCCAGCGCTGCTGATCAAAGGCATTGCCCACTTCTTTCTTCTTTTTCCTCCTTCATCCATGTTAAGACAAAAAGGATGGAGAAGAGGGTGCAGGAACCCAGGAAGGGTGCAGATGGAAGACAGCATCCTCCAGAAACATGCAGGCACACACACACACACACACACACACACACGGGCAGTTTCAGGGTAAAAGCTGCATCCAACTGCACACCTGCTTGGAAGAAGTAGCACTGACAACTTTCATGATTTTCTGCATCAAGACTATCACAGGCTTCACTGAATATTTTCGGATTCTAAGCAGGAACAGGATTAGTGATCTGCATATATTGCAAGCACTAAAATCCAGCCCTGGACATCTGTTCTAGTTGATGTGTCTTGCTATTTTATGAGCTCTTACTACGCATCTAGTTTAACAAAGCAGGAAAGGTGTTTTTATGAAGCCATGAGGGTGAAAAATAATACTTCTAAAAATGGGCATGTGGTTTTATACAGTGGCAAGTTGGATCTTACGTCTGGTTTTTCCATGTGCAGATAAAATAAAACAAGGAGAAATGGTGATCCAGACACTGAAACTTGATTTCATTAGCAACTAGCGTGTTGCCTAACCTGAAGTTCTGTTGTCGGTTGTATGCTGGGTTTCAGGGGTGGGTGGGTGGACTTAAAAGGACATGAACCAGCTCACAGGTGCAGCACCTGTGCATGGAGGATTCCCATACACTCGGTAGACCTCTGTTTTCCTTCTCTGCATGCACACCTACTGCCAGTGCAAAGGGAATGAGGTGGCTCACATTTAGCTCCTGGGTCCCTGTCTAGCTTTTCCTCTCACTTAATAAAGTTGCTTATGCTTTGCACCATGAGTAATTTGCACTGAGCAGAGAGGGGAGACTGGATGGGGTTTTGCGTGGCCTTCATGTGAAAAGGCAGCAGGAGGAAGGAGACAAAGGCTTGCTAAGCCTACGGGAATTTCTGTTGCGCTGCAGCGCAGTGGCTTAAATTGTGCCCAATATAGTTTATATGACTAGGTATTAAGTTTTAACCCACGCTGCGAAGCAGAACGCCTTGGATACATGAAAAACATCTTACAGATATAATTATGGTCAAACTGGCAAACTCTGGCTGTGCCCAGAATATATTTTGTCAAAATGAAAAAAGAGAAAAAGCGCAGGTTTTTGGATGGTTGATTGTCAGCAAGGATGTAATTGCTAGAGTTATTTTGGATAACCCAAACAGTTCTGCTTCCTCTGTTTCCTTCTTACTGTATTTTTTTTAAAAAGAGCAAAGATTTTTCATTGCTGAACCTCTCCATCTTGAAGAGTTTCAAACTTTAGTGTATACAATCCTATGTCATTGCATTATTTATGATTAAGGATGATTTGGGGAACAATCGCATCTCAAAGACCCTGGCTTTGTATTGGGGAGTTGCAATTTGGAAATGTCAGTGTAAAAATCTGTAGTCTTTATATTTTCCAGCACATAAAAATACTCTATAGAACTGGTTTGTTAAAAAAAATCAATAATAAAACACAAAACTGCACAGCCCTATTGTAAAATAAATGTTTTTGCCTCTGATTCCAAAGGTGCTACAATATTTTGTTTGAGTGGCTGGGAAGGCAGTTGGGGTTGGATAATTGCTTGAAAACTTATTTGGCTATCTATGCAAAAGAAACCAAAATAAAACCCTGTCTATTTTTTCTATGTTATTGTAAAAAAAAACCAAAACAAAACAAAAAAAAGGAATGGATCACTGGGAAGTCTGATAGGAGAACTGGGTGAACTGTTTGTTAATATAATAAAGGAACTGTTTACACTTTTCCATGCGTTGAACAATTGCATCGTACTTGAAGAAACTAATCATCAAGGATCCGCAGGAAGGGAGCAATGCATTGTTAATCAAGAACTGGATGATTTCTTCACTTTTGCAAATAAATGGATGACTGTTAAACCATTTTGGACACATGAGCATATGATACTTGGAGGATGAAGGAGATTATTCTGCTATTTTCCAAAAAACACTTGTTTTGTTCTTTAAAATAACAGAACAATTTCCCATTGATTGTATTCTGCATTATTCATCTAAACTGTGTAGCAAGCCTCTGAACTCTGCTAAAAAAAAAACAAACCCAGGAACACTGGCTTTTTTGTTGCCCCACTGATCCATTGACCTAAAAAAAAAAAAATAGCATTTTGTCAAACTGAGTTTGTTTAAAAATTAGTTGCATGAGCTATGCATGCCTAGATAAGCCAAAGTCCTACAACTCCCAGCATTCCTTAGCCAGCACTTGATTTAGGGCATACCGAAAGTTCAAAACTTGGGACAAAGGGGGAGTGGGGAAAGGAGAGCTCTCTGAAGCAATCGGCATGATCAAGACACAAAACCTCTGTTTAAAGTCCCTTTTAAGAAAAGTTTGTACATCCAAAATGGTTTTGATACAATAGTGCCTGCCCAGTGTCATTTTCACATTTCCCTTTCATTGTCAAATCAAAGGGAACGCTTTCCAAAGACTCCCGATGAAAGCAAAACTGCTTTCCAAGGACTCGTGCTTAAAGTTTTGTTCTCGAGTGAGTCCTCCAACGGCACTGCTGCTAGAACAGTGCGGCATTGGCCTTTAATTGCGCATAAATGTGCTCACACACTGGAAGGCTGAAGCAGACCGGCTGCCCTGCACATCTCGGCTGCTTGTGTATTTTCCCCAATCCTCTGGGTGGAGAAGTGAGCTGCTTTTAAGAGGTGGAAAACCTGCTTTGAGAGGGCTTGAAACCAAAACTCAGCTGTTTCTTCGGGAAAATGGCAAAAATCTCTGATTGAAAAAACATCCCTATTTCTTCAGTGCATTTACGCTCACCCTTTCTCCCATCATGGGAGTCAAACTGGTTCCCAGGAGCCAAGAAAGGGGCTCCTACCTTGGCAGTGAGCAGGTCCGAGCCTGGTTTGGTTTCTGCATCGTTGGCCTTCAGAGAAAGCCCTGGTACAACCCTTCTCCCCTCCACACCCTCCTTCCATCAGCACAGGCGGAAAGACGTGTGTGGCGCTCCCGATGCTCGTAGACTGTGACTCCTTCCAGCCCCGAGCAGTGCAGGAAGATGGGCATTGTAGTCAGACAAGATCTGGAAGGCCACACATTTCTAGGGTAGGGGTGGGCAGATGATCGGTACCTGGGGGCTTGCAGTAGATTAGCAAGGACTTCTGGCTCTGACAGAATGGAACAGAGGGGGCAGCAAAACGACATGCCGGCCCAGCTGAAATTGCACGGCTGAAACGAAGAAGGTAGCCAAGGGGTTGATTCTTGTGTGGAAGAACTCAGCGTCACATGCTCCTCTTGCATTTGAACCAAATTCCTGGGCCCAGAATCATTTCCTTCTAAGTGTATGTCTCGCACCAGGCTGCAGATGGTGGATACGGGGATTCCAGTTCAAAAAGGAATAGATCATGACGTCTGGCCTTCCCTCTCTTTCAAGACTTTTCATCACTCTGGCAATGTTTTCTAAGCCCTGTACATTAATTGTTCTGACAATGATCGATCAACTTGGTTCAATTTGTGTGGTTGGCCTTGACAATGGCCATAAATTCTGGGAATGATGAAGGGAGCGGAGTTGGGTTTCCAATGTTTACATTATGTTTATTTACAAGATTTATTTGCTACTCCATATTCCAGTATGGAAATTTCAGGGCAGTAAAAGATAAACACAATAGCACAAAACAAAATCGATAGAATCATATCAATAAAACCGTGGATTCCTGAAATAAATGTGTTTTCAGGGGGCACTAGAAGCAATATAATGTTGAAGTCTGTCTCAGCTCCAGAGCCAAGGAGTTCCAGAGAACAGTGGCTGCTATGATGAGACTTTTCTCTGGGTAGACTCCTGTTGGGCCGTAAGTCCATACAGAACCACCAGAAGAACAGCACCCAATGATCTTGGTGACCTTTCTCGGGTATCCTAATATGAATCGAGTTCATTGATCCTGGACAAGAAGGAATAAGCAGTTCTCATTCCATTTCATTGGACCAGTTTATGTGTTGTTATTACATTATATTTATATGCCACTTTCTTCCTCTTGCAAGGAACCCAAGACTGCTCACTAGTCCTCATCTATCCTTGCAACAGCAAAGCTGAACTAAGAGTCCATGGCTAGGCCCAAAGTCATCAATGTTGGGAGACTCCCATCAGATCAGGCATCGGTCTATTCGGGCCTCTTGTGTGAAGCCGTGTGCCTCGAGGGAGTGAGTATCCAATGCTATGCTGCTGCTGAACATGGAGGTTCCATTAACGGACCAGATCTCCACCAAGTCCCATCCTCTGTTCCACTGGATCAGTGTTTCCTGCTGGTGACTGAGTGGCTGTTGAGCATCTCATCATGAGAAGGTGGGGGAATGACATTACTGAAAAGCAGATTGATTGAGATGTGTGATGTGTCCTTTCTAACGTTTCTCAAAAGCTGCAGCAAGCTTGGGAAAATAGAAGTGGTACTTGCAAGGTTTGAGGCCAAACTTAAGAGCTAGAGAAGAACTAATTTCTCCGAATTTTGCACTGAGCTTCCCACTGAGTTCTGTGTGGCACCAGCTTTTCTGTCTTCTCAGTGCCAGCTAAACCTGTCCTCTATTGCAGGGCATCCAATTACTCTACTGGGATCTGGTGGTGTTAAACAGGCTTTAAGAATTTCTTCAAGTTATTTTCATTTTTAAAATCTGTTTTAAAGTTGGTTTTAAATGTTGTACTGTAACCTTTTTATGATTCAATATGGTGTATTTTTAAAGTGCTTGTTGAGAACCGCCCAGGGAGCTTCAGCTGTTCGGCAGTGTATAAATTAAATAACTAATAACAAAATGATCATTTCTGGGGGGGTGGGGTTCAGATTACTTTTTTATAGAGAGAAAATTGGGTATCAGAACAAGGAAAGTATTGGAGCAATTCCAATACAGCAGGGCTCCAACTCGACGTTCTCTCTCAGGAGGGAAGGAAAGGAAAGGAAGTTGGGGCTGCAAAGAAATTGGAAATAGATACGGCGATTAACAACTTCATGCTCTCCATGGTCTTCTCAGTTGTTTCCCTGCTTCATCGATATTCATGAATGGCCGGCATAAATCAGTTCATTGTGCCCCATTGACAGCCAGAAGTCTGGTATTGGAACACTGGAAGGCTAAACTCCATCCAAGACTTTCGGTATTTGAATGGATGACATCCAAAGGTCCGATGGATTTTTACGGGGATATTTGGTCTGGTGTCATTGCTAGAATCTTGGGTGTATTTCATGCCAATCGAGGTGTGTCTATTAAAGCAGAACACATAAAAAGTGAGGGGGCCCAAGGGGGCTGCACTGGAGACCCTTGTCCTGGGCAGTCACCTGGCCCCCTCATGCCTGCAATGGCACAACTGAAGCTTCATGGACTATTTGTGTGGTAGGAAAGCTGATGCCCTCCAGACAGTTTGGATCCTGACTCCTAGCCACCCCAGCCCACTTGGTTGGGGATTATGGGTGTTGTAGTCTGATGCATCAGGATGGATATCAGGATGGACCCCGAGGGTGTGGAATGGGCTTCCATGAGAGGTCGTTGGGGCCCCATCGGTGCGGGTGTTCAAGGATAGGCTGGACGTGCACGTGGTGGGCATGTCGTGAGCAGAGCCAGCTGGAGCCGGGGGTCAGACTAGATGGCCCAGGAGGCCCCTTCTGACTCGTGCTGTTTCTATGTTTCTATATTTGTGAGCCACTGCCAACACGGGCTTATCCCACCCTTTGGGTGCAGGTTTGAGTTTGGGGAAACGGGTCTGCTTCCAGGGTGACCTGGCACACACTTGAGTGTCTTAAGTCATCCTTGCAAGGAAAAACTGTTGGTTTCTTTTTATTTGTTTTGGGGTCGCTTTGCTTTGACCTTGCCTGTGTGAGGATCTACGGATCGGGGTCACCATCCCCTTTCAGGCATGTCACTTTGGCTGAAGATAACCAGCTTCAAAAGGAGCTACTCATGCATGTAAGCGCACAGAAGGATGGCTTACCTTATTCCTATTTAAGGGTGTTTTAAAACAAGAGAACAAAAACCTGTAAGGCAGACCTTGTAGTCTTCCAGAGGTCTTAAGATTCAGCTCCCCCACCACCAGTAGTAATCAGCTTAGCACATGGTGATGGATGATGGGGGTTGTAGACCAAAAGATCTGGAAGACCATGAGCCACTGACTCCTTCCATAAACCAGCTTTTCTGCAACACTAAATCGGTTTCCCTGTGTGTAGAAGAATCTTGTTGAATTTTTCAAAATCCAGTTCAATGGTTTGGCTCCTCTGCATTTCATAAATATTCTGGAAATTAGTTTCAAATACTGTTTTATCTTTTTAGCTGATGTAACTGTAGAAACCAGGATGCTTTGCCACATTTCTCAGACACGTGAGCCTCTTGCTGCATTTCCTGGAATGGCCTCCCTGCAAACAGCTCTTTTGAGCACCGGGAAGGCAGGGTGTTGGCAGGTCTCCTGGCAGCTGATGCCCAGCCTTCCCCAACCTGGTGCCCTCCAGATGTCCTGGGTGGCAGCTCCCATGCTGGCTGGAAAGGATGGGATTTGTGGATTGAGGTATGTAGAGAACTCCAGACTGAGAAAGCATTGGCTTAGGCGAAAAGAGATTCATGCTTTATCAGATGTTTCCCATAAACAACAATAGATGGACGCTACTAATTCTTCTTTTCTGAGGCGTTATATATCAAAATGTTAAAGCAACATGGGTCAGCTTTGACATGGTACCTCGCTTTAACCATCTCCATCATGTTCTGCTCCTACATTTCTGCTTTCCTCTCCCTCCCTCCCCTGCCTCTTTCCCACCCCCACCCCGACTGCAAACACCGTAGCTAAGAAACGCTTCCGCAATCGGATCTCTAGCGTGAGCCCAGTGTGGGTTTGGTGGCAAGTACCTCCCTCCGCTGCACCGGAGCCAAGATTTTCTTTTTCTTCTCCTTACACCCTTCACTGACCCTGAAATATTCCTGTGCAGATTGTCAGTTCTTACTCAGCTACCCCGCTAGAAGTACAATAAGCCAGTATTTAATTCTGTCATCTTTGGCTACTCCCAGAATATTAAGTGGGTGTGTACTTCAAGATTCCTCTCTCCCTCTCTCTCTCTGTTTGCACATGTACTTGCATGCATGCATGAGAGACAGACAGACACCCAGAAGGTAGACTAAGACCTGACTTTCAATCCCTGGACACCCAGACTCAGAGGGCAATGCTGTGCGACGTGTACCTGGTCCCCAGGCTTTGCAAACGGCCTGGACCAACAGAACGACGAACAAGGGAGCCCTAGAGCAAGTCAGCCCAGGACTTGGTGGGGAAGCAAAGATGAAGCCGAAGCTGTCCTACTTGGACACATCATGAGGAGGCAAGACTCCCTGGAGAGGACCATCCTGCTGGAGAAAGCCCCAGGCAGAAGAAGACAAAGAAGACCAAACTGGAGATGGGTGGACCCCCTGAAGGAAGCCTCCGCCTTGCGTGGACAAGGGCCGAGCAGGGCTGTCAAGGAGAAGACATTTTGCAGGGCTCTCATTCATGGGGTGGCCTAGATCAGAAATACCTTGAGGGTACATCGCAACACCCTTGTGAAAAGAGGTTCTTTCTCTCAGCCTGGTCTACCTCACAGGATTGTTGTGTGAAGGATGAGGGCATTCCACCCCATACGCCACCCTCCCTAATTCCTTGAGGAAAGGGTGGGATGACCTTCCAGTGGATGCATTTAAACACAGAAATTGAGCAAGTCAGAAGGGGTATCGTGGGCCATCTAGTCTGACCCCCCAGCTCTAGCCGGCTCTGCTCACGACATGCCTAAACTACCCACATGCCCTCTCCACTCGTTTAAATGACTGTGCAGAAACCAGAAGTGACTACAAACACTGGAGTTGGGATGGGGGAGAGAAACAGATGTCTGCTTTTGTGCTTACACAAGTATAAAACCCCAACCCTTAAATTACAAGCTTAACTACCCCTCCAAAAGCTAAATTGCACGGTGCTGGGAACAGAAGCTCAGACAGACACCCCCCCCCCCCGCACCACCACCCCATGACAAAAATTTGCTGGGGGCAAGGGGTGGGGTCAAAGAACAAGACTTTCAGAAATAGCTGAGACAAGCAAGCTGCACCCTCCTGAATTATTTTTTTAAGCCAGACTTCTTTGGAAATACTTCTTTGGTTGCCATTCTGCCCTCACCCCCCGCCCCCCCCCCCCACAAGGTCCGGAGGCACTTCTGAGCAGTTCCTGTGATCCACAGCTTTGTCTCCACCAGAGAAACCCCTACTGTGCATGCCAACCTATGCCGGGGAACTGCCCCCATGGAGAACAGAACACTGGATGTTCCTGAAACGTTGCAGGGTTTTCTGTTTTAAGGGGAGGGATGGCTCAGTTTAGCCCATTTTACTTTCCTTTTCTCTTCTAAAGATTTATCACACTAAAATAAGCAATGCTCTGGTGTCTGATGTTGGGTAGAGACCTGCTCTCCCCTGCAGAGGAAAGCTGGACGCACTCCAACGGAGCCAAGCTCAGGGAGCCAAGGTCCCATTTGGAGGCCAGGAAGCACTTCCTGACAGGTAGGACCCCGAGGGTGTGGAATGGGCTTCCACGAGAGGTCGCTGAGGCCCCATCGGTGCAGGTGTTCAAGGATAGGCTGGACATGACGTGAGCAGAGTGGCTGGTGGCGGAGGTCAGACTAGATGACCCGGGAGGCCCCTTCTGACTCGCTCTCTTTCTATGCTTCTATGTCACCAAAGGCGCACCCAAGGCAGGCAGAAAAGTCTGAGATCCTGTAATATCAAAGAGGGGCAGAGCGGTTTGTTTTCCTCCCTGCTTTGGGTATTTCCCCTGTGCTGAATTTTCGACTGCAAGCTGTACCAAGGCTGGGACCTGCTCCCCCTGCATAGATGGGCTGTTACAAATCATTGTCATAAGCTTGTTCCAACCAGGGAGAGATGAAGGAATTATTGACTGCATCGCATCCCTCTGTTCAATCTCTTCCTCTACCTTTTGGAATCTCCACTTACAGGCCAGGTGTGTAAACATGAAAGAGCTCCATGGGGGTTTTGTTGTTGCTGGAGCTGATTTCTTGAATGAATGTGAGTCATGCGCACATTATGCTGCTTAGGAAGAAGAGAGCTCTTTCTTTTCATTTATTTAGATGTTTCATTTGTTATTTTCCCTCTGAAAGCAGGTCCGGGGAAGGGGCAGCATTTAGAGCACACATGGATGCAGGCACGCACGCACGCACGCACACGAAATCAGTACAAAGGCCATCTTTAAAAACAAAGGCTTGTCTGCTCACTCACACACAAGAAGAAACACAGTGAAACTGGCATGGCCAACAGCAAACCAGAAAGGCTTTTGGGAACCAAAGCTGTTTTTATATGCCGGCAGAAGGCGTGAAGAGGTGGGGCACAATCCTCTTCTCTGGAGAGGCATTCAAAAAGACGATGGTGCCACCCCCAAGAAGCCTCCGCCTTCTGTACAAGAGAAAGGAAGAAAACCTACAGCAGAGCTGCTCCAGCCAACTACCTATTCTGAGAGCTTCATAAAGGCAGTGTGGTTTTCTGAGATAATCATTTGATTTCTCCACCCCAATAAGCCAGTTCCACCAGTTTCAGCTCTGTTTGGAAGCTTTATCCAAAGTGCTGGTTCTTACCTTTCTTACTTTTCCAACCCCTGCTCAGCACAGGACTCAGGTACTGGGTACAGGACCCTCTATTTCCAAACTCATTTGACCATGCATTGATGAGATCCTTGGGAGACCTCCGGGTGCCCCCCTGGTGCCCCCCTGGAGGAGAACAAGGGTGCAGAAACGGAGGAAAGTGCCTTCCCTCTCATAGATAGCATCCCAAAATGGGACTGCCCCCCAAAGGCAGCTTACCTGGCACCATCACTGCTAACAGGTGAGACAACCTGTTGTTTTTTTCAAATCTTATAGCCTCATCAGATATTTCATTCATTCATACTAAAGTTACTTCTTTTCACGATGATGTTTTGTCCAATAATGTGTGTTTTTACATTCACCTGAAAATATGAAAAGGAAGAGGAAATCAGGACAAGTTGACAGGTTAACCTAAAGAGCCACTTCAGCATTAAGCTATCCCCTGCTAACTGTTGTAGCTCAAACTGCATAGGAGCAGTGGGGTAGTAAAACATTGGCAACCCAACATGTCTGTCTTTCTCTCTGCTACAGAGGTTATCTGGTGGTGGGTGCTAGATCAAATTGAGCCAGAACTTTCCCTAGAAGCAAAGACCACAAAAGACGACAAAACTGAGACTTCTTCTTTTGCCATCTCTTGTTCCCAGCATTAGGCTCTTCTCCAGGAAGTCCTTCCTTCTCATTAGGTGACCAAAGTATTTGAGTTCCATCTTCAGGATCTGACCTTCTAAAGAGCAGTCAGGGTTGATCTCCTCTAGGACTGACCGGTTTGATCCCCTTGCGGTCCAAGGGACTCACAGGAGTCTCCTCCAGCACCACAATTCAAAGGCCTCAATCCTTTTGCGCTCAGCCTTCCTTATGGTCTAGCTTTCACAGCCATACATTGCAACTGGGAAAGCCAGAGCCTTGACTATACACACTTTTGTTGGCAGGGTAATGTCTCTGCTTTTTACTATGCTATCTAGATTTGCCATAGCTTTCCTCCCCAGGAGCAAACATCTTTTCATTTCTTGGCTACAGTCCTCATCTGCGGTGATCTTGGAGCCCAGGAAAATAAAATCTGTCACTACCTCCATTTCTTCCCCATCTATTTGCCAGGAAGTGAGAGGACCGGATGCCATGATCTTAGTTTTCTTAATGTTGAGTTTCAAGTCAACTTTTGCGCTCTCCTCCTTCACCCACATCAATAAATCAGAGACAACTTGATGGCATATAACAACAGCATGACCTGTAAATAAGCACAACTCTCACATGAGAGAAGGTGCAATAAACGATATCTGTTTTCTGTCCTGATTAGCAAGGCTGAGCTTTCTTATCTCCTTGCAAATGCAGGAATTTTAAGTCTGGGGATCAAGTACCAGCGTAAGAACACACAGTGGAAATGTGTCATTTTGCTGCTGTCCATTTTTGCTTCACTTAGGCCCAATTCCCAAAGAAACCGGCCTAGGTGAGTCAGAGAAAATGGGATGGAAAGGCAACAGGGAACACTACCAGGCTGTCCTCAGGTGGTCGTCAAGGAAAGGAGGCCAATGGGATAAGATCAAAGGGGTGAAGGAAGGCCTCTTTAAGATGCTTCAGGGGAATAGAAGCTACCAGGGAAAGTGCCTCCTTCAAGAAGGCACCGGGATCTTCACAACAAATTCTGGCTGTATCCTCTCTCTCCCATGCCATACCTCCATGGCCCACCTGCTCCCACCTGTCTCTTTCCCACACATGCAGAGTCTACCTGTAGACTGCAAGACCTTGAGGGCAGAGACCAGAGAGCATCATTTTGATGCTCTGTAAAGGTACGTTCCTTGAAGTGTGTTGCTGTACAAATAAATGAAATTAAATTTAATGTTTACAGCAAGTTTTGTGGGAAGAGAGACTACTTTCACAAATGACTACCCAGTAACAGAAGTATGTAGCATTGAAATGATAATAGGCTAATTTTTTGATGTTTTTTTCCCTAATTTAGAATTGCCATTTTGAAATTTGATTTTGAGGGGTGCTTTAAAAAAACGGTATCTTGTGTATTGCTAATAAAGCGTGAAGCCAGGGATGCCAATTCATTCCCCACATTCCCGTACTATTAAACCCTGAATTTCAGGAACTCCTAAAAGCATAATTTGAGATGTTTGCTTGTTTTTGCACAGTGCCTTTCAAAGCATTCCCTAATCAACATATAATGGCTTGCAATCCAAAAGATGCAATACAAAAGGAAAAGGGACAGGGAAGGAAAAGGAAAACAAACCAAACGCAGAAGTGTAGCCAGTACAGGGACAATCTTCAGAATGAGAGAAGCCAGGTGACAACCGGCTGAAATTGACCAGCAGGGGTGCGGGGGGAGCTGTTTTCTCACTTTTCTCCCTTATGCTGCATAAAAATAAAATTACTAATAATTTCAAACTAAGCTCTTAATACTGGAAGCAAGTCAGGGAGCTGTCCTCTCCCCTCCCTCAAACTAGTTTCAGCTCCAGAAATTAGCTTTAAACCGCCCAGAGGGCTTTGGAAATGGCCCGGTGGAGAAATATAAGAAGAATGATAGCATGCCCTACACCCAGGCAAGGGCCATTTCACACAACCCAGAAAGGCAACCCTTGTTTTCTGCCCAGGATACATTCCAACAAAGACGTTTGTGTGCTTCAGGCACACGCTTAGCCTCTGCTAGTGTGAAAGCGCAGCTTCAACCATGGCAGGAAAAGCCACAGTGGGTGCCGGCTTCGCCCTTCTGCTTGGAGCGCCGAGAAAAGCCGAGAAGCCCTGTTCCAGCTGCCCTCCAGCGATTCTCCTCGAAAAAATGGGTGTGCCCTGAGCAAGGGGAGGTTTCCCTGTCTGTAAGCAAGCACACCATTAAATTACCTTCCTTTTGGGCATGCCCTGCTGTCAAAGGTAGAGCAGCAACCGGCATTGTCAAGAGGGCTGGGGGACAGGAGAGAAAGAGCAGCCTGGACTTTGTGGCAAGGTAAGCTGCGCCTCCGGGGCACTCTTTGTCCCTTTGGCACGGGTCAGAAGTCCTTCCCCCGCTGTGGACTGGGCTCGGGCAGGGGACGGGCAGGTCACCATCTGTTGATCCTTGCAAAGAAGGTATTCGAAGGGCTCGGATGAAGGACCGGACAGCACTGTGCCACCCTTAGCAGGAGAGGGGTTTCTTTGGCACCGATCTTTCCCAGAAAAAGGCAGGACTGCAGCCTCCCGGTCGCCATGCGAGCTTGGGCTGAAGAAGTGAACCCAGCAGCCGGGGTGTCCCTGCTGAATTTTGCGCTGCCAAATTTGCTGGCCGGGGCCCTCCGGCACCTTTGAAGGATGTCAGGCCGAAACACAAGGATGCAGGTGGCATTGCGGGCCGGGGGGGGGGGGAGGTTGAATTTTGCCCAGTGATAAAGGCACATGGATTTTGCTCAGCTTAGACAAAAGATTTGTAAAGGAATTATCCTCCCCCAACAATAAGCATCTTGTTTTGCAGACTTTGGGTGGTTTGGGGGTGGGGATCTTTTTCCAAGCTGGTGTTGCATATGGACGTATTTCCTTGGCAATCGCCAGGTTTGCCTTCCAACTCACTAGTACAATATAATAGCTTTGACTTTCCACACTCCGAGTGAGTCTCTCTGTTTTGTTCAACCTGGGTGACTCATTTGACTTGTGGCAGGAGGGGATTTAATTTGAAGTTTGATGTTCCGTAGGATTGTTTGTCATAAAGTGGGTGGGAGGGGGGATTTCTTTTTGGATATTCCTGATGAAGAATCTCCACAACCTGCCCACGTAATTCACTGGCCCAAGATCCGTTTGCCTCTCATGCCTTTGAAGTATATAAGGAAAATGGCTGTCTAAATACCACTTCAAGGACTCTGTTGTGGTGCAAAACAGACTCGGGAAGAACTTGGTTCTTTATGGAATTTAAGTTTTTGCATAACACTGAGTAGTACAAAGAATCTACTTTGACCTTCAGGGAAAAAACCCCCACAAGATTTATATTAACTTTAGAGTATTTTTAGTAGGAAAGCTGGTGAGGTGGTGGGAGTGTTGGGCTGATCAGGGTTCTAGTCCCCACTAGCCATGAAGCTTCCTGGGTGACTTGCAGGCCAGGCACAGACTCTCAGCCAAACCTGCCTCACAGGGGTGTTGTTAGCAGGATAAAATAAATCTATGTAAGCTGCCTTGGCTTCCTCACAAGAGGAAAAGGCAGGATATAGATGCAATGTAACCATAATTAGTGAATTAAAATATCGTCAGAACGTGCACACTTTCACAATCTCCTCAGGCAGGTTACGAAAAGCTAGCTGGATAGGCAGGCGAAGAACGTGAATGGTTTTAATAGAGAAAAGAGGAAGCTGGGTGTATTTATTTTCGAGCATGGGAGCCCTTTTCTTTTGTTAAAGGTAATATTGACAAAAGGCGTGTGTAAGCTTAATTTTCCCACCGTGAATCAGGCGGCTCTGGGCAAGGCTTCTGGAGCCCTGTGGCCAGAGACCAATGTTTAGCCAGTTCTGTTTGCCCATTCTCCTGCCAGAAGGTCTCACAACAAAATGGTGGCAACGCACACCCATTCTGCACTGGCACAGTCCCCATCCAGGCAATGAATGACGTGCTTTCAAGACTGGGGCCTACTTTGGAAGGCCAGGCTAGACAAAGATGGTGCTGACAGAATTTCTGCCTTATGGGCCGCCATCTTTGCTGAGGAACTTTCTAGCAAATGGACCACCCCTCAGCTAAGAGCTGGTGTTTTTGCCTTGACTGACAGATGGAAGTATTTTTTTTCTGTTGTTCTGTGTGGCAGCTGGGTAACCAGGCAGTGAACAAATATATCACAAACCAGGCAGTGAACAAATTTGGGACAATTTTCAGGCATGTTGTGTGACTGGGGAGAACAGAAAGGGTGGTGTTGGTGGAGAAAGAATGGTTCCTGACACAAAGTAATTACCTTCAATGGTCCCCATCCGTTCAAAGCACCTTTCAGAAGTGTTGGACTACAGGTCCCATCATCTGGGGAGTATGGGAGTTGGAATCCTAAAGTAGACTATCCTAAGGAGCATCTTTGATTCTCATGGCGAACTAATGAAGTGGGGTAGGTTGGAAGAACTGAGTGTTGACTTTTGCTAGAAAGGTTTTTCAAACAGTATGTGGCTTGGTCCTGTGCTTTCCAGCTGAACAGGGATTTGAACCCAGATCTCCTCAGTCCTCTGTATGACACTAGTTCTTGGCAGTGCGTGAGCCACTAATGCCGCGGCAGCTCTTATGAAAGCCACGCTCCTGGAGCAGCCAACCAAAAGGTGCTGGACCTTGTGCCCTTCCTGTCCTTATTTTCTTCTTTTGGTGGAAAGAAAAAAGGACGGGAGAAGCTGTGGCAAAACACGAAGGAGACTGACAAGTGGAAAACGCCCTCATCCCTGGTCAAGACAGACCAACTGCAGGCTCAAAGCGGTGCAGGGGTATTAGCACTGACCTACCTTGCAAGGGTGTTTGTAAGAAGAGTGACTGGCTTTTAATCTGGGGCAAGGCGTCCTTCCAGCACAGAGCTCCACCGGGACCCCATGGCCTGGTGTCTCTGTGTGAAGAAGCAAGATCGTACTTCACCCATCTCCTAGAGCCGGGCTCACAGGTTCGGAATCTGCAGTGTACTGGGTTCGATGCGACCCATGTACCACACTGATCCTATCAGGAGCAATGGGCAGCCACAGATGCGGAGACATCCAAAACCCCCGGCTAATAAGATCTCGCAATGGAGTTTACGGGGCGAAGCTGCCATATTTTATATCTGCTGCCTGGGAGCTAAAGCTCCGTGGATCTCAGTGGTGCTTTCTTCCAATCCTAGGTTTGAGTAGACACACTGAGCTTAGGCAAAACAGCTTCGGGCTACTAGAACACCACCTCCCACTTTGAATTCGGAAGGCAAGCCATCTGGCGAGGATGTCGCCAGTGAGACAGCGTGAAGGAGAGACTCCGGCCGCTGTTCGATCAGGGCACTCCTCTGAATTTCCTTAGGCTTGCCTGTCGCGAATGGTAAAAACTTGGACGTGCCGCCTCGTTGCCTTGCGGAGGCTGGGAGATTCTGGCTGACACTCTGATGTCATTATTATCTTGTATTTATATCTCACTGGCCGATGCACTGTGTGATCAGAACGCTGACCTGTGGGACCAAAAGCATCCAACTCTCTGTGGCGTTTAAACGGCACATGCAAGCAGATGCCTTTCCTTTATTTGCAACAGCAGAGTCTGGTCTGGCTCTGACGAAGCCCCAGAGACAAGCGCGTTGCATGGCCCGTTCTAGCCCGTTCCGGTACCAAGGAAGTCCCTCTGCCCAGATGCAAATGCCCTTCTCTGGGTTTCTTTCTCTCTGGCATGGCTCCCAAGTCGCGGCTTACAGAGGACTTCATGGCAACGGTTGCTACAGCACCTGCTTGGGTGTGAGGTTGCGGCTTTCCGAGCAGAGCTGCCCCCCTGGCTTTGAGGCCGGCAGGGAGGTGTCACTGCGAACGGAGCCGGTAGACTTCCGCTGAGAGAGACGGGTGGGCAGCAGCCAACAAATACGCTGCCCGCAGCGGGTTCCAAAGAGCTGGCACTCCCATTCTGCTGAAAATGAACGCATTTCGGCACAGCTGCTCTGCAGGTGGGGAGGGCGTGTCGGCGGCGCCATATATCCTGTTCCATTTTGCTCCATATATCCAGCCTACGACATCAGATCCCACCTTTTGCTTGCAGCGTTGCAAAGAGTGGACCAGAGTGTAAGAAATCACAACACACTCTAAAAGCCATTAGAATTGGGTGGTGGCAGGGACAGGAAAAAGGAGAAAGGAAAACAGGAAATCATACGCCAAAAGTTTGAAGCATAGCACGGGGATATGGCAGAAAAGCAGCCAAGTCGCAGGGGTTTAATTTCAGCTGTTTTACCAGGGTTACATCCTTGCCGTTGTGAGTTCGACTTCCATTACCCCCCAAGCCAGGAAGCGTGGGGCATCTTTCAAAGTAGGATCAGGACGCCTGTTTTTTTGTTTGTTTGTTTGTTTATATTGTTGTATTTGTATGCCACCCCATAGCCAAAAGCTTTTAGCGGCAGGGCACTGCTTTGAGCACTCAAGGTCTGAGGGTGAATAACACCCGGCTTCTGCTTTTAAAAGGCTGAGTCTGAAACGACACGTGTCCGGAGTCCACGACTCCCTGGTAGTGGTTGATCCAGCACTGCTACATTCGGGGCCAGTTCCTGGGTTCTGGAGGGCTTTGGACAAGGTGCCCTCCACGGGCTGCCCCTCACAGTGGGTCTCCCTTGCTGTGGCCCCCCCCACCAGCCGTGCTTGGCCTCCTCCTCCTCTTCATCATGGCTACTGCTTGCTCCTTCTTTCCACTGCCCCCGTTGCCTGGCCAGAGAGGAGGCGGGTGAGAAGCAAACAGTAACAAAAGCAGTTTGCCAGGGCAGTCCTGCCAGGGTGAGGCCTTTGGGAATGCCCATTCATTCCTACTTTTGATGCTACTCCTGGTGCACCCACAAGCTGCAAAGCTCCTGGGGGAGCGCAGAGACACCAGCAAGAGGCGGCTGTATCCCCTTTCTCTCCCACATTCTCAGAGGAACACAAGGGCAGTGCAGGGTCCGTGGCACCCCCATGTCTCCCCCACGTAAACTTTGGACCTAAGACTCTGGAGAGCTGCTCCCAAGCAAGCGACAGAACAGGACGGGACGGGTCAGCAGCTCTGGAACACGGGATGCAGCTTGGTGTGTTGACCTGAGAAAGGAGTTCTGTGTTGCACGCTGGTTATTGATTAATGCAAAGATTTTCAGGCAGTACAGGAACAGACTCATTTGGCTGAATCAGTGAACAATTCATGCACAGAGGGCAAGAAGGAGCAATCCAGTGCAGAAGTGAAGTTGAAGCCCTGAGACAGGGGCCAGACCCAAATCCAGCCCAGATTTCACAGACAGCTGTGTTCCTCACTACCCCCCATTGGTGGGGGGGGGGGCTCCCTCGACACTCAGGAATTTAGTGCTCAGGCAGAAATTGGGTCTGCATACCAAGCGAGCAACTTTCTCCCTGTTTATAGAAGGCTGCTTAGCTGAAGGGGATGCTCAGGGCGGTGCCAAAAAGCCCCCAGGACAAAAACACAAATTCACACAAGTGTTTATGCTAAGCGGCATGGTCTCCAAAATCCGTTGAGGCCCATCTCCTGGGACAAAGGGATATACAGATGTATGGAAGTGGAGAGCATTTGATTTCAGAAAAAGATCAGGCAGAAAGGTTCAAGAGGGGAGCAGCAGGAAGTGGAGCTCATGGGGGCAAAGGCCAGCCCAAGGGGATCAGGTTCAGTGGAGAACTTCGGGGCAACCTGAATCTTTATTTTGGCAAGTGCCCGCAAGCGGCAGCATGGAGGAGCAAGGCCCCTCCCAGAGACTCGGAGCTCTGAAGGAAGGATTCGCACTCTAATCCCCCTCTGGTGGGCAGGCATGCTTTGGCAAAAACTGGGGTGCGCCGGGTGGGTTTTCTGAAGGGCCTTCAGCGTCCTCCAACGTCTATCACCAAAGGAGTGGAAGAGATGCAACATTCGATGGAGAGGGAGGATTCCAAGCCAGGATGACTCCAGGGAAGGAAGATTCCTTGTTCCACGTGCCTCAAACTGATCTGCAAAGAATTCCTCCTTTGTTCAAATGGCATTTGTGGTTTTAGCCTAGTGTGGATTTGTTTTCTTCCACTTACTATGCCAGTGTTGGAGTAGTGCCCCACCCCATGGGACCCTGCTTTTGGCTGCCAACATTATGGAAACAAATGCTCAGCTATCGACAAGGTGGGCAAGAAAACAGAATAGGTTTGGATGGGGAGAGTCTGAAGCTCCAGTTTTGACTAACAGTGGACAAGACAAGACAGGGCTGTATATGAAGTGAGACGGCTTTGTGCCGCTTGCTAAAATTCTGCTCTTCTTCTCAGCTGTTAAAAACACCAGGGTCCTGCTTAGTGAGCCAGTTAAGAACAGGTTCAAAATTTGTAGCATAGAAATTCAGTAGGCACAAATGCCAAGTTCTGCACCTAGGAAAAAGAAACCAGATGGAGAATACTTGGCTCAGTAATACTGCAAGCGAGAAGAACCTTGGAATCGTTGTGGATCATAAGCTGAAGATGAGCCCACAACGTGATGTGGCTGCAAAAAGAGCGAATGCTATTTAGGGCTGCATCAGTAGAAGTAGCACTCAAAGTGCTAGTTCCCCTTTGCTCAGCACTGTTCAGACCTTATCTGGAGTCCTGTGTCCAGTTCTGGGCACCACAGTTGAAGAAAGATGCAGGCTAGCTGGGAAGGGTTCAGAGGAGGGCAGCAAGGATGATCCGGGGACTGGAAACAAAACCCTAGTTCTCTGCTCACAAACAATTCAGGCTCTTTTGGAGTTACACAAGAGGGAAGAATCCATTATTTTCAGCACTATGGAGTGGCACTCTGTCCTACCTCAACCGCTGCTCTGTGCGTCTGTCTTTCTAGACAATGCAGAACTGGAGGAACTCTGGTCCTGCTCTTGTATACATTTCTTTACCTTGGTGCGGTTGCATTTTAGCATTCAGGGCTTTTTAAAAAGTGGATCGTCCCCCACCACATAATAGTTTCCTCCTTTTTTTATTATTTATGTATTTATATTGCGATTTATATCCTACCTTTTTCCTACAAAGGGCTCAGGGCAGCCTACATCATTCTCCTCCTCCATCTTATCCTCACAACAACCCTGTGAGGTAGGCTGGGCTGAGAGTCTGTGACTGGCCCCGAGTCACCCAGTTGGCTCCATGGCTGAGCGGGGACTCGAACCCAGATCGCCTGAGTCCCAGTCCCACGCTCTTAACCACTACGCCACACTGGCTCTCTTCCAGAGCTCAGTCTGCAGTAGCCGTCAGCAGATGCAGAATCAAAGCAACAAATGGATCTCTCTGAATAAAGGCATCTCCCCACAAGGGGCTTAACCTGGCACTTCTCTGAGGCTCCTTCTTCCATTTTCTTTGCAGGAATAAAACTGTGCACTTTATACATGTGTTTTTCCCCTGAGGGTTTTCTTTCCCTGCCTTCTTGTGTGTTTTATCACATGACCACAAGGTGGCGCTGTAGTACAGCGAAATCGCTGGGATGTGTGGGCTTGTTTTACTGGGCTCCTCCAAGAAAGCTGATTATCCACATCCTAAAAATCAGCATAAAAACAGCACAGAAGGGTTCCTGGAGGACAATGTCAGCATCTTGGAAAGCCCCCACAAACCGCCATGAGTGAAGAAAGAGTTGTGCGTACACAATAAATGCCTAAAGGAAGTTCACCTGCATAAGCTGTCCCTCTGTAGGTAGAAATGCAACACAAAGAACAAGAAAAGAAGCCTTCCTGTTAATCTTGGACTTCCTGCCTTCTTCCTTCCTTCCTTGCTTGTCCACTGATGGAAGCAAGCTGAAGAAAAGTCTCCAAACACTGATTTCCAAGAAACCAAACTGGTGACCGCTACAAAAATGCACACACTGAATAGCAAAACACACAGAAGAAACAAACAGCAGCAGCACCCATGGACCAAAGCCTAAGAAAGAGACCCCCAGGGACAGCTTTTCTCACGGGAGATGCCACTGAACCGGTGTGCCACTGATGGACAAGGAAGCCCAGTCCAAAAGCCTCCACTGAACCTTATATTTGGAGCGTGCATTTATAACAAGCGAGTCTCCAATATCCCAGGCATGGGATGCGTGCGTGTTGCAAAGCCGCTCCCCCGCAACGATGATTACCTAGAGCTGCTTACTGATGACTATAAACGTGCCTGGAGTCTCTCTGATGTGAGGTTAAAATACGGCCCTTTTGTCTGTCAGGGGTGAAACGAATTAGAAACCTGCTGGTCTCATTTCCACCTGAGTGGCTGCTTACAGAAACCAGGAAGCAGGAGTTGGGAAAGGTGCTTATTTTGGTCTTTTGTTGTGTAGTAATTGCCCTTTTTGAAGGTACCTCTCCCAAAGCAAGCCATCAAAGCCCACATTTCTCCACCGTTTGGGAGAGGAGGAAAGGGCTCTCATGCGGAAGGGCGTCTTAACCCCCGGTCTTTCTCCGGTTTTGGGAAGAGCTTGTGCATGCATTAGATGTGGAGCAGCAGTTCCCGACCTTTGGGCCCCAGGGACTGGTTTCGTGGAAGACAATTTTTGCACCGACCGGAGCGGGCAGGGGGGTGGTTGCGGGATGATTCAAGCGAATCATGTTCATTGTGCACTGTATTTCTATTATCATCGCAATGAAATCATTATGCAACTCAGCGCCTCAGCTCCACCTCCCACCTCTGTGTGTCTTTTGCTTGTTCAATCCCCCCATGGCTAAGGGGGCACCGTGTGGCCACCCCCTCAGCCAGCCACCCAGCTCCCGCACTGGAGGGGACGCCTCGGGGACGAGGCCCCGTGGCCTTGGCCGCCCCACCGATTGCAAATCCTACTGTGCAGGCAAGGACCTAAATTGCACACTCTGTGAGAATCTAAGGCCTGATGATCTGAGGTGGAGCTGAGCCGGTGACGCTGGCGCTGTGGAGCGGCTGCAGATACAGATGAAGCTTTGCTTGCTCACCTGCTGTGCGACCCGGTTCCTGACATGGACCAGTACCAGTCCGTGGCCCAGGGGTTGGGGACCCCAATCCATTTCTAGATGAGGCTTCGATTGTGCGATGGGCATTCCTTACTCATGATCATTTACAGGTGCTTTAGGCAGAGTTGCCGCCATCCAGTTTTGTACGTGTTTTTAAAAGGCAATTCCATGGGAATTTGGGGGGAATCCAATGTTTTCATGGATGCAGAACCAAGTGCTCATCACTGCCCATGCACTGTTTTGCCACAGCTTGGTGCCAGCTGAAGGCTTTCTGAGAGCGTGCACTGGGGGAACGGTCTGTAGAATCTTTCAATGAATAATTGGCATAAAGTTTGGAAGTACCAGAAATCAAATAGATTCCTGCAAAACATTGGTCTTCACCCTGCAGCAAAATCGCAACTGGAAGCAGCAAGTTGAGCAGATGCATCTAGAAAAGCTCCCGAGCAAAAGAGTGGTCTGGCTGGAATGGGGCGGCCGTTCGTGGAGTTATACTTCCTGTGAGTTTTTTGATGCAGTTTTTCAAAACACCCTGATTTTCGTTTGCCCTGGGTGTTGAGAAGCTCTCTTGGCCCAAGTCATGACTCAACAGCAGAAAGGAAGGAGAAACAGATGGGGACTGGAACAATAGGGTTGGTTTTGGAGATCTGTTTCTCTCCTGCTCCTGAGTGTTGGATGCCTAGGACCTTCCTTGATGTAGCTGGCGGCCCATTTGGCTGGATATTCTGCTCGTGCCCTCGTGTCCATGACCGTCTAAAATGTCATGTCCTTGACTGAGCTCAGGTCTCCCTGCAGCTGATAGCTCTGGAAAAAGGCCTGGGGAGACAGGACAGAGCCAGGGACGGTGTGAAGAAAGCGGGTGCTGCTGTTGCGTGCCATCTCCGACCGAGGGCAAGCCTTTGAACACGCCCTCTCCGGAATGTCCCATCCTTATTGTGTTTATCCATGTGTCCCTGCTCAGCTCTTGCAAACGAAAGTGATGTATTACTAGAACTCAGGAATCAGGGCACCTTGAGTCCTTTGTCAAGGCCAGTAGCCACCTCTGGGGTCAGAGGGAGCATGACCCAGAATACCGATCACGGGGGAAGTGCTACTGTCCCCAAGTCCTGCTGTGGACTTCCCCTTGGGGCATTTGGTTGGCCCGAGGGGGTAGGATGCTGGCCTAGACAGGACTTTGGTCTGGTCCAGTATGGAACTTCTTTGGCCATGGGGATGCCAATATTTTGACTGAAGGTGAGCTGTACCCATATGTGGATTGTACAATATGCCAGTGTGGAAATTAGCAAGAAACCCTGGCAAAGCTGGAGTGTGAGCAATGCCACAAATATTGATAGAAAGCTAAGGCTGAGGTCTACTCCCTTCCTGGCAAACTACTCCCTTGAGATTCCAAACAGAAACAACAGACCCGGGAAGCTGGGGGTTGTCCAATAAAGAACGGCGATGTCGCCAGGATGACAGCAGACCAAGAAACCTAAATGGCAGACTGATTAGGGAATAGTTGACACTGGCACTCAGCAAGTTAGGAAATACATGATGATATGGACGCAGAACCTTGCAGAAGAAATATCATCCTGCAAAGGAGAGGCTTTATGAAGCATTTAGAAGAGGGTTCTCCACCCTCCATTTAAGGTGGTGCCGGCCGGAGGGTGAAGCCAAGCTCGCTTCAGAACGTCTGTCTCTTCCAGCTCTGAAATGCAAAGCCCTCAAACAAATGGCTTCGGAGCACATGCCTTGGATTCTGTAGTCCGTAAGGTGCTTGCGGTTTAGGGGCACAGGCCATCCCCCTGTTTGTCCGTGCCTTAAATTTTACAGGTGTGATGCAAGCTGTGGCTGAGGATTCAGTCCTCTGCCATGCCCTCAGGCATGGAGAGCGAGAGTAGAACGAGGGTGGGGAAGGAGTGGCTGGATTTTATGTGAGGGAAGGCTGACAATAGGCAGTTAAGTCAGCAAACAATAGATGTTCTCGAATGGCTCCCAGGCAACCAGGAAGAAGGAAGTCCCACCCCCTGCCCCACCCCACCCCCTGGGGACTGACATTTCTGCCCCAGGCACTTCCCAAGGACTTTGCGTTGGGTCAACCAAGACGAGGGTTTGGAAAAGGGCTAAGAGCAGCTCTTGGGACACAAACAAGGCAAATGCACTGAGAGGAAAGGGCTATCCGTTCCCAGAAATTCACCCTGTCCAATTTATTTTTTGATGGGGTAAATAGATTCTTGGCAGGGGGACAGGAGGGGAGGGGCTGCTCCCACACACGCATCTCTGCTTTTTGTATGTGAGCAAGGAAACGTGACCCGGAAACCACGTTTTCGCCTTAAAGCCACGTCGGGTTTGACCCTCGGGGCTCTTCCGTGTTTCAGCTCTGTGTTTTCGCTCCTATAGTTATGTTTCTGCTTGTGGTACAAACATGATGCCGGACGGACCTCAGGGAAGGCAGGGAGATGTTACTGGATGGACAGACTCCCTGTGACAAGCAGAAGTAAAGAAACAAATAAATTCAAGGGGTGTTTTTTCCGACCTGCGTTGTGCGGAATGCTGACAGCCCTGGGAAAATGATCAAGGATTTCGCACGCAGGGCTGTTGTCCCTAAAGGCTCATTTCACCTCCTCTTTTATCACAGCATCGACCTACTTTCAGCCCATTAACTTTCTGAGGGTCTCCTTTGGGGTGCTTTCCAATGATGGGTGGGACTGCAGGCAAAATGGAGGTGGGGGGAAGGCAGACACAGGGCCCCGAATGTCTCCCATCGCCCCAAAAATGTTTTAAACCGTTATTCCCAGGAAGTAAATTCCGGAGAAGCATTTCAACCATCTAGAATTAGGGGGTGCACAGAAGCTGCACACCTGCCAAACAATCTGGGGAGGGGCGTGGCCAGGTGGGCATTTGGCCTGCAGATCGGACGTTCTGCACGCCTGAAGGAAGGCAGCAAGTGTTGAGATTGCTTCCTAAGAGAGAATGGCTCTGAAGAGCAGTGGACTGGATCAAGACCCTCTGGAGTGTTTCTAGAGGGGATCCTCCACAGAAGGGCTTTGAAGCGCCGCTGAAGCATCAGCAACCAGCATTTTGGTCCCGCACAGGGCTTTTAATCCAATACTGCAACACTTGTGCACCAGGGCAAAAGCCAAAGTAGCCAATGCTACAAAGTCACACCAGTCCCAATCCAGGGAGCTCGGACTTTTGAACACCAGCGCTCTTGCTGTTCGGCACGAGAATTTTGGGGAGCCACATTTAAAATAAGAAGAAGGCAAATATCTTTCCATATTTGCCCTCCTGCCCCTTGAGATCGGCGGCAGAGGCCCTTCTCCGGGAACCCTCCGTGAAAGACATTAGAAGGCAAAGTACCCAGAGGAGGGCCTTCTCTGCGGTGGCGCCCCATCTATGGAATGCGCTCCCCAGAGAGGTCCGCCTGGCACCGTCGTTATTTGTTTTTCGGCACCAGGCTAAGACCTTTTTATTCAAACAATATTTTAACAACTCTTAATAATATCTATAGGTTTTAATTTTGCAGCCAGGGTGATTCTGGGTTTTAAATTGTATTATTTTACTATGTATTGTGTTTATTTAGGGAGCCAGTGTGGTGTAGTGGTTAAGAGCACGGGACTGGGACTCAGACGATCTAGGTTCTAGTCCCCACTCAGCCATGGAGCCAACTGGGTGACTTTGGGCCAGTCACAGACTCTCAGCCCAGCCTACCTCACAGGGTTGTTGTTGGGATAAGATGGAGGAGGAGAGATGATGTAAGCTGCCTTGAGCCCTTTGTAGGAAAAAGGCAGGATATAAATCGAATGAATGAATGAATTTATTTTATGTGAGCCGTTCCAAGGCTATAAGTGACGGGACGGCATACAAAAATTCTAAATAAATAAATAAATATCTGCAGTGAAAATGTAATGGGGCACAGAACAGCTGTTTTAAACTTCTTAATGCTTTCTGGTTTTATTATTCTTACTGCATTTTTATTGTCTGTGTGTATGAATAGCTGTAAACTGTCCAGAGAGCTTTGGCTGTGGGGCTGTATAGAAATAAGGTGAACGAACCAATGAACAGATAATGCAACTTCCACCATCCTTAGCCAGCATGACTGACTTGGTCTTCAGCACCACCTGCAAGCTGTTGTGGTCCTTGCTATGTGCCATCAAGTCATCTCTGGCGTGTGGGAACCCTGTGTATGAAAGCCCTCCAACGATGCTCCACCCATGGCCATCGTCTTGCGAATTCAAGGCTGTGGGTCGCTTGATGGAGTCCACCTTCCATTCTGGCTGGGTGCCATGGGAGCTGCAGCCCAGCAAAGCCAGAAAACAACCAGTTGGGAAAGTCTGGGGCAGGCGGGGCAGACTGGTTCTCGCTATAGAGCGAGTATCTGCTCTCGCAGTCGCTTCGCAGTGCCCTGGACTCGCTCCTCAGCCATAAATGATCATACAGATGACGCCAGTTCTATTGAAAACATCCTCATTTACTTGTCTGGTTGTGGTCCGTGCCAGAAAATGGGACCTTCTCCCCACAGTGTTTTCAGCCCTACCACTCGAAGGCCTGATCTGCCAGTTTGGGCAGCTTAACAAAAGACCAGGAAACAGCACAAGGAGAAAGAGGGGGTCAGGACAACGCAGAATTTGAATCAGCAAGAAGTGCAGATGGATCATGCAGTCGAGAGAGCGGTTGGCTTGTTTGTCACTTTCTCAGCCAGGTGCCCAGAACAATCGTTCTCTTGTTGGCAGGCAAATACAGTCAAGAGGGCCTAACCCTACCCTGGTGCACACCCTAGCCCTAATATAGGGGGGAAATACCATAGGAAATAATGCCATTTTTAAAAAGTCTTCCTTGAGCAGCTTTTTCTGCACAGCTCATCATTTCTGCCCTTTCTAAGCACATTCCAACCATCAAAACCATGCCAGGACCCCTCATTTTTCTAACCCTAACCCTACCCTGGTGAACACCCCTAACCCTATTATAGGGCTAAAGTTCCATTGAAAAGAGGGCAATTTTGAAAAAGCCTTCTTTGACCAGCTTTTTCTGCACAGCTCAACATTTCTGCCCATTCTAAGCACATTCCAACCATCAAAATCACACCTCGTTTTTCTAACCCTAACCCAGTGATGGTGAACCTTTTACAGACTCAGTGCCCAAACTGCAGCCCAAAACCTATAGGTGCCATAGGTTCGCCATCACTGCCCTAGAGGGAGAAAAACCCCAAATGCATCGATTCAAGATGGGGAATACTTGGCTCAACCGCACTGAAAAAGAAAAAGACTTGGCGTTGTGGACAACAACCTAAGCATGGGCCAGCAATGCAGTGAAAGCACAAAAAGGGGTAATCAAGGGTCCCAATTCCTTAATTCAAAGTTCAGCCTGGCCATTCTTAGGAATTTCTTTCTGGAACTGGGCATCGGCAAATCCAGGAAGACTTACAGTCTCTGCCTGCTTAACTGCTGACTCAGGACCAAAGGATATCTGACTGCTTAATTGCTTTAAGGCTACCTTTGCAATTCAGCTGTTTGGCACAAGGTCTATGCAAAAGCTAGTCAACCACTAAATGACAGGCAGTTGGGGGGGGGGGGCAGAGCCAGAGGAGAGGGGTGGGAATATGGATGTGGCTCTCTATTTGACACGTGGCCCTGAATTCAGCACCCCTGCACTTTGGCCTGTCTTAGCAAAGCAGCTCTTAATGCTCCGGATTGCAAGTCCCTGAGCTGTAGGACTAGAGCTGCATAAGCAGTCTCTTGGTGTGAGGGGAGTGCTGGAATGTCTTAATTAACATTTATAGCCATTCGCCCCCACCCTGGGTGCTTTAAAACGTGGATGTAGGCAGCTGGTGAGCGCCACGAAATGACACGAGTCCTGCAGGGCCGGAGTAAGGAGGCAAAGCGGTTCAGGCAGTAAGATTAGAAGCTTTTTTTTCTCAGCATGGGGGCAAAGCAGAAATGAATGCACAATACGGAACACTCTTTTTATATGAATGTCCCACCTTTCCTCCCTCAAGGCCCTCAAGGTGATATACAGGGTTGCCTGCTCCGTTTTTCCTCACAACGACTCTATGAGGTAGGCTAGGGTGAGAGTCAGTGACGGGCTCAAAGTCGCCTGGGGAGCGTCATGGCCTAGTGGAGACTAGAACACAGATCTCCTGAGTCCCACTCCTTTCTAATCACTCCAACCAGCACACCACACTGACTCTCTCTCATGGTGGAAGTTTAAGGGTATTGTACTACTTGGTATTCAAGGGGATTACGTGCTATTTGGAAAGACAGGTGTGGCCTTTGTTCTCAAGGCTTGTTGTGTGCGATCCAGCTGCCCAGGCCAGATCTACAGTTCATCCAGGTTTGGACTGCCGCTCAAAACGAGCTTAACTCGCAGTCAATGCCCCTTGATTTTTCCTTGCCGTTTTTAGTAGCCCCACCTAGAGCTGGGTGTGCACCGCATGCCCAAAGCATGATGCAGAGCACCAAACTGGGTATCAGGAAGGAGGAAGCAATGGATCCAGAGCCTGGTGTCCTGAGAAGTCACTAGTCCTTATGATTGTAGAGAGAATGGAATGTAAGAATAGCCCTACAGGATCATAGCAAACAGCTATCTAACCCAACGTTCTGTTCACAGGTGAACAGAATGGAAATTGGAGGACACATTTGGAAGGCAGTTAAGGGACATCTGGTTTTTTCCAGAATTTGTCACTCCTGCGTCCTGCCTCAAGCATGTCTTGCACATGGGAGTGAGTAAAGAGACAAGAAGCCTAATCTTGAGTCAGGGGGAATGCAGCGCTCAGAGGGCCAGTGAGTTTGGGGGCCAGACTTCCCTGTTCCTGTGCATTTAAGGGCAACTTGACCACTAGCAACTGGGGGCTGTTCCCATTATTTCCCTCCATGCTTTGGACACCATCCCCATTTATTCCTGCAGAAAAAGCTGCTCCTACAGACACAGTCACAGAAAACAAAGCCAGGGGGGGAAGAGGCATATAATGACTGTTCCCATCATACCTTGCCCTATTCCTGGCCATGCATTTCCTAAGTGAAATGTGGCACAGGTCCCGCAGGTAAATCAAGACAGCAGTATGGATCGAGACTTTGCTTTCAACTGTTTTATCAACATCTGTCCTTTGGGTGTTCTTACCTTATTCCCCCCCACCCCCCGCCACCACCACCCATTTTATTTTTCAGTTTGACCAAGAAGGATGACTGATGCAGAAGCTGAGGTCACGCTCCCGACGATCAACAGAAAACCAGGCCTTCAGATATGGACCATAGAGGTACGGCACAGACAAAGCCTCCGCGGGGACTGTTTTCCATCAGCAGTGTGGCTAAATTCTGAGGTCCAAGGGGCAGAAAATTCATCCTGGGCTGCTATTTGAAGCAAAAATTCAGATGTCCCTCTTTCCATCCCATGTACAAAAGTGGGCCGGGATGGTCCGCTGCAGCCGAGCTTAAGCAGAGTGCACCAAAAGAGAGACTGGCCAGCTGGCTGCGGATTAGTGACCCTGGGACAGCCACGCCACTCTGTCTAATATCAGGACTGGCCTGGCTGATGGAACACAGGAGCTCTTTCTCTCCACTTCAGAGTTTTATGCAGTTATGCCTGGCTTAAGTTGCATGCATGGAACTGATTACTGCGGTAATGCCATACAGTCATACAAAATGGCTGCTGCAAGGGGCAGCATACAAATATTTAAATAAATAAATAAAATAAATAATAAGAAATTGAGAACAAGTGTGCGATCTACTGAGCTTTGTTGCTTCCACAATTGGGAAATGCAGTTCGAAAGCAATTTTAATTTGTTTCTGTGGAATAGTTATCTCTTTTCCTCTAAATCCAGACTCTGCTTTGGAGTGCATCTGCATTCAGTGCCGATAATGCTTCCTCTGCTGCAAAGGACCCGCAGTGAAAAGGCACCTTTATTTGTGTGGGTGCGTAACCCTCTCTGTGCGGAGCTATTTTTTCCAGCATTTTTTACCACCAGAAAAACAGGGCTGGGGGAGTGTTTCAGACCTACATTGGCAAGAGAAACTGACAGGCATGAAAACAGCTTGAGGCAGAGACATTCCGGGGGGGGGGGGGGGCAGATAGCCGAGGAAGGGTTAAGTCATATCGTCTCCTTGTCTCATGGGATGCTGTATCTTTAACCAAAGGAGTGGCTCCCAACTTCATGTACAGAATAAAGGTGGCTTCTTGCACAGTAATGGTAGTATTCTGCTTTCTTCTTGCCTCTCTAACACCGACTCCATTTCTTCCTCACTTCCTGTTCCCCCTTCAAACTCTGCTTCCCTCTTACTGCTGGCTTTACTTCTAAACCCCATTGAAATAAATACTGTATTTTTTGCTCTACAAGACGCGCCTGACCATAAGACGCACCTAGTTTTTAGAGGAGGAAAACAAGAAAAAAAATATTCTGACTCAAATGGGCATATAATCACAGGCACATTCCCCATCACTTCCCCATGGGCTGCACATCTGACAGACTCACTGCACACACATATTTGCTCTATAAGACGCACAGACATTTCCCCTTACTTTTGAGAGGGGAAAAAGTGAGTCTTATAGAGCAAAAAATATGGTACGTCCTTTGCCACGTCTTTGATTCAGGTTTTGTCACAGAGACATAACCTTTGGACTAACATGACAAATGGCTTGTTTCCCCCGTATTTCCTATTGGGATGGACGTCCTGTTGGTATTCCAATATTTGGCGTAGCTTCTTGTGATTTGCAGCAATCTCAGATGCAGGCTAGAAGTTCAGAATTTTCACAGTTCCTTATTCGGTCAGCACAGCCTTACAAAGGGACAGTTTTACTTCGAGACCTATAATTTCTCCTCCTCCCCTTCCTCAAGGCAGCATCCGTAGCGGCCTGTTATCCTCAGAACAACAACCCTGTAAGGAAGGTTAAGCTGAGTGATTGGCCCAAAGTCACCCAGTGAGTCTCACCACCACGCTGCAGTGGCGCTCATGTCTTTCCTAACGTTGCTCTTAGCAAGCATTTAAAAGTAGACCAATTGTAAACAGGTGGCCCAAGCATATCTGTTGGCACATCCATACACACATTTATCCATCTATCATCTGTCTGTCTGTCTGTCTATCATATTTCTTTCCTGCATTTTTTCCTGCAAGGAGCCCAACCCAGGTGGCTCTTCTTCCTCTCCATTTTATCTTCAGAACAGCCCTGGGAAGTAGGCTGAGCTGAGAGCCAAGGACAGGGAGCTGCATGGCCCACTGGGGGCCAGAACCCAGGATCCTGAAGCCCAGTCCATTACTCGACCATGCCTGGCTCTTGTGACTAACTTTGGCAGCCATTTTGCGCTTGTGCCCAAGACTGTTTGACAGGCTTCCAAGTTCTGGCATTATTTATTTATTTAAAACTTTTACATGCCGTCCCTTATGCTTGGCATCTCGGGACAGCTTACAATCATTAAAACAAAAACACAATAAAACAACCATATCAATACAATAAATAACAAAAGCCAGGAAATATAAATTAAATAAAAAGCGACTGTTGAACGTTAAAATATTAGTTTTTAAAATAACAATTAAATAAAAAGGTTTTGATCTGGCACAAAAAAAAGAGTATAGACTACAAATATGTATGAATTGTTGGGAATGGTCCACAGAACTTCGGTCTCGGGCTATATAGAGAAGCCAAAGCACATCGCCCAAAGGCATCCCATCTTCTCCCTCCCATTCAAAGAAGGAACTGCCAAGGACACGAAACCTTTTCCTTGGAGCAAATGCTGCCGCACTCGAAGGGCCATGTGCTCCCACCATTTTCTGCCTCCAAATGCATCCAGAGCAGAATTCCGAGCGCCTCGGAATACGCCGCAGGCGTAGCTTGCAGCACCGAGCACTAAACGCTTCGGAGCTGCACTCTGGCGTGCAGTTTGCAAAGGCAACCTTTACGCCATAATCAGACTGCAGAGAATAGCGAAATGATGGACACACTTATGGGGCAGAAGTTCCCACTTCTTAACTTTATTTTTATCACCCTCTTTTGCACCTCTGGGAGCAGTAAACCTAAAGGCGGGAGGAATCCATCCCTTCTTAATTACAGCCGTTGCATATTTATTAGCCTGGTTGCAAATTAGACCTCTGCTTCCAGTGACATTCCTTGGGGGTCATGGTTCTAGCCCATGCTGTTATTTCAGCCGGTACAAAATCAAAGCCAAGCACAAACTTCATCACAGCGACAGTGAAGCTGAGGTTTTCAAAGTAACCTTCCCCCCACCCCCAAAAAGGGAGTAGTTCCCAGTTTAACATTTCCTGCCCCTCTTTATCCTTTTTTCTTTGCATCCTAGAAGCTGCAAAACCGGGAAGTTTATTGATTCCTTGATGGATGGCATTTGAATGGGAAGATCAGACATGCATATCTGATGCTTCAGAAGGAGCAATGCATCACTTGGACAGGATCTGGCCATAAAACTCTTATCGGCCCCCACTTAGCATTCCATAAAGCTTAAGCAGCCTGTGGCCATATAGAGATTGTGTTAGGAGGTTTTTGTGTGTGTGGTGGGGCGTAAGGTTTGAAACCTGGCCTTCTCTAAAGGAGAATGGAAGAAGCTTTATAGGGGCATTTAAAAAATTCATGCATACTGGTCTGTCTGCTCTTTGCTCTGACCAAGAAGACATGCATATTTTTCTAGGGTGAGTATGTCTTACAACATGCTCAGCTATGGCCAGAATGAAAGAAAAAAATGCCGGCAAAATTGTTTTCAAGAGCACCTCCTGCCACAGGGGCCTCTGTAACTATTTGGGGAACCACTTGCACAATTTAGTGCAAGCTCATTACACGTGGCACACAAGTGCAGCACACAGAATTAAGCTTTCTTTGCACATGACTTTCAATGTTGGGCACCGACTGTTTCCCATGTGGGTGCGAAGCATGATCGTATGTGGTGGGGAACCTAAATTGTGATGGGAGCTCATACCCAGCAGAAGGCTGATCGTCAAGTTCTAGCAGACCTGAGACACAGAAACGTAGAAACAGAGCGAGTCAGAAGGGGCCTCCCGGGCCATCTAGTCTGACCTCCGGCACCAGCCGGCTCTGCTCACGACATGCCCACCATGTGCATGTCCAGCCTGTCTTTGAGACAACATGGCTAGTGTGTGCTTTTCCTGAAAACTTTCAGCAGTGGTAAAAACTGTTCTCCATTTCGGCAAATTCTTTCCAGACACTGGAGAACACGTGTCAGAAGGGTGCAGTGCAGGCTCTGTTGCCTAGAACCAACCCTGATGGGTTACGCATTCTCACCCTATTCACTTATATGGCCCTGGTGCTGGTACCCTGGCCGGAATCACAGATGGGACGGTGTCCAGGTAGAAGGATTCTGTGCTCTTCAGGGAAACAGCACCATAAGCATCAGCAGATGGGACACCAGCTGGCGGGAGCAAAGGGTGCTGCGAATCGTGGTAGCCAGAATGGGTTATCATATTATCCAGATCCAGGCACAGGCTAAGTGGTCCTCAGGATGTTGAGGGAAAAAGTCACCTTTTCACTGTCTGCTTTTCAAACAACTGTCGAAAGTATAAGTACTGTCAGAAAAAAAGCATTGTAATTTTGATCCTGGAATCCAGTGAATGTGTTTCAGCTGAATTTGCCACTGGAGGTTTTTCAGATGAGTTTTGGTTCGTTTTTGGTTGCCTTTGGTCTAATTAAAGTATTGCTGGCTCAGTCAAGATTAAAAACTTTGAGCTTGACACCTTACAGCCCTAAAGCTCACATACAGAACCTGTGTCTTCACCCCTGGGCTATTGCATATCAAAATATCTTCAGTTCCTGGTTCCAGGCAACAAGTTAGTCCGGTTTTGCAAACCTTGCTAGAGGTGAAGCAGAAAACTTCGAAAACTTCATTTAGTGAGTTAAGCCAAGAACTATGTGCAAGATTATCCAGATATGCATGTGCTGCCATGCATGGAAACTTCAAGGGTAAGATTTCGGCAGGGAGGAAGTGAGGCTACCTAGGAAAAAGGGTCTGCTCCTGCAAGAAACCTGAATATAATCATTCCTTCTATTGGCAGTGGTGGGTGAGGATCATTGCCTATGTGAGGGATTGGCCAGATGCCAAAGAAGTCAGGGCGCCTGCCTTTTTGGAGATGTGCTGAAGGGGAAACGTCTGCAGGCATAAGCAACTTTTAAAGGTGCAGTGGCTTTGCCCTTTGCCTCCTCTGCCTCTCGCCAGGGCAACGGTGTACATTCCTCACATAGAGCTCAGCTGGTCCACCCTGACCTGCTTGGGTGTATCTGCCAATGCACAGGTAGTTACATATTCCCTTCCAGAGGTGCCAGCGTTCGTCCATGGCTAGAGTTCAAACAGGGCAGTGTGGTATAGTGGTTAGTTCCTTTCATTCTTCATTCAGCTAGCCTGAAAGGGTGACCTGGGGCCATTCACTGGCTGTCATGCCCGTGTGGAATAGCACGCCCACTGCTTCCACGGGGACCCTACAATCCCAGGTACCTTCTCCAAACCAAGGCTGCTCTGTTGCTTAAGGGCTTGTTGTTCACTGGCTGTTCACCCATGAGCCGTTTCTACTGCTTGTCTGACCTAACCTCCCCCAGAGCGTGGTCCTTAGATTAAACAAGACAGAGGCAGGAAGAATGGAGGACATGGAAGGGTTACAAAGTTCATTTGAAGAGCATCTAACACTGTATTTTATCTACCGCAATGACTTTCTGATTTCTAAGCGATGGATTTGCACCTTTGACACACCTTCCTGGTATACAGGCCCATTTCATGGCTTGTAACATCTGCCACTCAGCGTATGCACCAGGAAGCCGGCCAGGGAAGGGGTGTTTAGAAGGAACCCTGCATGTTGCTGTCATATGGAATGTTGTTATATGAAGGAATAAACGAATAAATAAATAAATGAGAAAGAGGGTAGACACCCCTCCCCTGCTACTTTCCAAATGATGCTCCTGGGAAACATTTGGAGAAAAGAGCCCTGCTATATCTTTCAGACATTAAACTGTTCTCATCTGGACATGTCGCTATACTTGTGATGCCGTTTCTCTTATTCTGGCCTAAGCTGACACCGCGACCTTTCCCCGCTTTCTGGCCATTGGAGTACATCTCTTGCCCCGAAAGTTGTCACCCTGAACACCCACATATGTGTTGACTGGAGGGTTGTGCTTTTTGCCTTCAGAAAATGAAGATGGTGGCTGTTCCTGAAAAGGCCTATGGGAGCTTCTTTGAAGGGGACTGTTACATCATCATACACGTGAGTCAGTCAAACCGCACGCTGCCTTCTGAGATCGCACCGCTCCTTGCTGCTGGACAAGGGCAGTCTGATGTTGCCGTCCAACAGCACCCGGAGGGCTACAAGTCTCCCATCCCTGCACTAGGTGGGGATGATGGTTTGGGGGCAGGTTTTCGTGGCTTTTATCTCTGGTTATCTCTGGTGTCAGCATTGCAAAACATCAAAGGAATGAACTTTGAAATGATCAAAACCGACCAGATGGGTGCTGGGGCAGGACCCGTCACCACGTCGTGGGATCGGCCACATAAATGTGGATGGGGTCATTTTGCAAGTGAAGTACCGATTGATCAGTGCCTCATATTAGCTGCTATTAGAGGCCCCATGTTCACTGTGGGGGGAAATGCATCCCCCCCCCAAAAAAGAGGGCCAGGGTAAGCATGATTGGGCACGTGCCCTGGGCCCATTCCCCAGTGGGGGCTGACAGATGAGAGCCCACCAAAGTTACTGCTGCTCTTACGAAGATAAGACGATCCCGGATCACACCATCCAGGCCAGCCTTCTGTGCACACGGTGTCTGTCCTGGGAAAGGCAAGGAGGGGTGGGGGGAGCACCTGGTGACCATGGTGCTGAGAAAATAGACTGCTGAGGGCAGGGGACCATGGAAGAGTCCCGAAGCCCCCCAACCTGGGGCCTGCCCTGAACAGGACATAGGCTCACACATGATCCATTTATCCTAATGCATATGCATAGATGCAAACCCAGAAATAATTAGTCATTTAAATAGTAGTGGGAGGCATCTCACCGGAGAAGCTTGTCTGCCTCCTGATGCATCAGAGTCAAGTTACTCACTGGGGCTTTCTTAGCATGCTTTTGTTAGGGGAAAAATGTGCCTTTTTAAAATATCCCCAATGCTTTCCTCTGGCTGATGAAAAAAGCACCCCCATGAAAATCAATAGAATTTTTTGTACATAAAAAGAAAACTTTCAGTGGGCTTGATCCAGAAGGAGGGCACGTGATCAGGTGGGTAGAGACCACCCCTGGAAATGCTACTTCAAGGCTGGGAATTCTGGGAGTTTTTTCCTATGTAAAAATGCGCACAGGATCGTACCTTAGTGAGTTGGGGGACCCAGGCAAATAGGGTGGGCTCTGGTGAAGGGGTGGAAAAGGCGGCAGCTTCTACAAATCCAAGGAATGGATTTGTCAACAAAAAGCAAAGTCCTGGATCCATCCCACTTTACAGTTTTAAGTGCATCCGTGGATTTTGTGCCATCCGGATAAGAGGATTAATCTTCCAGCTAGAGTCCAGCTGCTTGATTGATGTTATCTAGGCCTCAGTGACGGCTCTGCTAAATTTTGCTCACAGTGTGGTAAAACATGCACAGAAATAACCGTTTTGCTTGGTCTGGGTTCGGTTCGGTGGTGTGTTTAGTGAGCACAGCCCATAAAGCGGAGCATTTGGAACAAATCTTCCTTGTGTAGGGGATGCCCTGGCAGGACTGTTTCCCAGCCCAGTGGCAGGCAGGTGTCCAACAGGTGAAGCGCCCCACAGCCTGCGGATGGAAAAGGCTTCACTAGCTGCATGGCTGCTAAGTTCACGACCCCCCGGGTGCCCGGCTCCTCCAGCCTCCTCTCGCCCAGAGCCAGATCTCCCCCCTCGCCCGGTGGACGAGGAGCCCCCCCCTGCGCCTTCCGGGTTACCTTGGCAACCCCGTGGCAGAGTTGTTGGGCGAATGATTACTGTGGGAAGGCGCCGGGAACAAAGCGGCCGAGCGTGTTGGGACATGCGTTGTTTTTCTGATCTTGTCTACCTGGGGGAGCGTTGGGGCAGGTGAAGGGGTTTGGCCCTGGGGAATCTCTTTACCGAACTGCCTGGGCAGAGCATTCCCACCATGAGCTGCACCTGCCTTGCCTGTTAACAGGCGAAGCCTGGCCTCTCCAGGGGTTGCCTCTCCACTGCACAGGTGGGCACTGCCGAGAGGCAGTTTTGGAGGGTCCTCGGACACGAGCCTTCCTCCTCTTCCTCCTTGTTGCAGCCGCTTGCTCGATTAGTAGGCAGAGAGCCAGTGAGTCACTCACCTGCAGCATGTCTTCTCCTTACCTGAGGCCAGGTGAGGGACAGGTGAACCAGCACATTGCAATGGGGAAAAGGGGGACCGCTCCAGGGGTCTCTTATCAGGTGCCCAGTCAAGCTGGCAATTACTTGATTGTCTTTGTTCTGCCCTGGGTTCCTTAATGAGTTGGCACATACAAGCCAGGTCTCGTTAATCAGAGATGGAATTTGGCCATGGCTTTACCGGATTAAAAAACAACAACACCTTGCTTTTAGTTTTGTTTTGCATCTGGTGCAGAATCCCTCAGGAGGTGTGATGTGGAGTTCAGGCTGTTAGACGGAGCCCCAGGAGACCCAAACTGAAATCTCTCAGCTGCAGAACTGACCTTGATTCTTAGCCTAACCTACCTTGTGTGGTTGTTGTACAAATAAAGTGATGATTGTATGGAATGTCATGTATTATACTGAGATATTTGGAGGAATGGAGGGATAAAAAGTATATTTGCACACACATGTCTGAGTTGAAACAATACAGAGAAGGGCAACAAGCAGCTGGAACAGCTGGAACCGTTCAGCTTAGCAAAAAGGTGAGGAAGGGGAGACATGGCAGAGGTGCTTGAAGTAATGCACACTGTGGAGAAAGTGGACAGAAAGGCATTTTTCCACCTCTCCCCTGGCCCTTGAACCCAGGGGCATCCCATGAAGCCGATGGGTGGGAGGTTTAGGGCAGATAAAAGGAAGCCCTTCACACAATGTGGAGTTAAACTGTGGAACTCGCTGCCGCAGGAAGTGCTGATGGCCGCCCATTTGGAGGGCTTTAAAGGGCGATGGGACAGATTCATGGGGGAGGAGGCTATCCGTGGCCACTAGCCTTGCTGGTCATGGGCTACCTCCTTCACCAGAGGTGGCCTGCCTGCACACACCCATTGCTGAGGAGCTTGGCACCCATCCTGCTGGAGGGGACCAGTAGGGAGCTGGCTTGCCACCGTGTGTTCAGGGTGCTGGACTGGATAGACCTTGGGTCTGATCCAGCAGGGCTGTTCTTTACGCCCACTGACACATGGGCCGTGGACCCTCTTGGAAAAGATGACGGCTCCCAAAGTTCAGAACGTGGTCCCTGTTCTCGGAGTCTGAATCATCTTGACACCCAGGGCCAGCGGAACAAATTCAGCACCTACAAAGGCCTAGACTGCATCATCCGTAGATTTGGGAATAGTGGGAGGAAAAACACATGTCTCCTTTCGGAAGACGCATTTAAGACCCGTTTACTGGGAACCATCAGCCTCCCCAGGAAAAAATGTACCTCTCACATCTCGTAAATTATGAAGAGCATCTCTCCAGTCCCACTGAGCCACCCGCAAGCTTTATGGAGTTAGTCCATTTGCTGGGGATGATGGGTGTTCAGGGCTCCTGGGTGGGATAAGCGGGTATAGACACAGAGAAAGGAAGCTGGCCCTGTGCAGAGTTCCCTCACAGGTAAACACCTGTGTCTCATCACAGGTGTCTCACCTGTGTCTCACCTGTGTCTCATCACATCGATGATCGCTGAACTGGAAATGAAAGAACCGAAAAGTGGGGTCCAGAATGCAGAAATGAAATCGCTGCGATATCCAGCTGTAGCTTCTAGCTTCGTGTTTTTGAGTCTGTGGCTGTTCTTTGCCTTTTCCCCACAAATTGAACCTCCCTCCCCCCTTGTTCTTTTCATTTCCCAACCCAAACTGTGCTTTGCCGGCTTCATCTCATGTACTTCAGAACAAGAAAACCCGGACTGGATTTTCCACCGACCTGCACTACTGGATCGGCCGCGATTCCTCGCAAGATGAGCAGGGAGCAGCGGCTTTCTATGTGACTCAGCTGGATGACGAACTTGGCGGGAACCCTGTGCAACACCGAGAGGTGCAAGGACACGAGTCGGCGACCTTTAAAAGTTATTTCAAGAATGGCATCATGTGAGTGATGCAAAAAGAAACCAAAAGTCTAGTCCATTTCAGAGGGGCTTGCCTCAGTCCTCTTGCACTAGCCCCATGTTCAGAAAACTGTTAACTTCAATGAGGACTAGTAACTTATTCTTTTAAAATGAAGTCGTTATTTTTGCAAGCCATGGCACGCTACACAGGAGTGCAGCAATGTTTCTCCTCTGGAGTGGCTCATGCAGAGCAAAACTTTCCCAACCTGGCCCCCTCTGAAGGTTTTAACTTCCTCCATCCAGCACAGATTTAAAAGTAATGAAACTCTCGTTCTTTCCAACAGCTACAAGAAGGGAGGAGTTGCGTCAGGGTTCAAACATGTGGAGACCAATGTGTACAATATCAAACGTCTCCTTCACATCAAAGGGAAGAAGCACGTGGCGGCTACCGAGGTAAGCAGGGAGAAGCCCGGCTCTTGCCCATCGCTTGGGGTTCATCGTCATGGCAGCGGTGATGCTCAGCACATTGCGGATCTTTGCATTCGAGAGCAAAATCCCCTGCAGGGACACCCGCTGCTGCTCTGACCAACCGGGAGCTCTCCTCTCCAGCCGGAAACTCCTCCTCCCTCTGCTTCCTGCCACTTGCCGTCCTTCTCCCATCCCACGCAAGCTGGCATCAGTCCACCCTGAAGGCTGGCAAGCACTTACACAGGGTGCCCAGGCCACGTGTCCTGTTTTAGACAGGACAGTCCCCTCTTTGAAGGGCTGCTGGAAGACTGTGCTCTGGAAGGACGGCTGCTCTCCCAGTTTTTCATCATCATTTCTTCCATTTCTGTACTGCCCGTAGCCGAAGCGTCCTGGACAGTTTAAAGATGCAGAATCATCCACAGGGTTGCTTGTCCCCAGTTTGCAGCCAGTGGGTCACCGGGTCACATGCACCACGATGAAATGTGCAGCTGGTTGATTTTAATTATAAGAACTGTTCTTTGTAGATGTGCATCGGAATGTATCAATTAGCACATCCAAATTTTGAGCAGTTGGGTGCGCTCTTTGGCCCTCCCTTTATGTGATAAATAAGGGCCTCCCCACACCCTTGGGGGGAGCAACATCTCCTTCCCACCCACTCACCCACCAGTGGAAAAATTGTGAATCGCTGAACTTCCAACTGTGAGCAATCCCTTTTCACGCTATTTATTGCATTAAGGATCTTCTGGGCATCTGCCAGAGGATCCCAGTGCATCGCAGAGGATTGTGGCTTGGCAGAAGGACATGAAAAGTTTCCAGCAGCGCTCTCCCAAGTCTGTGCCTCACAGGAGGAGGGCATCTGAGGCGGGGGGCAGATGATGTCAGCACCCTGGCCAAGAAAGGGGGTGGAGCTGCCTCCCGGTGGACCCCAGCTCTGCCACAGCTCACCCCTTGAATTGCTCTCCGCAAGGTGACCTGGTAAACATCCAGTGCTCTTTTACCTCCACACAGGTAGATCTTACATGGGACAGTTTCAATAAAGGGGACGTCTTCCTGTTGGATCTTGGCAAGGTGTTGATCCAGTGGAATGGACCCTCGTGCAACGTTACAGAGAAATCGAGGGTCAGTATGGAAATCCATGCAGTTGCCTGTGGACAAGCTTCCTTTGGTAGCTGCATACACCTGGCCACTGTGGGGAACAGTCGGATAAGAGCAGGACTGAGTGGGGAGGGTTTTTTTCCCTGTGGAGACCCCCTTATCGCTTCCAGCACCTCCTTCTTGGGCATCTGCATTGTGTTGTGCTGGTGCAGTACACAACAGCTGCAAAGTGTTTCTTTAGTTGTTAAATTTATACCCTGCCTTTTTTCTTACAAAGGACTCAAAGCAGCTTACATCATTCTCCTCCTCCATCTTATCCCCACAACCACAACCCTGTGAGGTAGGCTGGGCTGAGAGTCTGTGACTGGCCCAAAGTCACCCAGTTGGCTCCATGGCTGAGCGGGGACTCGAACCCGGATCTCCTGAGTCCCAGCCCTGCGCTCTTACCACTGCCTCACACTGGCTCTCATGTTTGCATCCAGGCATTTGAGCTGCTTATACTGGGCCAGATCCTTGGTCCATTTAGTCCAGTTTTGTCAACTCTGGCAGGCAGCAACGGCTCTTCAGAATTTCAAGTTGGATATTCTCCTTGCTGGAGCTGCCAGCGATTGGTCTCACCTGTACCTACCACTGAGTTATGGCTCCTACTCAAAACCTGGTTGAACTTAGGATCTTGTGTTTCTAGTTCTCTCCGTTCCTTCACGTGGCAGGCAATGGCTTTGGCACGGAGCATCCGGGACGGAGAGCGAGGCGGGCGTGCTCAGATCGGCATCATCGACAACGAAAAAGACTGCCCGGAGCTCATGCAGATCATGAGAGCTGCACTCGGAGAACGGCACCGAGAGCTCAGAGAGGCAATGCCTGATGCTAAAGCTGATGAGCTCCAGAAAGCCAACGTGCGTCTCTACCAGTAAGTTTCTGACCCACGGGCTTTGGGGGGTTGCTCTTCCTTTTCCTCTTTCCACCGAAAAGAACCAATGGCCACAACGAGTCTCAGTGTTCTGGATTTAAAAAAAAACATTGAACACAAAAACATATTCTGGGATGCTGACATCCCAAATTCTGAGATGAGGAAAGAGATGTAGATGTACATAATCAAAGAGCCTACTTCATATAATCACTGAATGGCAACAAACAGAATCCCTTGGCAGGAAACTGAATCATGCTTTTGTTACTATTAAATGTATTAATTTCTTTATTTATTAAAAGCCTTTGCTATACCATCCCCTACAAATGTCTCAGGACAACTTACAATAAATAAGTGCAGCCCCCAAAATCAGGGTTGGCTCCAGAGGTTGGGTGCCCTCTGGCCGTTCCTGGCAGAGTTCAGGTGTCAGATCCCATCTTGGAAGAAACAGGGCAGACTAAAGGCATTTAAGTAATGGAGGAATTTGATCCCCCACCCCCAGTGATTCACTCTTTTCGCCCTGTGAGATCCCACCCACCCATTTGACACACCAGTGGTTCACACTTGAGATTTTCTGTATGAGGCATTTAACGTGTCTTTGTCATTCACTGCTCGTAGTTGCTCACAAGTACTTTAGATGGCACCGTAAGCCTCTATGTCTAAAGAGCATACTGAATCTCTAAAAGGAGGGAAAGTGCGGTATTTATCTAAAAACCAAAAGAATCCACTTTTCTTGCTTATGTATTTGCACTATTCTGTTATCCCACAGTGCCACCTAGAGGTTATGTCATGGAAAAGCAAGGAGGAAAAGGCTTCTTGTATAATGCTTTTATTGGATTCTGGAATAAAACCAAAAGTAGATATAGCAGACTAAAAGCCCTGGGTAGAACCCCCCCCCCCCCGGTTTTATATATTTATTTATTAGATTTCCATACCACCTTTTTTCTTTTTTTAAAGAACTCAAAGCAGCTTATACCTTTCTCCTCCTCCTGCTCTCAGCCTTACCCTCACAACAACAGTCCTGTGAGGTAGGCTGGGCTGAGAGTCTGTGACTGGCCCAAAGTCACCCAATGGGCTCCATGGCTGAGCAGGGACTTGAACCCAGAGTCCTGACCACTATACCACACTGTCTTTTAAAGATCTGTCCTGTCTAGGGTAGGATCAGGAAGGTGTCAATGGGACTTCAGACTCTGTGCTGTATGAAGAATTCCCAAGCACCTTCTGATAAATGCATTTGGCAGATATGCAGCTGTTTAATTCTTTCTTCATAATGCCACACGGTACACCAAGGCCTTTAATGGAGACCAATCCCTCTATAAGCCATGGGAATTTTTCCTGCCTCAACCTTAAGGGGGAAAAACAAGGATTTAAACCTGAGGGAACTGTTCTTTGCTCCCAGCCTTTGATGCTGTAGACATCCTCTCCATTTAAACTGCCTATTTGTGCCCGCAGCGTTTATGAAAACGGGAAGGATCTGGTGGTTCAAGAAATTGCTACACGGCCCCTTACACAGGACCTCTTGCAGCACGAGGTAAGTAATACATAGCCCATGTTGGAGAGAGGTAAGAATATGCTTGCTTTTTGGGTGCCCAGTATTGTATATTCAATTTATGTTGGATATACAATTTATCCAATTTATATTTCGGTGCCCTTTCATATCCAGTCTTGTTCCCTCTTGTGAGAAGTTCCTTCCAGCCCGTCAGGGATCTGATGGACGTAATCTCAGAGCCATTAGTTCAGTCCTCTGCAGGGTTTATTTTCCTCTGGACCTTTTCTTCTCTTCAACAGGACTGTCACATTTTAGATCAAGGAGGTTTTAAGATTTACGTCTGGCGGGGAAAAGATTCCAGCAAAGAAGAAAAGGCAGCGGCTTTCAGCCGAGCTGTGGTGAGTTGAGTGATCAAACCAGTTCTCAGAAAATTGTTGATTTGTTTATTATCAGTTAATGTTATTTACACATACAAAAACAGTGCTTAAGATTTTAAAAAATCACTGGGTATGCCTAAAATAACACTATTAAAAGAAATTTGCTCATACCACAGCAGATAGAAGCCAGTGTGTTTGGAAAGGGACTCAAGAGATCTGGGTTCTAGTCCCCACTTGCTCATGGCATCCCCTGGGTGACTTTGGGCCAGTCATAGACTTTCAGCCCGGCCTACCTCACAGGGTTGTTGTAGTTATGAGGATAAAATTGAGAGGAGGAGGAGGAGAAATAGGTAAGCTGGCTTGAGTTCCTTGGAAGGAAAAAAAATAAAAAATAAATTACATTACAAATACTATATATAAATAAAACCTAAAATACACTAACAATGCAAATATGCTATTTATTATTACATTTTTATAATATTTGCTATTAAATTCTTGGAATTGCAAATTATTTCAACAACATTTGCCAGCTGGGCAGAATAAACATTTCATTCATTTGTTAAGGAAAAAAGAGAACCCTAAAAAGAAGGTGGTAGGAAATCCAATCAGAACCGGGTTGTTGTTGTTGTTGTTAGTCATGAAGTCGTGTCCTACCCATCACGACCCCATGGAGAACATTCCTCCAGGCCTTCCTGTCCTCCACCATCCCCCGGAGTCCACTCACGCTCACACCAACTGCTTCCGTGACTCCATCCAGCCACCTCATCCTCTGCCGTCCCCTTCTTCTTTTGCCATCTATTGTTCCCAGCATTAGACTCTTCTCCAGGGAGTCCTTCCTTCTCATTAGGTGGCCAAAGTATTTGAGTTTCATCTTCAGTATCTGGCCTTCTAAAGAGCAGTCAGGGTTGATCTCCTCTAGGACTGACCGGTTTGATTGCCTTGCAGTCCAAGGGACTCTCAGGAGTCTCCTCCAGCACCACAATTCAAAGGCCTCAATCCTTTGGCGCTCAGCCTTCCTTATTGTCCAGCTTTCACAGCCATACATTGCAACTGGGAAAACCATCGCCTTGACTATACGCACTTTTGTTGGCAGGGTGATGTCTCTGCTTTTTAGTATGCTGTCTAGATTTGCCATAGCTTTCCTCCCCAGGAGCAAGCGTCTTTTAATTCCTTGGCTGCAGTCCCCGTCTGCTGTGATCTTGGAGCCCAGGAAAATAAAATCTGTCACAATCAGGACCGGGTAGTAAGGTGCAAATCAAGGAAGAAGAGTTAGTGAAGACTTGCTGGTGTAGACTAAATGTGAGGCTTGGGTCAAGGAGAGCTGGGTTTGAAACTCTGCTCATCAGTGCAGGAGTTCTGTGTCAGCCTTTGGCTAGTAGCATTATGTCAATAACTTCTCAGTACAACTGACCTTGCAGGGTTGTTGTGAGGTTAAAAGTGTGACTGTCAATAGAATGTGATATTAGACCTGCCACGACATGTTGTAATGTAGAATCATATCATCACAGAAGAGTAGAGTTGGAAGGGGCCGTGAAGACCATCGCGTCCAATGCCCTCCTGTTGCAGGACACCAAGTTACACCATCCCACTCAGTCCTGCTGTATAGGATTTCTGGCAGCCGCACTCTGCCAGAATACTCCATTCCAGTCACCCTTGTTGGCACCCAGCTAATTTTATTTCCCTGGCACTCAATATGTTGTGCCCACTGAATACACTGAGTTCTCATGGGGCTGTTTTTGGCATCATTTGCATGCACTTAGCCTCTTGCTTCTCCTAAACAGTTTTTTAAACTTCTGAAATCCCCAAACCGACTCCCTGTCTGTGCTGTTTTGACTGCATAAGCATCAGTGTTCACAGTGTGAATTCTGGAAATAATAGCAGGAAACTGTACAGGAAAGGTTGGGATTTGGCACTTCCTAGGCAAATGAAAAGGTAATAAGACCGTTTTAAATTTACGTATATAATTATTTTATTTTGGCTAGTGTTGGCAAAGGGCAAGAAGTTTTATAGAGGCAGTGGAAGCCCCACTTCCAAGCCCCCGATCGACTTCCTGTGACCCTTTTACCTTTCCCTTCTTCCTTTTGTCAATTCCCAAGGCATTGTCTTAGCACTTCTTAGAATCCTTAAGGACTAGAAATTCCTACCTTTTTAAGAAAAGGAAAGAAATACAATTTTGAGAGATTCTGGAGTTTACTAAATTCTGCTCCCCACTCAAAACTGTACAGTACAGTTCAGAAACGACAATCTGCCACCCTCTTTACCATTGCACCTGTCCACATGGAGTTCCTGCGCTGTGCTAACAAAAGGATTCCTTCCCTTTGGTGACTTGGAGTAGCGCTAATCTGGTTTTGGGATTCATCTAGGGCTTCATCCAAGCCAAAGGGTATCCTCCCACCACAAATGTAGAAGTCATGAACGATGGAGCAGAGTCAGCCATGTTTAAGCAGCTCTTCCAGAAGTGGACAGAAAAATACGAGACTCAAGGGCTCGGCAAGACCTACAACGTTGGCAAGATCGGTGAGGCAGAAACGTCTGTGTCACTCCGTTAGGGCTGCAAGAGTTGTGACTTTCAGCCCCACAAGTGGCTCCCATTTGGTCTCAATGCAAATTCCAGGTTCAGAAAGGGGATTTTCCCCTGCACAGTTTCCTTTCATGGTGACCCACACGTGTGATGCAAAAATGCATTTAGCTAGTTGTGGCTCTCAGTCTACCTTTGGCTAGTGGCTGAATCAAATTTATTGGTGGGGCAGGATGGGAGCTGTCTCCCTATAGAGATTCCCATGGCACTGTGGGTCACGAGGAAATTGCCTTTGCTGAATGAATGCCATGGCTTCCTCCCAGGTAAACAGGGTCCTCAGAGCTATGGAGAGCATTTTGGTGCATGTCTGACAAAAGTTTCCAGAGCCGTAGGCAAAGAGGTTGCACTGCAGAAGCTCCTGCAGTGCTGCCGTTAATTATAAATTGCCCCTCAGTTGCATAAATAAGAGCTAAACATTATGAGGGACGAACAGAGGTTGCAGTGTTGCTAGGCTGCCCCGCATAAGCCCACCTGCTAAACAACCTGGAGTCCCAGGACTACCTCCAGCCTCATTTCAGTGCAGAATCCTTCTGCAAGGGATCAGCTCAGAATCCCCACAAGAATCGTCTGCCCCTCTTCTGGCAGCGTGCTGCATCAGTAAGAGAGAAAGACAGGGGGGCATAAAGAGAGAAATGGAGGGGGGACAGAGTGAGAGAGAGACGTGTGACCCACCAAGTTTGACCTGGGTTCCTCCCACCACTGGCTTTGGGCCAGCCCAGCCCTCCGGCGCATTGCCCTGAAGGGACCACAGTCCTGGGGAGGAAACTGATGTTCCCCTATCCCAGATCTGGAATGTTTTTCATTGCATTTTTCCTCAAACGCATCCCATTTCTCAGGGTGCAATCGTATGCATGTTTAGACAGGGAAAAAAGCTTGCAACTCCTTGCATGCCTCAGCTGGGCTCTTTCTGCCTAAACATGCATGGGCTCTATAGTGTTTGAGGAGGAGGAGGAGGAGGAGGAGGAGGAGGAGCAGTTGTTAACAGTTAAATGCTCCCATGTTCCAGAGCAAACATGGCTGGAACTTAGTTCACACAAAGTATAACTAACCTGTAGAGCTCTCTATTACAAGATGAGGTGATTACCTGGATGGCCACACACCTGAGATTTCACTAGATGCGCAATCATATGGTTTCAACCTTATGTTTGCTTTCATAAGGGCTCGAAACTTGCTTTTAAAACAAAAGAAATGAGAACGGTGCCAGTGAGGCTACAGAGACTATGAATATGCACAACCTGACCCATGTTACATACATTGCTTGTGGAGAAAGCATATATGGCCAGTTTGATTGAGATTCATGTTTTGCTTCTATGTGCAGCCAAGGTGGATCAGCTGAAATTTGACATCACTGAGCTGCACGCTAGACCAGAATTAGCTGCCGAGGAGAGAATGGCAGATGATGCCTCTGGAAAAGTCGAGGTGAGTGTTGTGGTCGGTTTTCAAGACACAAAGGGCGCAGCGCAATGGATATTTCCACCCCATTTGCCGTTTTTAATGTACAACTTCCACAGGTTTGTGGAGCACTGAGATGCCGCTGCAAGCCCAGCTGAAACAACCATGCATGTGATTTGGCAGGGGCCTGGAAGAGGCCCCTCCTGTAAGAAAGGCCTGCCCTCAAGGACCAGCGTCCTGGTTGGGGTCATGGGTGGAACCAGAGAGCGGAGCCTGCAGTGAGTCTGGCGCATGGTGGTGGAGCTCAAGAATATTCAGCGGGGCACTGATGGGAGTCAAGTGCCTGGAAGTGGGGCTGGAACCGAACTGGGCAGGAATTTGGTGCAACCTTGCAAGACTCAGTAGCGAGATCGACATACGTTCTGAAGCTCCGTTGCTCCATGCTTGCAGTGGGAGAAGGAGAGTTGCTCTGTCCCCAGGTGCTTTTTCCCGATCTCCGTCTGCCCTGCAAGTTGCTGTTTGGCTCACAGAGCAGAGCTTGTTGCTGTCCTTATGTGCCACCAAGTGGTCTCCAACTTGCAGCTCTACTCTGTTCTTGTCAACTCAAGATGTGGCTTCCTTCATGGAGTCAAGCCAGAGTTGCAAATGTCACAACAGTGGTGCCCACACATGTCTGCCCGACATGTGGCAGAACACTCCATGCCCGTATTGGCCTTATCAGCCACCTGCAGACACACCGTGGACAACTCTCAACCCGTTAGATGTCAAGGTCCTCATCGAAAAAGATGGACGAACATCATCATCAATCCACCCCGTTCTCAGTTGTCCTCTTCTCCTTCTGCCTTCCCCTGGCATGATTGTCTTCTCCAGGGTCACTCTCTTCTCATGATGTTCCTTGAAGCACAACAGCCTCCATTTCATCACTTTTGCTACCAGGACAAGTTCTGGCTTTTGCTACAACATGGTTTGATTGGCAGGACAAGGGAAGGAGCGGGCGGTGTTCAGCCATGCCAAACTTGGCATTGATCTCCCTTTGTAACCCAACCCTGTGACCTAGCATGCATCCTGAGAAATTTAGCAAAGCGTAATTCAGCCGGAACAAACAAATTCAGGTCCAGGCATCTGCTGGGCTGCCCTTCCTAGTTTCATCAGTTGTAGCAGCAACTGAAAGAACTTGCTGAGTTTCCACCAAGACAACCCCTAGAACTCATTCCTTCAGTACCGCATGGTGCCCACACTTAGGTTAGCGATAAAGAAAGCTTTTTTTTTAAATGCTCCCAGGCTTTAACTATAAACAAATAACCCTGCTAAATTCTGATTTGTTTTCCATTTGAACGCATTTCATTATCTTCTGCTGACGTAGCTGCTTTAGTGTTGGGTTTTATGTACCATCCCAAGAACTCGTGTGGTGGGGATTGCAGGAGAAAAGTTAATACATGCATGAGCAGGCCCAGGACTCAGGGAGAAGATGAGCTCTGATGTTCAGGAACAGAAGATTAATTTCAGAAAATGAAGATTGCATTGGCTTAGCTTGTCTGACGTTTGACCTGCTTTGTATTCTCTCACTGCCCGTCCCCTTTCCAACCCTGCCTTGCTTCTTCTTGGCTTTGGCATACAGGTGTGGAGGATTGAAGATCTAGAAATGACCCCTGTCAGTCCCAGGAGCTATGGGCAATTCTATGGTGCAGACTGTTACCTCATCTTGTATGCCTACGCAAAATCAGGCAAACCTCATTATATTATCTACATGTGGCTTGTAAGTAATGGCTGAGACGGGCACTTGAGTTTTCATTATTCAGGCAATTTTGTCAGTAAAATGTTTCAGGCCCAGCAGGATTCTTAGTGTTTGGATTTTTTTTTTCAACATTTTGTTTTCATGGTGCTTTTTAGGCCCAATCTACCATTGCCCCAGGCAGAGGTCAGAAGGTTCTAGAAACAGTGCGGCTCGTTTTGCTGTTATGCCAACACAGATGAGTTGGTGCTGTCCCGATGTTTTGCAGCACAATTCCCACAAGTCACATCCCCTGGACAACTGACTGGGACCTCCTGGAAGGCATAGTCTAAACCACTTGGAAGGGGACGCTGTTTTGGGCATTACCATGGAGCTCAGGCTACCAAACTGGCCACCTGAAGCAGGAACGGCTCCGTTTTGTTTCTTGTAACTTGTTTTCCTTTTAATGGATGCCACAGCTTTGCTTCTGACGTTTTGCACAGCAAAGGTCCACTCATGGCATGGCACTTCTGTTCAGTCCCTGTATCTGTTCTCGAGCATTTCATAACAGAAACATAGAAATTGAGCGAGTCAGAAGGGGTCTCCCGGGCCATCTAGTCTGACCCCTGGCTCCAGCCTGGTCTGCTCACAACATGCCCACCATGTGCATGTCCAGCCTATCCTTGAACACCCACACCAGTGGGGTCTCCACCACCTCCTGTGGAAGCCCATTCCACACCCTCAAGGTCCTAACTGTCAGGAAGTACTTCCTGGCATCCAAATTGAACCTTGGTTCCTTGAGCTTGGCTCCATTGGAGTGCATTCCACCTTCCTCTGCAGGGGAGAACAGCTCTCTACCCACCTCTGTGTGACACCCCCTCACCTACCTATATGTCACCAACAGATCCCCTTGGACTCTCCTCCAGGCTGAAGAGACCCAGTTCCCTCAGTCCAGCCTCATACGGCATCCCCCGCAATCCGGCCACCATCCTTGTGGCCCTGCGCTGCACTGACTCTGGACTCACCATCCTCTGGAGCAGACTGGGGACACAAGAGACCGCGGATGGAACATATTTCCCTTTCTTCTTTCTGTCCCTTATGTGCCGCACAAATTTGTTCCAAAAGTTTTGATTGGTGCACAAAATTCCAGCGGCAGACAAGAGAGGTTCTAGCCATTAAAAAAATAAAAAAAAAATCCCACTTATTAAGGAACACAAATGCTCTTTTAATCCCCTACTTACCCATTCACCTGGCAGCCAAAATTATAATGCCAGATTCATTCATGTTAATTAAGACACAAAAAACTCTTAAAGAATTCGTAAAGAGCACCTGTACAAGTGCATAATATTGCAAAAGCCTCCATCAACCATTTCCAGTTCGAAAGTCCACCCTAACGTTGAAGCCAGTCCCTTTTGGCTGAGATATGAGTGGATTTCCCCCCTTGTCTCATCTGCAGCAGAAACAGGGTCAATGAATCCGGGACTCATTAAGATACTGTTAATGCATTGAAAGATTATTATCAAGTCCCCTCTAAAGACCTATTAAAAAACGAGCAAGCGTACGCCTTCTCTTTTTGTTAATTCTGTATCCCTCGAGCGGCTGCTACCCAATTTTGATGCTCTTTCCCGGGCCTTGGGAAAACAGTGCATGTGCTTCCCTGCCTCTCTCTAGGGCCGCCATGCTTCTGTGGATGAAATAACAGCCTGTGCTCTCCATGCTGTGGAGCTGGACAAGAAATACGGTGACGAACCGGTGCAGGTGCGCGTGACGATGGGGAAGGAGCCACGGCACTTCCTGGCCATCTTCAAGGGGAGTTTGATCATTTACGAGGTATGCTTTTTCTGATTTAAAGCAGAACCTTCGGGGCTCTTCTCGGTTTCCTCTGTGAGCAGAAAAAACATTGTCCTGAGCTGAGGTTCCTCCTTCAAGCATTCAAAAGCCGCAGACCGTTTTCCTTGCAAAGTGTTCTTTATGGACCCAACAGCACAGGTCGCCCAGAATGAATATCTGAGCATGCACAGAGCAGTTTGTTGAACCCAAGCTTGCGTTCACCTTCAGGAACTCTCCTTGTGAGCATGCCTGGGCCCCATCCCTTGATGAGGGGCCTTCTGAAAGTGAGCACGCCTCCTCTCCATGCACCAGTCCTCTAACTGGGCCACCCAACTCTGCTGACACCACATCATGGGGACAAGAGCCAGGCCTTCCTGGTCTATGTCTCGGAAACTCCCCTGTTCCAAGTCCCCTCCCACCAGCTGTGCACCTTGGTTATTGCCAGAGGCTGCCTGCCCATTTCCATTAGGAACTTCGTGCAAATCTGCACGCTTCGAACATAAACACACATCGAGCAGGTTGCAAACATTAGTAGCCAATGCAAGTGTGTTTTACAGCTGGACCTTTGAACAGGGCACGCTTGCGGTGATTTGCAAGGAAAACCAAAACCCTAACGCATCACTAGCTGTTTCCATGCTGGACAGGACTGAAATAAAGTTTCCCGTACACATATGGCAGAAAAAGTGTCACATTAGCACTGGGCAAGGATAGGACAGTTGAATGCGTGGGGAGGGGGTGGAATTTGCTTTTTGCAGGGTGGAGTGGAAGGGAAGTAGCGCTGGGCATTTTTTATTAACAGGGATATTTGACATCATCCTCCAGGCCTCTCTACTGTAGTTCTCACCAGAGCTGGGGAGAAATTAATTTTCACAGCTACAGTTTAGTGAGTCTTGCTGCAATGTGAATAATTTCGGGGTGGCTTGCTCCTGAATGGAAAAAGGACTAAGAGGAAAAAAGGAAAGCCAGGTGCAATGCAAAGCAGAACAGAAGTAAGGAAAGTAATGTTTCTGAAGCATGTTGGGCAATAATAAAAGGCTTCCCATGGGCACCTGGGACGCCTTTTTTGCTCAGTGGATCCTTTCTCACACATGTGTGTTTCCCTCTTGTTCTGTTCCTTGTCTTGAACGGGCAATCAGGATTCATTCGCTTTGCCACAGACCTGCTCAGAGCAGGTGCACATTCCGAAGAACTGGTTGCCGATGTGGATTGGCACAGCTGACTGCAATTTCGGGTTCGCACATGGGCAGGGCTTCACCATGTACCACAGTACCCTTGGCTGTGAATGAACCTAGACCTGGAAGAGGCCAGAGTGGATTGTCCTACATCCATATGAAATCTGACTTCTTCCTTTCCCTGTCCCTCTCCTGCTGGATCTCTTTATTGTGTTTCCATCCCCTTCTCTCCCATGCTGGGAATCAAGGAGGCTACCTGCAGTTCCCAGGTGCCCTCCCCAGCCTTGGACCTGCTTAGCGTCAACATGGCAGGCGGCTTCTGTGCCTTCGGGCCATCTAGTCACTCCATCTAGGTGGAGCTACACAGTCTTTTCAGGAGCCTTTCCCTTCCCTCCCTCTTGCAGCCGCTGCTTTGCCTCCATGCCATTTAGGCAAGCTCTGCATTGCTGCTGCTTCCAGTGGAAGGAGAAGTGGAGGACGGAGAAAGCTGCTTTCTGGGGAAGGGTGTGGGGAAGGCCGCTATTCATGCCTCACCCAAGCATTTCCAGGGAAAGCATTCTCACTGCCGGATTGCTCTGCAAAACTGCAGCCGGCCCGGTTCAGACCCTTTGACTATGTCAGCCTATTTACAGCAGCGGCACGGAGACCACATGGCATCAGCGGCAGCTAAGGGTCCCGCTTAGCAACAAACTCAGCAGGAGGCTGAAATCAGCCGTTACTGTGCCGCGGTCCACCCACGCTTCTGCAGCGATGCACCTAATACTGCGCCCTTCTGAGAAGATAAATACCGTCTGGCAAACAGCTATTTTCCTGTAAAAGAAAGCGCAGGAACAAATCCTAGAAGGAATGCATTCATTGAAGCTCCCTGGCACCGCCTCACCTTGAGGGAACAGAATTCTGGGCTGCAAGAAAGGGGAGACTCTTCTCTTGCTTTGCATGCATGGCATGGCTCCCCAAGAAGCACGCACCCAGCCACCCCGAACAGGAAGTAATCAACGGGCCAAAGCAGCAAAGCTTTTACTTCACATTAGAAAGCATCTCTGCTGAATATGACTTGCTTACGAGTAAATGCTGTGGGAGGATCTTGGCCACAGGGAGGGGCACTGATGGCATCGAGCAGAGCATCAGAGTGCTGTGGGAAACTCCCAGTTTAATTCCACGTCCAGCTCATTCTAGAAAACAGAGCAGTGCCAAGAGCTCTCTTACTGCTACAGCTACTGCTGCGGTTATTATTCCTACGTTGCATTTAGGGCCCGTCTTTTTACCTCTTGTGAAGGAAAAACCTTCACCTTTTACCTGTGAGGTAGGCTAGGCAGAGGGTCTGCCTGCCCCAAAGCCATGGAGTGAGCTTTATGGTCAAGAGGGGACTGGAACCCAGGCTTCCTGAGTCCCGGTCCGACACTCCACTCTGGCTGTATTGGCAGAACTGGTTAGGGCTGGTCTCTCCTCCTCGCTGTTAAGCAGCACATGGAAGGAGCCGTTGGTGCTTTATTACTGACATTGCTTTAAACTGCTTTAAATTTCCCATATTGGAAGTTCAGGCTGGGGTTTTTGGTGTCTTGCTTTTATTATTATCTATTTTTAATATTGTGCTGCTGTTATGAATTACTGCGAATCGTTCTGGGAGCTCCAGGGCAGTACGGCCATTAAATTAGCAATAACAATTCTCTGGAAGCAACTTACCTTTTCGATTCCATGCGGACTTGTCTCTGAGCACCGTGCTTTGCTTTCCAGGGTGGCACAGGGCGCAGCCAGCCAAGCGAGCCGGAGCAAGCCGTCCGGCTCTTCCAAGTGAGGGGCACGGATGAATTCAACACCAAAACCATTGAGGTTCCAGCCCGAGCCTCCTCCCTCAACTCCAACGATGTCTTCCTTCTCAAGACCACCCAAGTCTGCTATCTGTGGTGTGGAAAGGTAACCAGATGGGAATTCCACACACACTGCAGTACCCCACTCCAGTGTGTTGAACACAACTCCCATCTTCCCCAGCCAGCATGACTGGTAGGCATTGTAGCTCAACACATCTGGAAGATACCCCATGGGGAAGGCCCCACCAGAAATCCTTCCACCGATGGTCATATTGGAGGGGAATTCCTTGCTACTCAAGGCAAGGAATCAGGCCATGGCAATCTTAAAGCATGGAGATCTAGAATTCGGTCAGAAAATCCAGGAATGGTTTGCATTTCCCACACCTTTAGCTCATTTTGACTCTTCTTTGGCTCTGATTGCAGCCTGATTCAAAGGCTATCAATGAAGACCCCCAAACTGCTACATGGGAACAACAACATGGCACTGTGCTCTGTAGACTCGGCAATGTCTCTGAGCCCTTAATGACTGCTAAAACTCTGTGCCCCGAGGGTCTCTGTACCAAGACTCTGTCCCAGTCCAGATATGGAGGAAAAGGCCTCCAGACTGCACCATGTGCGAGTGCAGATATCTGAACGCTTCCTCTCCTCTCTTCCCAAACAGCAAACCCTGTGTTGGCAAGGCAAATGTTTCAAATTCAGTGGCAAGGTGTCATTCATGGAGATGCATGGAAACCTCTGATACACCATGTCCTTTTTCTGAATCCTGAAGCCAGTTTGAAGAAAGCAGCTTCTTTGGATTACAAAGGTTGCTGAGAAAGCCACTGGGAGGAGATGGCCTATGAGTGACCCACTACATTCTAATTAAGAAACAAAAGCCAATCAGGGAGCCAAACAGCTTATTTCCATTCTAGCTTTCTGCGGCCATTTAGACACCTGCCCTCTAGTGGCCAGAAGCAACAGCACCATTTCCCGGAGAGCCTTACAGTAGATAGACAAGTTCTTTTCTACAGAAAATGAGAACTCCAATCTCATGGGACTTCAGTCTGTCTCATTCTCCCAATGGAGGATCCGCTCATGCGTCCCCACAACTCACCAGTCTCGCGTCTCTTTCCCATCAGTGCCTGATTTTCCATGGCTTTGTGTTCCCTGTGCAGGGCTGCAGCGGGGACGAACGAGAGATGGCAAAGCAGGTGGCTGACATCATTTCCAAAAGGGACAAGCAAACTGTTCTAGAGGGTCAGGAGCCAGCAGAGTTCTGGCTCGCCCTTGGAGGCAAGGCTCCGTATGCCAGCGACAAGAGGTGAGAGGTGCAGGGTTCACCATGGACTAGGGTCATTTCTACAGACTCTGCAGGACAATCGGCAAAAGTGCATCCACACAATCTTGTTGACAAATTGGGGTGGCGGGGTGTTTTGGTCACCTGTAACTCATAAGGCAAGTATTCCTTCTTTGGGTTGTGGCAAATGTGAAGGTACAGAGGTCATTTGAAAAGCCACTGCAAGGAGATTGCCTATGAGTGACCACTATAGGGCAATGGGGAAGCAAGGCCAATCAGGGAGCCAAGCACCTTCCTGCCTTCCTAGTTTTCTGTTGCCATTGGAACACCTGACCTCTAGTGATGAGAAGCGGCATAGGATGTTGGAACTGAATGTGTTCATCCTACATCTCTTTTCCTCCCAATGTCGCATTGTCCAGGTTCCAAGAACAGACCGCCCACTACCAGCCCCGCTTGTTTGAATGCTCTAATCAGACAGGGCGCTTCATCATGACAGAAATTGTGGACTTTGGCCAGGATGACTTGGATGAGGATGATGTCATGCTGCTGGACACCTGGGAAGAGGTCAGTGGAGATGGAGTGTGTTCTGCCAGGACTCCTTCGTGCCCAAGTCTCTTGGCAGGAATACGAAACTTCACTCCAGAATTAATAGGGTGGTTGGCACACAGTGAAATGTGAACCAGACAACAGAGGAAAGTAGCTTTCTGTGATTCCTGGGCTGCACAGAGAACAAAGGACTGACCTTTAGACTCCACTGGCTGTGCAGGATCTGTCCCGCTCACACCTGGGCAAGGAAAAAGCAGGGGCTTTTAAAAGATACCTGGGTTACAGCCACTGAGAGCTTTGTCTGCATCTCAGCATCATGGATAATGTGGTGTATTAATGTTTGATAACTGCACCATAGCAGTCTCCAACTGGGCACCCCTCAGGTGTGGTGGACTACAAATCGCATCATCCCCAGCCACCACACAGATGGTGAGAATTCTAGTCCAACAGAAATGCAAGGTGCTGGGTGCAGGTTTGAGAGGGTCCTCAGCAAAGTGCCCTCCAGTGAGTAGACCTGGGACCTACAGCGTATTCTGCCATTTTAGTTTCTTCTCCAAGACCTGTGGGGAGATTAAAACAGAGCGTTTCCCCAGGCCCAGAGTACTTAGACATAAACCTTGGTTAAAGGGTGGCTCTGATGCACATGCCTGTGGTCGGCCCTAGCGGGATGCCTGAGCTCCTGCAACTGCTCCCGGAGGCAGAACCGTGTTGCCAGGGGCTCTGGGCTTGAGCCAGGACTCCCACTTCAAGTGAGGACGGGGGCAGAGATGGGCAGAAGAGTCCCCCATATCAGAGGTGCTGAGCTGCAAGCCCACGGGTCACATCTGACCTATCCAGTGGTCCCCCCAACTTTTTCTTTGTGTTAAAGTAGCCTGTCTAGATATATTTTTTTTAAAGCATGAACAATGTAATCTAGGGCTGTGGGCCATCTCCAACCCACTGAGGGTCTCGCCCCTGTGGCCATGCTCTCTTCACCTCACCCCCTCTCCCCCAGCTGCTAACTGTTTGGTGCCGGCACACCTTTTGGGCAGCTTTTCTCCCACCTGCAAAGGTGGACATGCCTCTTGTGAGCCTTATGGGCTGGCCAGGACGTTCAGCTCAAATGTACTGGCTTTTCCAGCCTCTTGCCCACTAGAATGCCGACACAATGGAATTTGGTGTTGCAATGGAAGAGGTTCAGCCCCATGATAAAGGATCCTGCATTTTCAAAAGGGTAGAAGAGCAAGCAGGGTTCGCTGCCCGAGCCCGAGCCCGAGCCCGACACTCTCCTCCCCCATGTGCTTCTGGTCCAAACTCAGCATTTCTGTAGCTGCTTCTTTTTCTCATAAAGTATCAAAGCTGGCCTTGTATGTCGTTAACCTAAATGGCAGCCGCGAGTTAGAGTGCTACCTAGTGATTGAACTGATCTTGTCTTCCGAGGCACATTCACACAATGCACCCATGCACATCGCCATGGATGATTGTCATGTTGTGCGAACTCGGTGCAGCTTCTGCAAGGTGGCTTATGTTTTAATTGGAAGCCATCCTGACAACGCATAGCTTGTTTTGTGCTGCCTGAACCCAGCGTGGGAATTCTGGGTTCAGGCAGAATTGATGGAAACAGCGAGGGCAACCAAGGCCCTGCTGCTCCTCACAGTCTTGCTTGCACCATGTCACCTTCCTTCATCCCTTCCCAGTACCTTCTGCCCCGGGCTCCCAAAAATTATTTGCAACTCGTCTTAATTTATATGTTTGGCCTTGCTTTGTGAAGCCATTTGTGTATGTTTGCCGGTTCGGCTCGCTGCTCCGTAATTTTTAGAGAGACATGTCAACAGTGGAGGGACGTGCCAAGGAGGAAGAGAGCGGAGTTGCTGAAAGCACCTGGAGTGCAGGCACTTTGCCAGCAGGTGTCCTTACCTTGGCAGCAGGAGAGCTGACTTCACAATAACACGAAGCAATCTTTTTTGTTCCCTTTTTAAAGATATCTGCCGGGTGGCGCTGTAAGGAAGTGGGAGAGGGGAGTGCAGCTGATGCTCGGCTAAACATTGGAGAGGTGTGCTTGGGCGACCGTGAAGATTCCTGAAAGGAAGTGGGCAGCTGTGTTGGCGTGTTCACAAGGGCTCCGAAAATTAATGTCATGTGATGAGCTTATGTGGGATGGATGGATCGAATGCAGAGCAGGTGTTGACCTGGGAATTCTGGTGCAACGGAGCCTGGGGTACCTGCTGGAGCTAGTGGGAGGACTGAGCAGGAGTGAAGGGAGAGTGGTCCATGGCGCACCTGATCATCTGTTGAGGGTACTGTGCGTTGTTCGGTCTCCCATTCCCCTCTTGCAGGTTTTCCTCTGGATCGGCAAAGCTGCTAACAACTACGAGAAGCAGGAGTCTATTTCGGCAGCCAAGGAGTACTTGAAGACCCATCCAGCGGGAAGAGACTTAGCAACACCCATTGTCCTGGTGAAACAAGGCCACGAACCGCTGAACTTCACCGGGTGGTTCACAGCTTGGGATCCGTATAAGTGGAGTGTAAGGAGCTGTGGGATAAGTCCCTGAGCTTGGGGAGTGGCTACACCATCGCAGTCTGGGGCGGGGGGTTGAATTCTGCAATCCGACCTGTGTCGTCGGATCTTTCTTGTCCTGCTTTGCCACCCCGCCTACCTTTGCGGCACCTGAGCAAGCAGGCCAGTGGCATCTGGGTCCATTGCAGCCACCCTGCAAGGCCCACCTTCCCCAAGATGGTACCTCTGGCTTGTAGTGTCAGACTACATTTCCCAGAATCCCTCAACCAGCTTCGCCCAGCATAAGCTGTGTGTGTTGCCTGTCAGTGGATGAGGGATACGCGCAGGTTGAGAAGGGCTGGTCACTCTAGTGGTGTTTTCTGTATTTCCTCACTGGCCACACGTTCCTTTTATGGTTTGCACACATGTGTGTCCATGGCAAAGCAAAGACGTTTGGGACTCTCTCCTCCAGTTTAGGGTCTGATTGGGACATCCTGTCCTTTGGGTAACTAAGAAGGGCTTTCTTGTCAGCCTGATACCTGGAATATCCCTCTTTTAGGATGGCAAGTCTTATGAAGAGATGAAGCGTGGCTTAGGAGATGTATCTGCTATCTCAGAGATCACTGTGGTGAGTGGACCTAAGTGTAAAAGTTGAGCATCCTATGAGGAGGACGCTTTGATCTGTTACTACAACCTGCTTTTGGGGTCTGCTGTGAAAAGCAAAAAAACACATTCATCAGCCCCTTCCCCCAAAGGGTGTTACCATCTTAACCAGTCTTCTCCAACATGGTGCCCTGCAGCTGTCTTGTACTACAAGTCCCATCATTCTCAATCAGCACCATGTTGGGAACAGCTGACCTTCACTGTCCCTTGGACACTCACCCAATTAGTTCTACTTCTCGGGTGTTCTGTGGCAAAGATGTGTGGCTCTTTAGTGGCACAGTGTCCATCTTTTGGCTCCAGCGCTTCGCAAGCCAAGAAGGTGTAGCAGTTAGAGCGTTCCAGATTCCATTCCCCCTTCAGCCAGGAAGCTCAGGGGACAAGCCATGATCCCTCCCTCCCATTCGCGCGCTCTCAGTCCAGCCTATCTAGCAGGGTTCTGGTGAAGATAAACATGATGGGTAGACCATGGTGTGCCACCCTGAGTCCCTGGGGTGAAGAGAGTAGTATTTACTGTATTTTTCGCTCTATAAGATGCGTCTGACCCTAAGACGCACCTAGTTTTTAGAGGAGGAAAACAAGAAGAAAAATATTCTGATTGAAATGGGCACATCATCACAGGCACATTCCCCGTCACTTCCCCATGGGCTGCACATCTGACAGACTCGCTGCACACACATATTCGCTCTATAAGACGCACAGACATTTCCCCTTACTTTTGAGGGGGGAAAAGTGAGTCTTATAGGGCAAAAAGTACGGTAAATATAAAAAATGTAAAAATCTGATCCTCGGTTTGCTGAAATGTTGCCGCTGTGGATTGCTCTGAGATACATCAGGGAAGGTGATATATTAAAAATAGACCAATATACCTATATTCTACCCACTTTTAAAAAATGTAGTTTTGAATGCAGTTACTCACAGATATGGACAATTAACAGACAATTGTTAATTGTCCATTGATGTCCAGACAATTAACTGAGACATCTAAATGTTTTGGAGGGCAACAGGAACATGTCCCAGTATCCCCCAGTCTGCAGAGCTGAAATCTGGGGTCTCAAATTATCTACCTGTGCTGCTTTGTGGAGCAAAAAGGGGTTTTTTTTTTAAGGTTGATTTTGCTGAAGACGGGAAGGAAATGTGGCAGCTACCAAGTCTAGATAAATCCATTGGATCCCTGAAGGTGGAAAAAGAGGCGCTAATTAGTCATAGGTTCCTGTGCAGTGGAGCCAGATGGGGACAGGTGTGGTTATCTCCCTGCCATGTGCAAAGTGCTCTGTATTTCCTGTATTTTGGCAGGATCTTAAAAACGCCAACCTGAACAACAGAAATGCGACTGGTAGCAAGCAGAAAACAGTCAGTCCGGCTGTTTCAGAGAGTGGAACAAGTCCGGAGGCGTCCCAACCTCACTCTCCCATCAGCAACGTGAACGCCTGCAACAACAACAGCCCATCGTGCACCACCGGTGGGAATGGCTCGTTCCCTAGAGACCTGCTGATCAACAAGCTGTTGGATGACCTTCCAGAAGGCGTGGACCCCACCAAAAAAGAGGTGATGCCTCTCCTGCTTAGCGTGTCGCAAAGCTCATTTCTTGGACATCCTTCAGCTGCTTATTCAGGAGGGCTGTAATCCTGCGCCCCTCGCCCTCCGTGCCAGCTGCCCGGAGCATCCGCCATGCCCCCAAGCCTCATTCCCTGCGTGGCTGGTGGGGAGGCGAGGAGGCTGGGGTGCTGATGGGGATCGAGGCAAGTCCTCAGTCCCAGCACACGCCTCTTCCTCTCTGTTGAGGGCCAGCAGCCAAGGCTCTTCCCACAGCCCCTGCAAAGGGTGTGCGGCTCAGAAGTCGGAGTGCCAGTTCCAAGTTCACACAGTCTCAGAGCTGGGACACCGAATGATCCTGTGCCACTGGATTGCACCCTGAATCCCTTAAACTTTAGATGCAAATATTCACTGGGACAACAGTCAAGAGCAGCTCTTATTACTTGATTGCTGGGAAACCAATTTTAATCGGCAGCAGGGGACCATCTGAATTGGGAGACTGACGGTGAAGGGCCTGCTTTTGGGGCTATTTTACTGTAATAGAGAAACAGAAAACATTAAAGAAAGCTTTTGTTAACTATGACAGAAGGTCCATATCAGGGAAATGGTATTCACACTCCCTAAAATGTCTCAAAATGGTCGTTATGTTGAGCCGCTGGTGATATGCAGGTCTGTTTACATAGGTGAGGAGCTCTTGGAAGGAGCTAAAATTGCTTTTAACAGTGCAGACTCTTGTAAGTCTGTTCACATAAGGGCCATCCCTGCCTATGGGACCAAAGACTATCCAATCAAGCATTTTGTTCCAGGTTCCTGTAGGAAACCTCCGAGCTTGACACGGGTTGGGTACAGCCTTCTCCTGCCTGTTCTCTTGGAGAAAGTAAAGCAGTGAGGACTGGTAACCATTGATAGACTTCTCCTCCATGAATGTGTCTAATTCCCCTTGAAACCAGTGTTTCATGTATCTAAAGTATTTTGTACTGCTCCACATCCAGACAGATTCCAGAGCAGTGAACAGTATAATGTGAAAATGAATAAACAGATTAAAAACACTACATCAAAACCATTTGAAAACAAAATAACATTAAGACTGTGGCTGGTCAGAAAGTGAAGGCTTCCTGAAATAAGGTTGCCTGAGGAGGTGCTGAGAACAGCAGGATCTTTATGCCTGCCTGACCTCCTAAGGTGGGGAATTCCATAGAAATGGGGTCACAGCACTGCAGGCCCTTCTCCTGGTGAGCTAAGCCAGGCTCTGGGTCTGTGTGGGGCCACCAGGAGAGTGTCCTCCAGTGACCTCGGTGACCAGGCGGGTTGGCACTGTGCAAGTTCTGACACTTTCCTGCCCAAAAAAACTGGAGTTGGCCATCCGTTTGGTGAATTGGTACAGTCACTACAGTCTTTACCCACTGGGTGGCACTGTCGGAATGTGTAGGTACATCCGGAGGTCATCGGTCCTGTTTACAGAGAGCTGAAGGTACTTTTCAAGAGAGATTGCTGCTCAGGGCAATTTAGGGGCCGGTCACAGAGGCCTCCCCATGGAGGGCCGGGCCGGGCGCCTCCAATGAGCCATGCTCTGAACTGTTGGCTCAGCCACCAAAACAAACAAGACAAGCAGCAGCCAGAAGCCATGAAGAGTATGTTCCCTGCTAGGGGAGAAACTGGTCCGTATCCCACAGTGTCCTTTGGCACCTTTTAATTTTCCCAATATTTTAACAGTAAATTGGTTTTATCCTTGAGTTTATCATCATTTATCTGATGCAGTGTGCAGCCTGTAGTTTGATGTACACGGTTGCTTTGTTTTTTTGGTCTTTTGTTTTTTGTAAGCCGTCCAGAGACTTTTAGGATTGGACAGCATATAAAAACTATAAACAAACAAACAAACAAAATACTAGCCCCGCCCCTTCCCATCCTTCTGTTGTTCCAAATAACTCTAGTTAGCGCAACATCTTTTGCGCGAGTGACACAGTTGGATACGAGGCACTGAGGGAAACGGTACCCAATCAGGACAGCGTGCATTATTAGTGATCGCAATCCTGTCTGTGCATGCAAATCTATCATCTTATTTGATATAATTATAATTATATGGCACGGCACGGCAATAAAATGCAATACAAGGCACACAGCAGTCTGCAACTTTGAAGGAGCTGCCAGCTGCTCACCACAGCAGGAGTCCACTTTTCCTTCCTTAACTTGTGCACTTGAAGTTCTCTTAAAGCCATGAGTTATGGAACCAATGGCCAGAGGCAAAAACGAGCATGGATGCGGCGCTTTGAAAAGCTGAACGAAAGCTCGCAAAAGGTGGCTGTATCTTCACACGTCCCTCTCTCTCTCTCTTGCAGTGCTACTTGTCTGACGAGGATTTTTATGACATCTTTGGGAAAACCAAGGATGAATTCTACCAGATGCCCAAGTGGAAGCAGCAGAACGAGAAGAAACAACATGGACTCTTTTGAGAAGAAGGGGCATCCCGGCTCTCCTCTCCTTCCTGCCGTTGCTTCGCATTCATTTGGGGCAACTCAGCAAGTGAGGGAGGAAGAGATGCTACAAAAAAAGCACTTTGCACCCCAGTACTGAAAAGGACATGAACACCCCCACCCCCAAAACACGTATGGTCAAAGAAAGGTCTTGGGGATTATATTCCCCCACACTCCCCACAGCTAAAAGTGGCCATGTTGTGTTTCACTCGTTTGTTTCCGGCCCACGTTGTGGCACAGTTCTGCATGAAGAGAGAGCATGTGAATGTTTTTCTTGTTTGGTGTGTTTGGAAATTAAACTGTCCCACATCAGGATGCAAACTGGGACGGTGTTTTCCTGTTAGGGTGGGAGTTGGCAAGTGAATTTTATGTTTCTTATAAGTATCAGAGTGAAACATGGGCATCAGAGCATGTGAGAATATACACAAGTTTGAGACACAACTGATGAAAAGTGAGAATAGAAAAGCAATGATGGGGAATGGATTGGGCTTCACTGCTCATTCTGGGCTCTCCAGAAGTTTGGAAGGGAAACAGGGACGCCTTTGCTCAAGCCTGCAGGTGAAGGAGCCTGTGGCCTCCACTTGGAAGGAAGCGTGAAAAGGAAGGCCGAGCCTTCTTTTGTAAACGAGACTGTGTACAGGGACGCCCAGGTAGATGGCTCCCATGAGTCAACAGACTGTGTAGCTCTTCCAGCTTTCCCTCCTTAACCAGCTCCATGGGCTGAGAAAAGAGATGGAAGAAGCCTCAAGAAAACACAGGAGGGTTACAAATGGAAGAGGTCATTGTCTGGACACCCCCCCCCCCCCGTAACTTTCTGGAAACAAAAGCCTGATCTGGAAGAACTGTAAAAGTTAAGGTACGTTTGGATGCCGAACCCTGGGCAAACACCAAGGACTGCAGGATCACCTGCTCCAAGCGTCTGTACGTGCCATTAAGCACCGAATGCTGGACTTTTGGTCCATTCCACCAATTCTTATTTTGTTACGCTGCCAAGACTGAGAACCAGAGAGGACGTGTCTAGGCACATTTAGGGCAAGGGGAAATTGTTGCACTCACTTCCAATTGTGTGGTAGAAAACATGCTGCTTTTTCATTTCTATGGGGAGATGGTACCTATGTTCCTTTCTAGATCCTGGGTTTGCTGGCAATAAGGAAAAAAGTAGACTCTTTTTACTGACTGTTAACTGAATTAGATCAGTACCTTCATAGGGACAAATTCTGGTATCTTTCATTTGTTATTTTTCCAATCTTAAATTTGAGTCTTCTCTAACTTTGAGAACTTCTTGAGTCTTGTTTGATTTATCCCAAATTGCATTTTTAAAAAAAAATTGCATGAAAAGTCATAAACATTTTTGTGAACATGCCTCATGTTTTGAATTCCCTTTTGCCTAAAAATGCAAACATTTTTCCTAAAAGAATGCATTTTAATGTTATTTTACCTAGTATATATGCCCTTTGTACACAATTTTTGATTGGAGAACAGCACTACAAAATTCATAGTAGTGAAGCTTTTGAAGGATAAGCAACTTTGGGTTCATCTAGTGATCTGAAAGTGTGAGATGCAAATGAAATGGATTTCTCCTCCAGTGCTAGTCCATAGGGTTTTTCTGTGCCCTCTGTCAGTGGCCCTCCAAGCAGAGATCTTGCCAACTATGCAAGCTTTTTCAGGGCCAAATCTGAAGTCTTCTGCATGCAATACAGATGCTTTTCTACAGAGAACCAACCCCTGTCCAGTTCTACTGCATCCCTCTTTGCTGCCAACAGCAGAGTGGTTCCATTCTCACCACTCAGAAACTGCCAGATTTTCTGTCCCTGAAAGGTCAACTTTCTTCCTTTAAAAATAATGACTGCTCTTGCTTCAATCAGAGCTGGGAGCAGAGAAGGCAAGTCAAACGAAATTGTGTAGAAAGTGGGATTAAGATGTGGTACTCTGTACTATTAAAATGTGTTATTCTATAATTTTGTGTCAGATCTTATGTGGCATCAAGTGAACTGCCTCTCCTGCAAACTCTTCCAGACAGGGACGAATTCAAACAACGCTCGACTCAGGGTTTGTTGCTTGCTAATTTGCAAAGTAGCCATAATGCAATCGGCATAGACCAGGCGTCAGCCAGAGCGCAACAGGCACTCATCCCCAGTGTGTGAGAGGTAAACAGATCCTGCAATTTGCTCGGATCGGAAATTAGGAAGGACTTAATACTGGAAATTAAACCAAACGGAAATTAGGAAGGACTTAATTCTGGTATGGCTGCCCCCACAGTTCTGATGTTTCATTAAATATACTTCTAAGGGGAACCGCCCCTCCTCATGATCGCATCTACACAAGCACTGCAAAGAACACGATTAGGGGTGAAGGGAAGGGGAAATCCATGCGGAAAGGGAAGAGTTAACCTGCACATCCCCGTGACACAACCCGATTTGGATTGGCGGCTCTGCTTTTGCAGACCTCCCCCACTTGGTGCATTATTGCAAGGCCAACATGTTCTCTTTTTTCTAAGCAAATTTATTATTGTGCCATAATAAATCTGTTAGGGCAGCAATAAACCGGGGCTGCTTCCGCCTTGAGCTTTTAGCACCCAGAAACCACTGGAAGAAGCTGCCGTGCAGCGATGGAGTGTTGCGTTCCACAAGCGCAGTCATGCAAAGCTCATCCTGGTGGGCAAGATTCAGACAGGTTTCGGCAGCTCAGATCCTTTAGGGAAAAAGCCTGACCATGTTTGCATTCGCTGGCTGGGGAAAGCCGACTTCTTCTCTACCTAAATGAGCTTAGGATTGTACTCTTCATCAGTCATTTCTTCCACGCCCTTCTTTTTAAAAAGCGCTTGCTGCTTCTAGGTTATAGGCCCCTAATTGTCTGTTTCCTTCTGCGTCATACCTGAATCGGCCTTTACATGAGTCAGTCCTTTTTTCCTGACTTGCAGGGACATTATTACAATGGGGCCTTCATTATTGCCATGATTAATTACTCTCCCAATTGCAGCTTTTCTGGAATTGGTCCTCAAGCGCACGCCACTTTTTCTGACTCCCTCTCCTTCCAGTCTCAAATACTCAAGCAAACAGAATGTGGCTCTCCGTCTCGCCACTCACAAGGGATGATGGATACGGAGCGCCCTCAGGAAGGAATGGGCCATTTTGCATCTTCTCAGTAAGGTCTGCCCCAGCCTTGGAGATCTTACGTTTGTACCAAGGTTGTAGCACCTTTCATGTTCCTATCTGGTCTTGAGGAGGGCCTTCCCACACACCCGGTCTGCAGAATTGGGGCCCCTACCACTGCGTGGGGAAAACTGGGTTTGCACTCCCTGAATTTTGCTCTGTCGGTGGGACGGGAATTGCTCTGCTTTGACTGGCACCCTGGAAATTTGCAGGGAGCCTCCGAAGGGGAGGTACCACTGCAGTCCCCCCATCCCAACCCCAACAAATTAGCTGCTATGTGCTACAGGACCAAGTTACAGGTACAGGGAGCAAAGAGGATGCCGTGGCAGATGCGCCCCCAGTCCAACCGGAGCAAAAGCTGGCACGAATCCTTACCTTGCCTCCCTTCTCTGCCTCGCTTATTTCTGCAGTTAAATGCACCCTTCCAGGTTCCGCCGATTTGGAGCTGCTTCTTGTTGCTACGCATTTAGAGCTCACCTGATCTTCCTCTGTGGAGGAAGCCAATGCGGCTTACGTAGCTCCAAGGACAACAACAACCCTGTGAGGTAGGATAGGCAGCAGCTTCTTTCAGGCAAGTTGGGAGTGCATGTTGAAAACTTGGTGTACGGCAAAACGGTTTGACGCCCACGGCTCCCTTGGCCACAGACCCATTTAACCCGTGTTTCCAGCCGCCTCCCAGTTTCATCCTGTACCCCAAGATGAGCCCCATATGAAAAATAAAGAGGAAGAAGAGAAAAAAGTTTCAAGATCTTTCCATTTTAATCATGACAATTAAAAATAGGTTATTCAGTTTGTGCTATCAGTTTCCTTCTAACTATGGCTTTGTTTAGAGTTTTTAAAATGTTTTAAAGCATAGTGTGAAACATTGTTTTTTTCACAGAATGGTCTTTTTCATTTCTTTTTGCTTTCCACCCTATCACAGCCATTACATGAACAGAGAAGCAGTTGGAAAGGCCTGGCCCACAAAGACTTGGGGTGCTTCCAGGCAGAAGCCATTAGAAATTCACCCCTAATGTCTCGTGTCATGTGCTCCAGTGAGACTCCTTCCTTCCTTCCTTCTTTTTCTTTTTCTCTCATTCTTTTTCTTTTTTGTGGATCAGTGGGAAAAGAAGGATTGATGTGGAAGACTGTGTCATCCAGGCACTGGGCAGAAGGCTGACCATGCAACAGGGTGATTGTAGGAGCATTGCAGGAGAATCCAGTCGCATGAGTCCAGACTTGTGCAGGGTCAGCTACGCCAAGGGAAGCAGACTCCTTGGCCCTGCGCCTTCCTGGGGCAGCCCTGAGAAAGCCACCCAGAGCCAGGCCAGCCTGCTGAACGGTGTGAAGGGCCGGGGGCCTCCCATGGGTGGAGCCCTTCCTCTCGCTGGAGGCTGCCCCTTTTGCGGGAGAACCTAAGCAGGGCTCTGAGGAGGAATATGCCCATGCCGCTCCTCCGCACTGCAGACCCCCGGGGAGAAGGGCAGGAAAGAGAAGGGGGGTTGGCAGCCATCCTTCCCTGGGGTCCCTTCATCATAGAAACATCATGATCCGTGCAAGGGAAGAAGGCACCGCGGCCTCTGAGTAATCCCCCTGCAGGTTCTGTCGTGATTACTCATGGCCTTTTTTCAAACAGATCAGAAGCAAAGAAAAGCCCGACCCGGCGGCAATGCCTGCTCGGGGTGGGTAATCAAGGCACGCCGGTTTCTGTGTCCACAGGGTGAGTCCCCACAAGGCACAGCCAGGGACGTGTTGGATGGTGCAAGTCCTGGGGTGACCGAGGAGGCTGTTTCCTACGAAGCGTGTTGGAGCTGGCCATTTTGCAAGGGGGCCGGCCGAGACGCCACACGTCCCTCAGCGACAGCAGCGTCTTTCATGCATGAAAACACAGTAACTGAATCCCAGGGCAGCGGGTGAGGCTGAGCAGCGCTCTGCAAGCCGAAAGGCTCTCAAGGCGAGTGGTGGGCAACGGCATTCGGGGCTGTGGCCTCCCACCCAGCCCTCCGCTAGCCATCGCCCTGATATCGTTGGATCTTCCCAGTGCGGCCGCCAGCAGCCGGCTTCCCCCTGCCAGCCCCTTTGACCTCCAAGCAGCACTTGTGGGCTGGTGGAGCCCGTGTGCCCTTGGTCCCTCCGTGATCGAGGTCTGGAGCTCGCGGGGGGATTCCGGCTCCCCTCCCCTCTTCACAAAGACCCCAACAGATGCCAGGCCAGAGGGTGGGGCTTGCTGAAGGGACGGAGCCCGTGGGCCAGTTGGGCAACCTCCACAGGCTGGATCATGCCCACTAACCAGGACTGGCCCCTCACACTCACTCGCCTTTCCGTCAAGGTGGAAGTTCGAACCGTCCCAGAATTAAGCCACCGACTCGCCTCCTTGCAATCCGTATGTCAAGAGGGGAGTGGACGCCCCTTTGCTCGCCAAATGAATCACCTTGCAGAACCTTCAGTCTGTTGCCAAGATGCAAGATGGAAACAGGCCTTCGGCTACCACGCCTGTGGGTGTGCTTTTACGGTACGATTTGCTCAACAGTGTTTTCACAATTTGCTACAGAAAATTATGTGCGGCCAAGGATCCAGCACCTTTAAAGTCTGGAGAGTTAAGCACATGCTTAAATCTCTCTTGTTGCCATCTACAGAAGGCTTAGCAATTGTTCAGCTTTGGTTGCATCGAGAGCAAAGATTTTGTAGTGTATCTCACGTCATATAAAAGAGGCAGAATGGTAAGAACTCTTCATAGAAGATTTTAAGCAGCCTAATGAGGCTTTGATTCAAAGTTTCTAGATGTGTGGTTTTTGTAGTTTCTAGTCCTCATCATTTCATGGAAAGTCTGAGTTACAAGTGCGTCATGATCCTAAAGAGCAGATATGGGGACACGACAGAAAGCTGTTACTTCTATTATCACGCTTGTGATTGAGGGCTCATTGTTTTAACCAACTGCATTGTCCGATGATGAGTTAACGTTCCACTGACATCAACAGCCTTACAAACCTGAATCCTTTTTCCTCAAATGTGCACTCGTGTTCAAGTTCATAAGAAAACAAAAATTATGACCGTCCAATGAAGCTTCTCAGAACCACGACTGAGAAGACCTTCCACTCATTGTGAAAAGAAGAAGAAGGGTTCTTCCATAACAGGCAGACCACCCTACCCTTGACTGGATGGAATAAAATTAAGCAAATGTGCTTCATTTGCATGATTTAGGCAGCTTGCAAGAGCCAGCTTTTCATGGGGCAAAAGTCTGATGATCACGTTGCAGTGCCGAGTATCCACAGTACAAGTTAAAAGGATGTGACATTTCAGCAGAAATTGCCTGGACACCTTTAAGCTTATCTTAGCAACCATGAGGGCTAGCAACTTGGCTTTTAAAAAAAAAAAAGTTCAGATGAGGAGGTCTTGGTACCTTGATCAGCAGAACGAGTTGGAGGAAGTGCTACAGTTCCAATAAATTCTCCAGGAGTCCTAGAGGAGGGAATGCCAGCGTGTCTTCTTCGTAAATTAATCTACCCACCTCCTAGGTCTGTCTCTATCTTATCTTGAATGCTTCTCAGCATGCCTGCCAGATTATGGCTCTTTTCTTGCCTCTCCAAAACAGCTGCTAGATTTATGGGACAGGTGATATTTCAAGCTGCAACGTTAACAATCGGCAAGCTAACTACAGAAAGTCGAGTTACACGGTGCCACACAGGCAGTGGGGGGTTGACTGCTTCATGCACATGAGCTCCCCAGAGAGCCGTTTGGGATTCCACACTGGCAGAAAATCCGTCAGAATCGTGACTCTGCTTTCCTTGCAGCCGGGGAGCTGCATCCACTTGGAACGGCAGACGGATCCCAAGAGCAGTCAGAACAGAGGGTGGTTTTGCTTCGGTTTGGGGGTTTAGTCCAGGATATTGATGTGCACAAACAGCGTGGCAGAAGGGTACGGTTCGCCATTCCTTGTCACGAGGTGGATGTGCCGATAGCCTTGAAATGGTTCGTTGAATTGGGAGAGAACGGAGAAATTGTTAGAATGCATTTGCCACAGGCCATTTCCGTGGCAGATTTTCAGCGGCTGCTGCGTGGCCACAGGCTACCCAGCCATCCAGTCCTCTGGATGGCAGAGGCCTCCTTTGAACCATGTTCCTCAGAGAAAGAATCAGAGCACCTTTCCCCAACACGTTGTCCTCCAGAGGTTTTGCACAACAGCACCAACCAGCACAGCCAAGGCTCAGCATGCTGGGAAGCGTGGTGCAAAACCACTGGAGGACCCAGAAAGGTGCTCGAATTCTTCCCCTGGGCAAGACGGGCACACGGCCATCTTGCCTTTCGGCCTCCACCGTTCTTGACTGCTGGCTGGACAACTCATGTCCAGAACATCTGCAGTGCAGCAGGTTGGGGGAAAGTGGGTGAGAGAGATGATGCGCGACTATGCTCGATCCCCCGATCCCCAAATGCTTTTGATCGCTGGCATTGTTCAGCAGAAAGAGCTTCCACAAGGAAGAAGCAGTGGGCATTGAGGGTCGGGGGAGGAATGTCATGAATTCATACGCTTTGTCAGTTCCTCACCACAAGCCAGCAGCTGCCATTGCTGAGAAAACGATCCGTGTCGGAGTCCCCTGGGGTGACTTGGACGCTAAAACCTGTGATCCAAACAGTTGGAGTGAATGGGGCCTTTGCAGTGGGGGCCCCGCTTATAGAACGCTCTCCCCAGCAAGACTTGCCTGGGACCAGTATCGTTAACTTTTTGGTGCTCATTAAGACCTGTCTCTTTTCCCAGGCACCTGATGGCAGGTCTGACTTCTCAATAAAGGCAGAAACATAGAAACACAGAAAATGAGTAAGTCAGAAGGGGCCTCCCAGGCCATCTAGTCTGACCCCAGCTCCAGTGGCTGCAGTCTTGACATGCCTACCATGTGCATGTTCAGTCTGTCCTTGAACACCCTCAACCACCTAGACTCACCTTGCTTCAGACTTGTAAAAGGGGCTGTGAACTGCCCGATAAAATCATTCTTGGTCGACAAATCGAAATCTTCCACCATGAAGCGAACCAGAGCAAGTTTGGGGACATCTATTTCAAATTCAAAGGTTTCCTGCCACATTGGGTTAAACCCTGGGGAATGGAAAAGCAAAGGCCATGTATGAGGGGTGGGAGAAACTCAAAATAACAAGCACAAAATACAAACCTAATTCCCAGTTCTAATTACATGTCTTTTCTGTAAGTTAGGACAACACTTAACCATGGGAGCATGTACGAGTACCAATTAATGCTGCCAAAAAACTCCAAGCACCTCAGAGCTGGGTTTTTCGGGGGTTTTTTGGGGGGGGAAGGTCATGCCACTTATCTTAAAGTAGCAAATTATATTAAATGGGGACCTTCTTGAAGTTTTCTTTAATAAAAAGAATTGCCAATTTGTTTGCTATGAGCCTTTCTCAAATATAGGGAGGGCAATGCTCCCCATGGTCGGTTGTCTGTAGTGGGTGAAGCTGGGTTCAGTCCAGTGTAGTAGAGGAAACTCTTGGGGGGTTTCAAAGTACCCTCACTTATTTTGGAGGTGGTCCTGGGGGGGTCACTGGCCTTCCCCAACTGCCTCTGCAGCTTTGCTGGTTCGTGGCTGGAAGCTACCACCATGCTGGAGTCGTGAGTTTAGCAGGTTAAGAAGATGGGTGTTTTTCCAACAGTTCCCAGCAGTTCCTGGGAATGACCTGTCTGGAGAGGCTTGCCAGGCATGCGCTTGAGTTTTCTGTGGCTGGTACTTTCCCTCGTGCATATCATGTTTTTAGAGAGTAAGCCTGTGGGCAGGCAGTGCCTTATTAATTCCGCGTAAGCCTTTTGGCTGGAGAGCAGGGTAGGAACATAATTTTAAAAATCATTCATAATATATAAGATAATAAGAAATAGCTTTAGAAGGTGTCACTGTCTCATCTCGAAAAGAGATACCCTCGTCTTGCATTCGTTGCGCAACAGAAATTCAAAAAAGGGACAAAACTCATTTTTATTGTATAAACGTAGGTTGCACCATCTTGGAAACAGTGTGGCTTGGGGGCGTGGCCTTGCTGGGGGCGTGGCCTTGCTGGGGGCGTGGCCTTGAGGTGCAGCTCTATGATGAAGGGACCCCCTCCACTTGCCACGACATTATAAGGAAAGGCAGAAGGGACCAGCTCATGACCCTAAGAATGCTATTTGGGATCGCTAGCTGTCCTCAGAGAGATCTGTTTTCCAAGCACCACAGGAAGTCCGCAAACGCAGGAAGGACAGATTTCCGTGAGTCTTGTCCCAGCCCTGCTTTGATCCCACCCCTACGAACTTTGCCCGGGCTTCTCCATCCAGTTTCCATTATGCAACCCCAAGAGAGTGATGTGGTAAAGCAGAGTTCTAAAATTGGTAATTTCTCAGAGCGCGATTTCTTAATAACAGCACACTGTCCTCAGTGTCAATAAAGCCACGTCTGGAGAGCAAGGAGAGGCAGGTGTTGCGTAAAGCTGCAGTGGAAAAGGATCACGAGAGAAGAATTTCACAAGAGCAAAAAAGTCTGCCGGGTTGGTGCTGCGTGGAAGCCTCCACTGATCAAACGGTGAAACAGATCTTCTCCTAGCTTAGATTTTTTCCCATTTGAAGTTCTAAAGAACCGGGACCCTCTCACAGAGGTTGCTGGACTACAGCTCCCACCATCCCCGACCATGGTTTGGGATGGCTGGCTCTGATGGGAGCTGGTTTCCAACAGCAACCCCAACCCCACTGCCAGGTTCACAGAGCACAAGAACCCAGGTTTCAGTGGGTGGCACAAGGGCAACCCACACGCCGCCCGGGGCCGGTCCCTCGGACATGGTCCCTCGCGGCTTGGGAAACTTCACCAGGAGATCTTTCCTCTTACCATTGTTATCAATGACTCTGGTTTGCTTCTTCTCGTTGTCCCTCTGGACCCCCTGGATCTCCACCATCACCTTCGGGTCAACAATGGAGTTTTTGCTTTTGTTCACCTTGGGCAGCTGCTGGCCTGAGATGACCTGAGGAAACAGCAGCAGGGGAGAAAGCAGTAAAGGGAGACCCTCAGGGGAAGCAGGGCTGGACTTCAACAAAACACACGTGCCCGAAATTGCTAGTCTAGGAAGCTTTTCCCCCAGAGGAAAGAGTGGCTTCTATTTGCCTTGAGTAGGTATTTCATCTTCTGTGGAATACAGAGCCTGTGGCACCTTAAATACGAATGAATTAATTACAAGGATCCCTCAGTTTCTTTGGGTCCGTTGGGCATATCTGGAATTTTGAGAGTGTTGTGGGTGCTCTCAGAAAATGGCTTCCACTGTGAGTATAGCCAGTTGCAAAGCACACAACGCCAGTGTGGTACAGTAGTTAAGAGTGTGGGACTGTGACTTTAGTCCCCCACTCAGCCACGGAGCCCAACGGGTGATTTTGGGCCAGTCACGGACTCTCTGCCCAGCCTACCTCACAGGGTTGTTGTGGGGATTAGATTGAGAGCAGGGGGAGGATAATGGGGTAAGCGGCTTGGAATTCTTAAAAAAAGAAAAAGGTGGGATGTAAATCTAATTAATTAAATATTTTTTCTAGAAAGGAACTAGTAAAACTAGAAGAGTGATTTTCCCAAGAACTTGAACACAAGGCAGAGAGAGGGTCTGCATTCCACAAATAAAAGAGGTCCTGGACATCTGTACTGGGTGTGATGAAGTTCAACATCTCTCTGGAAAGCTCCCAGAGGGAGAAGGCTGGGCCAGAACTCAAAGATCAGGTTGTGCAAATACAACGTTAAATCCCAAAACTTTCTTTTGGGATCAGGCCTCCTTTGCGGTTCTGTGCTCCAATGCTTACCGTAACTTGGAGTTTCTTTGGGGTCCACCATGGTCCGTCTGTGATGGACTTGGGGTTGAACTTGGAATGCTCATCTCGAAGAAATTCTGGCTTTAGGACATACCCACAGAAGCCATTTTCTTGAAAAAGGCCCTGGTAGATGTCCATTTCTGCACCTTTGGACTGAAAATTCAAGGCAACTAGGAAGGAGAAAAATACCGTGTAAGGTGTGTTGTTGGTTTGGTTTTAATGCCAAAAACAAGCGCATGCTAATTAACAGTTTTAAACCCCTCAACAAGGCTCAAGCAGTGTAGTTTATCCCTCAATCTTAACTCTTACAGCAAAAATATGGATTTACTTTTCAAATCACTCCTTCAACCCTCCCCTGCAACCTCAGTTACACACAGGTCAACAATACTTCACAAACAGGTTTAACAAATGTGTTAACTTGCTACTCCCTCAGCTGCAGTTACCTATCTGGCAACCCACATTCCACATGTCAACTGGGTTATAGTTGGATGAATCCGTCCTCCATCCGGCTGGGTAGACCCGACTCAGATGCCCAACATTGTGGTGGATGAAGTTGTTCCCTGCGATCGGCAGAAAGAAACAGTTTTTCACCTTCCCACCCAATGAAATCGATTAAGTTCTAGAGGCCTAATAATAGGGAGGACTTCACACATGTATGAATTAGGCGCAGATCTGACTTGGTCATATGAGGTGTAGCCAGAAAGTTATGAGAATGAAGTCCCTGCACTCGAGAAGGACTCTGTGAAGGGAGAAGCTGAGCTCTGGGTTGTTGCTGAAATGAGTGTTTTCACATTGTCCGAACCCAGTTACACTAACAAGACACTGCATGTTTGCTGCAAATAACCCATGAAGAGAACCGATGGTTTGTCGTAGGGTTGTGAACAGTGTTGCAACAAAGCTCCGTGGAATATATCCCTCCAGTGCTCATGGTCTTCTTCTCATGCTCAGTCATGTAGCTCAGTCAAGACAACGTTCACGGATGTTCACAGAACAAAGGTTGGGCAACCAGCAAGCTTCTTCTGCATCGCATTATGTGGGAAAGGGATACCATGTGAACAGCTTTTGCAAGGACTCAACTCCTGGCAAGAGTGTGTGAACCTGGAACCTGGTCTCCTGGTTGAGACAAAGTGGACCAGAGTTTGGGGAGCTGAGCCCGGGGAAGCCAATGAATTCCCACCCACAAAATGAATCCCTAACACATCCCTAGTTGTGAACTATGGGTTATTCACCAAGTTTAGTTATCTCAGCTGGGTCCAGACAACACACTAACTCATGTTTCAGTTACAACCTGTAGTTCACCAACAACCCATACTTAAGCCCTAGTTTTGAGTGTGTATTATTGTGCAATCTGAACTCTGTCAATGGGTCTACTCTAAGTGTAACTTTATCTGGATCCAACCAGACAAGTTAGGCTATCATTTAAGGCAAAACTTCCCAATAAGGTGTGCAAAATTAAAAAAAACACACAAAGCACAATAAAACCATGGAAAAACAACAATGAAAACCAGCTAGTGCCCTTTCTAGGTCCAAGTGTAGAGGTAAACTAGTTTAGGGTCTGCTTCAGGGCTTTGTGAGGATGGTTCCTGGTAGGGGGTTACTCTTGAGAAAGCCTAATTGCTCTTATGGACAAGCCCACAATGAATACGCAGTACTTGCTGTCACATACTTGGATGATGGGTACTAGAAACCTTGTTTGTTTTTTAAAAAGCTCATCTCATGGAGGTGTTCAAGATAAAGACAGGTGTTCGAGGAAAAGGTTAATCTTTCCACGACCCACTTGTAAGTTTCTCAGAAGTTAATGGCTGAGCGCTGTTGAAATGGGGATGTTTATGAGACGGCCTTTGGCTATATATTCATGCTTCAGATAAAGCACTATAAAGCACTATGTTCATGCTTTAGATAAATTCATGGATTCCCTTTTACAACACCAGAATGAGGATTGTCATGGGAGGAGAGGACATACCAGATTCCTGGGCCAACTTCAAAGCTTTGCCTTCGCTGAAGGAGGACATCTCATCGAACGCTGGGGGAGTCGTGTCATTGAAACCTTGGAAGTGGACACTTTTGCAATAGACCACCGTGTCTGACAACTCCTTGGCCAGCTTCAGCTTGTCGCTCTTTAAGAAGAACGAAGCAAGATTGGAGTTATCAATGGTCAACTTCACTGGCTTCCACAGGCAGAAAAGGAGATTTGCCACACGGAAGTTTTCAAGGGTTTCCATTACTGATAAGCATCAAGCACAGCCATCATTGCCTGTCCATCTACTTTGATCAACTTATTACAAGGGGGAGGGTCTTCTCAGTGGAGACCCCACACCTCTGGAATCAACTTCCATCGGGAGTTTATTATTCTGTAGCTATTTATTTATATCCCGCCTTTTTTCCTTGCCAGGAACTCAAAACAACTTAGATAATTCTCCTCCTGCTGCTCTCAGTCTTAACCTCACAATAATAAGACGGTGAGTTAGGCTGGGTTTAGAGTGTGTGACTGGCCCAAATTCACCGATGGAGCTCCATGGCTGAGAGCAGACTAGAACTTGGACTGCCTGAGTCAAGTCTTGTGCTCGTAGCCACGACACAACACTGGCCTCATCAAGCCTCTTCTTTGCAGGCCTTTAGGAAGGCTCTGGAGACCCCACCTAGTATCGCTTTGCTGTTGGAGCCATCGCTCTTTTCTGGAAGGTTTAGTCACTTATTATTTTAACTGGTAATCTCAGTTTTTATGGCTGTTATCAGAACATGCTTTAATGTCTTTTTAAATTGCATGCACCTGGTGTGGTTGTTATCTTGTGGGAGGGTTCCACCCTTAAATGTGACTATAAATAATTCTAACTAGATGCACATGACCCACCCTCCAAAATTGCACTATGAAGGAGCTGCTCAACTTGGTCGCCAGTGAATTCCACAAGAAAAACTGAAATGCGACCTATGTGGCTACCCTGAGCCCTGGAACCCCCTTCCAAGAGAACCCCATCTCATCTCCTCAGTGATGTCCCTCTGGAGGCTGGTGAAAACCTTATTTTTCTTTTTAAGGAAGGCATTTAATTTTCCACTTGCCGTTTCAATCTGCAGTGCATGACCATTCTGTAATTCATACAGAAAGGGGTCCTGAATGCAGGAACCCCTTCTATGGGAACAGCTATGTTGTGACTCAGAAAAAGGGATAGACACTTGGAGAGTTAAACTTCTCCACCAGGAGGCATTTTACGAATGTGGCTCAGAGAATGTGGAGTGGCATTCTGAATTCAGATTAACTGCGGTACAGAACACCCAGACTTGAACACAAGTCCGTGACTCGGGTGATCGGGTTGCAACCCTCACCATCCTTTTCTGCTCCACCTCACTCTTCACAGTTTCATCTTCCATTTCAGCAGCTTCATCCTCATCAGAGACTTCTTCTGTTTCTGGGCTAAGTTTCTTCCCTTTCACAAGAATCTTCCCCTTTAATTGCTAGAGGACCAAAAAGAAAGGAAGTTTGCAAATTTGCAAATCAACTAGTCCACAGTGCAATGATGAAGAAGAGATGAATATGGGCATGATGATGAATATGTGCCGGGACATTCATCTCCCAGGGGCACTGATGAGCTCACAGCTATTAGCCAATGGGCGTTCCTCATACCTATTACTCCACAGTACTGGCGAAACAGTTGCCTTTGACAAAGGAAGAAGCAGTTCGGTAATGCACTGATGTCATTCAAAACATTTTTTTTTTTTAAAGAATGAAGGTGTTCCAGTGTGATTTCAGGCTAACCTGTGGAAGATCCAACAATTGCTCAGTTGTGGATTATTCTACAGTCATGAAAAATATCCCATGGGTTAACACCTGTGGCATTGATGACACAATATTCTTCTCAACTCCAAAAAGCTGGTCCTTTTTGTTTTAGTGGTAAGGTTAACTATGAAAGACATGCTCATCTTTCTTCGAAACAGTACTGGGCATCCTGCTGAAGAAGATCAGTGAGAATTACGTCCCTGCTGATCCATTTTACAGATGGCACTAATAACTACACAGCTGGGTACAGGTTACAGATGAAGGACTTGCTGTGGTCACTCAAAACACGTCTGTCGTTATGTTGGGCAGGATCCAATGGGTCACTTCGGATCTCTTCTGCCTTGTGATTTAGCACTTCTGGGGGTAAGCCAAAGTGAGCAAAACTCTTGTTTCTGGATAAAAGATCTCTGTTAACCTGCCTTCCTCCAGAAACAGGGACTAAATTTCCCTTGCACAAGCAATGGGTTCCACTTGTGCAATGGAATTGGTGGGATTCATTTGCCTGTTTTTATTTAATTAATTTCTATACCACCCATTAGTTAAGACAACTCTCTTGATGTGGTTTACCCATGTGGAACTGCCTGGGCATAACGTTTTCAAAGAGAAGACATGGCGGATGGAGTGAATTTGAGACTGGAATGCATGACATAACGAAATCGAGGGCACAGTAAGCGTTTTATTACATGGGCTGCTTAGGAACACATCCCTAGAATATATGCTGTTGCATATTTACGCGCTATCTGGATTTCATTTGTACTATTTGTATTATGTTTATTTATTTTATGTAAGCCGTCCCGAGGCTATGCGAGGGGACGGCATACAAAAATTCCAAATAAATACATAAATACATAAATAATCTCCTCTCTCTTTTCCCTTCATAGTTTTTCCTGGAGTCTGCACTTTCCTGTTCAACTGCCATTGCATCGTTCTGCTCAATCATAGTATGAAATGATTAGCTAACCTCCTAATGATGAATTACTGGTAATGATCTAACTATTAATATTGATAATGGTTAATTATTAATAATGATCTATGGGTAGTACCTATTAATCTTTAACTAAAGAGTGTGATCATGGCAGTTGACTTCGCTGCAGGGAATCAATAGCGGAGGCAGGGCATTTTAGATCTGGGACTGAGTGGTGGCCTCTTCAGAAAGTTTGCTCTAACATGTGGAAGTTTACCCCTGCCACTGCCTCTGGGAGTCCTCCTGAATATTTGCCACAAAGTCCTGCCAGATGGCAACACTGTGCAGAGCGGTTTGATTAAACAATGGAGAATTTGCAGCACGGTGGGGATGAAAGTCCATTGCCTCAGGTCTGCTTGAAAGTTTCGTGGCCACTTGTCCATCAATCCATGCCAACAGCCTCCTAGGAATCAGTTTTGGCATTGCTACAATACAGCACCGTAGGGCGCCAAGTACAAAGATACCCACAACAAGGTAAGGATCACTAGAATGTCATTCGATTCACCTCTGGAGATGGGAAGCAGTTCGTCTTCGACTCAATTGGTGCCACCAAGAGCATGTCTTCGAAGATGGTATGCAAGTGATAAGCCATTGTTTTCTGCTGCTCAAGGCTACAGTGGTTCTCCAAGGATATGATGACAGGATAAGGGGAGGTCTGCAACAGAGAGAACAACATTTGTGTGTCTGCATATCTCCCTCTGTGTGAGCTGCCCAGTCCTTCAGGTCTTCAGAGAAAGCTCTGCTCCAGGTTACCTCTTTCCAAGAAACAAATCAAGTGCCATCCAAAACAGAGCTTTCTCAGTAATGGAAGGATTGTGGTAGCAAAGGCCACTAGAAAGTTCACCAGCTAGCAAAACCAGAATGTAGAAAGAGAAGCAACAGCAGGATGTTTTTATATATATGAAGGTAAAAACATAGAACTTTTCACTTTGTATAATTGTTGGCACAGGATTTTTTCTCAGGCATGTTTATGTTTTTGAAAGCAAGGCTGCACAGCTCTAGCCAAAACAAGATCGGAACAGTCACATGGTACGGACTGTGATGGACAGTACAATTTTATAAAGCTGCTGGGAATTCACAAAACTTTCCCCCACATGCACAAAGCTCCATGACAAAGAGACGTATTCTAGCCTTACTTTAAATTCAACACACAACTTTCCCACGCTTCAGGGATTGGATTTATTTCTTAATATAATATTGGATGGAAGGGACTGGGGGATATTCCTCTCTTCACCTGACATAAGATATGCTGGAATCCAACAAAAACTGCACCACCCTTTTGCACTGATCATGTGTTCAGCAACTGAAGATATCAAGTTTTTAACATGCTTCTATCGTTTGTGAGTGCAAAAACAAGATGGGAAACTTAGGAGTAAGACCTGGTAAGATCGCAGGAGCCAGAATGCTCAGAAGCGTGAGCCAAAAAGTCTACTCAAAAAGGAAAAACAGAACTGGCTGCTCGCTTGGTCTCTCTCTCTCTCTCTCTCTCTCTCTCTCT